>JARYHS010012519.1:18065620-18158314 GCA_031002005.1 Vandiemenella viatica
ATTCTCATTAAGTGTATAATATGTTTTCACTGTCCCAGTTTACAGGCAACACAAGAAAAAACTCATAAAACCACTTTTGCCTGCGGCCTGACTCGAACCGAGGAACCGCGAGAACCGCACTAGCTTCCGGGATCAGCATGGCACCCGCGAATCTGAGCCACTTACAGTAACATTCTTTCTGGATTATCAGAGGTAACAACAACTTATAACCAGACTGGCATTATCTTTCCTCCTTCCTCAAATTTCCTGTTTCTTTTCTTGCAATTTCAGATTTCGGAAACAAGGTTATCATGTCATTATATTGAGGATATACATCAATTATATCATTACTGATAACTAGTAGGAGCAGCATTTTGTCAAATACGGAACCTCTCATTAGCATGTTATTCGTCAATGATGATTTTTTGTTTTTCGTAAGAATAACTACTCACATTTTCAATTTTGGTTTGCTTGCTAATACCAGGAACGTTAGCTACAAAAACCACACATTAGTTTGAGTTAGGTCCTTGTTTATTTTAAACAGCTATCATTGCCCCAATTATCAATCTCCCGCCTTTGCACTAGAAAAAAATTGGTTAAGTTGAAGTGGCACAAATCGTAATGGTTAAATTAAATTTATTGGATAACTGGCTTTCAGTTCCTACTCACGCATCGTGCGTTGACACTTTCTCATTTCAGCCAAACATAATTTTATGATTCATTTCCACTGTTCCCAATTGACCACGAAATATATATAAACTTACGTATATGATATGTATTTTGCAACAAGTGAAAAGTAGATAAAGAATGGAAAAAAAATAACAGCACCTGGGCTTGAACCGAGAACCAGCACTTTGACAGCCCAGCGCGTTACCACTAGGACATCTGGACTCAAAGAGTCTAGTGCCTCATAAATTATATGACCAAAGAAAAAAATATACATATAGATACAACAATCAGTGATTGAATAGTAATCTGTATACAGAATCGAACTGTTGCAAGAGAAGTAATCAGTTAAATGAAATATTCTAGATGAGACTGGAACATAAATAATTTTTCATTTCGCCTATGTGTGTGTCCAGTTATGAGACACTATTTCTGGTATAGGGAAATTGCTACAGCGCTGCGACTACTAGGCAGAACATCGTGGCAACATCGCAGAAAGTAAATATGGCAACGCTTACAGGAAAAAGTCTTAAGTTTCCTACTTCCTTCGGCAAGGAAGAATACCTTTATAACACGTAAATAATGCACGTAATAATTTAACACGAGCAGCACATTTAACAAAAGTTTTTGTTGGTTTCAGAATTATCCAACTTGTTTTTTTTTTTTTTTTTTTTTTTTTTAATGGCATTTGGTAACGGAGGCCATACAGCCAGCTCAAGGTGATTTAATTGCTTTCAGTGTATTGACGCCACAGGACGGACAGGACATTCACACAGACATACAACACTTAACATCCATTGCCCGCGGCCGGATTCGAACCGGCGGCCTTCGGCACGCGGAGCTAGCACTCTAGCCCCTACGCTACCGAGGCCGGCATTATCCAACTTACAGCTGGCAATTGAAAATACGGTGGGAATCCATGTTTACTGCATGAGGGCAATACAAAAAGTAACGTCTCCCAAGCATTCATAGATAAAGAATCAAATTAATTTATTTACAGTTTTAGAGGTTGAACAAATATCTATTTTTCTACATCATTACCATTTCGGAACACACGTTGGTCGTTGCTGTAAATGACAATGGTTCGAATCCAAGTTCGGCCATGCATATTTGTGGTTTCCAAGGTTTCCCCAAATCACTCCATACGAATACCGGAATAGGTTCTTTACAAGGGCATGGCCGAAATCCTTGCCACTACTCCTATCCAGCCAATAATCACCTCTATGTCACGAGGCGTAAAATCATAAGAATTTTTAAATTTATTGAGGAGGTCGCAGCTGGCTTGAAATCGATTAACAATACCTTCTCCCTATCCTTATTTTTTTGTTTATTTCTTTACGTTTCATCGATGTTGAAGTTATTACAGTAGGGGAACGGCCATGGCCTTCTATAAGAATCGTCCCAGCATTTGCCTGGAGCCAGAACGTTACCGCTCACACGCCACGCTCGGTCTTCCGGTCTTTAGATATCATCAACCTTACTTTACCGGTAGACTGTGTTTGTTTGAATCCTTGAGACCTAGGCGATTATGGAGTCGATTATGACGGGTGACAAAACTTGAGCGTTCCACTTTATACCGGAGACTAAAGACAATCACGCGAAACGGCGACATCCTCATTCGCCAAATGCTTGTATTTATTTATGTTATTCCAAACAAAGAATAACGCAGGTAATTTCACGCCTTGTTAAGTAATGAGCATTAAGACCCAGTATTTAATAAATCCCAATGCTGTAAAGATCATGAAGTAATAGTGTCCAACAACTAACAGCATTGTAGAAAACGGGAAAAAACGGTCATTTAAGACTCCCTGTCTTTAAAGCCCGATTCTCAATTAACTTTAATTACTTACACCAGTTATAAAAGAATTTATTTTTGTCCTACGATAATAATCTGGTTGTAAATTTTTTAGTGACAATGGTCGTTTATTTTGTTGCGGTGCTAATATTTAGTTCTCGCGCGATTAACTCTCATTTATTTATATAGTGCATAATCATTATCGTCCACCTACAAAGAGAGCAATAATTCCTCTTGTAAATTATTTCTTTCTGAAACGCGATGATCGTTCTACTGTGAAATAAATATATTGGAAACATGTGTGTCGTTTGAAAAGGGACAGATGATATGATTTCGGCGCGGCTTGAAACCCTTGTAGATTTTCGTCAGTTCTGCTGTCGCAAATCTTTCATGCTTACGTCGGCTATTAGTTACGAAACATTGGGTAGTTTCGCAGATGTTTATCTTATTTCCTGACGCAGTTAGGAAAGAATCATGGATACCTTATACTAATAAGCAATGTGCAGTTTCGGTACGCTTAAAAATAAAATACAAGTAAAGATAGATTTCTAAATTAAAAAAAAAAAAATAAGAACTACTTGGATTTGAACTCGGAAACCGCTCGCTCAGCAACCCAGAACGCTAACCATAGGACCACTGCAAGCTCGGTGCTACTTTCCTCGAATAGGCGTATACAACCGCAGCGTAGGAAGACTGTTTCATTCAATCCATCTTGGAGAGAGACACTTCCGAAATAATTTCTTGTTTCTGTAGTTTTCGTAGTACTAAAAATTGTACCTCATGGAACATGATTATCCCTTGGTTTGTGGACTGACCAGATATATGAGTGAAATATTATCCGAAGGAATTATCAAAATGAGTATAACAATCTTATCGTTATATTTTTATGGTAATCAACCGTAGTAATATACAGCATTGAGCCTGTTTCCTGCCTCACTTTAATGCAATCTCGTTAATTAGAACTTTTGGCAAACGTTTCAAGATCTGAATTTTGGTAAAGTATTATAGAAATGTAATGGTAGGATGATGAACTGTTCAGCCAATAAGAATCGTCAGTGGGAGGAGCTTAATTCCTACCTGTTGGCCAATTGTTTCCTGCATTGACTTAAGGAAATGAAAAATCTGCAGTATAGATGGCACTGAATAAAATATCCACCAATGAAATTGCGAGGAGGCGGAGCCAGTATTGCGTTACTGTTGCCTGGGATGACATTGATGCCAGATTGTGCAAAATAAGAGTGATAGAGTTTTTCACCGGCGGTCAGAAGTAAAGTCAAAGACTGTACAAAAAAGGCGGAAAAACCTACTGCCTGTTAGATGTTACACAAAAATAACACATAGAGACACTACTGCTTCTGAAACGTTCATCAGAGAGATATATTAACGATGGCAACAATAATGTATGACATACTGGCGTACATAGAACTAATAATTTAGGTTATTTGCTGCAATAATAATGAAAAAAACCTGCAGAAAACAGAAATAAATAATTGCTTGAATTGGCAACAAAAATTTATCACATAATAAGTACATTAAATAGCCCATATAGCAGCTTTGTTTTATGACGAGATTGGTTTGGTTCCCTTGCGAATTCCTAAATGCAGATTGCAACCAGATTTCACATCCTGAGGTGGCGGAAACGAATTTGTGCAATCCTGGGACGGTTCGTTATTACAGCACATGTTCCGCTGTTTCCTTCCTCTTCGTTCCCACTGCTAATTACCCGAGGACTCCCGTCTGGCCAATTAGGACTCTTCCTATTACATCCGGGTAGGCGGGCAGCGGACGCCTCTTCGGATATTGGCTGTTCCCCTTGGACTCTCTTCAGTCACGGAAAAGGAGGTCCGGAAGAGCCGGAATCCATTCTCTCTGCTTCGAACAGTAAGCTCAGGAATGTAAGGGACTCTAAACTTTGGGGAATCTGTGTACTGAAAATCTCTTGGACCGGGCATTCGGTTCAATATATGTTCGTTTCCCAGTACATCTGGAAATGACTCGGCTTCAAAGGACCATGCCTGAGTTGAGTTCAATCCCGTCCCCTCTTCCCCCCCCCCCCCAAAAAAAAAGTCTCTTGTCTTCAATGACCTTATCGAAGGGGGCACGTGAAGCCATTGTTAAATAAATTCAATGGTGGTAATTATTCCAAATGTTATTGGAGTACAAATGAGCAATGTTTTCTTTTTTGATACGTATATTTTCATTCCACTTTATTTAGGAGGCTGTCGATCGTTTTAGTAATTTAAATGTAAGAACATTTAGATATAGCTGAGTATGTTCTCTTCTTATTCCTTGTAGTGACGCCACAAAATGGTAAAACGTAAGTAATAAATATGAGTGAGGAATAAATTAAATTCGAAATAACCAAAAAGTTATTTTTGTATTGAAACTCTTCATTTTTTACTCTACAGGGGTCAAATACTAACACATTGCTAAAAATGGTATGAACCTCTTACAATGCAAACTTATTTCCTTCCAACATTCGATCAGCTAATTCTACAAATACCGCCACCATAGTTTCCTGATAGAGACTTGACTATTCCAGTCACTGTGGTTTTGTCGTTACTTCTTAAGAGATAAGCAGCGAATGTAGACGGTTTCATATGTATGCGCATAGTGTACACTCAGATCTCTACGTTGTATATTGTATATTTTTAGAGACGGCGTTTGGGATCGACCCAGCTTTGACCACAGTTTCTACTGAAAACAATAACTCTGTCTTCCGCCGTGTCATTTGCACCGACAACCACGGCAAAACCGTCCTTTCTGGTAATTCACCACGGAAATTAACGGAAGATAAGTAACTTCTTTGGTTGGATTGATTTTATATATGGATCTTAGCAAATAACTCGGTACAGTAGACTAGAAATCGGGAAGAAACAGTTGGTAGTGTTCTGTACTAATTACACCCTGCTAGTCATTACATATTAGTACATGCTACTTGCACATAATCGATACGGACACAGCATAACATTGTCTTTGGTATCAACGATTACAATGGAAATGTATTCCCCCACAAGGAAGTACAGCCAATGCTGGATAGAAGGCTATGTGCAGTCCGCAAACAAGAAGCATGCAAATGTTTGCAAATCTGCTGTAACGAAGCGCTTAGAATGCTGGCGCTATGCTATTTTCCATGGCGGGTCTTGGTGTAGATTGCACATGGCTGTTTTTAATTAAACCCGGTGTATGTACTGTCTTTACACCAACATCATATGCAAACGTGCCACGAATTTCGAATCAATTTAATCAACATTCTGGATGAAGGCCAAATAAAAAGTTGTGTGTCTTTTTAAAATAAACAAATAAAATAAACAGAACAAAACAGCATGGGCTATAGCACACTCACTACGCAGCTGCTAGGAGAGTTTGTACTTTTCTTGAGTACATATTAAACCATTGTTTAAACTATTCAGTCAGCTCCAAGTACTATTATTAGAATGAGAACTGTATTAATCATGATGTGTGAGCTGTTGACGCTTGGCCGTCCACAATGGAGAACGCGGGTTCGAACCAGCGTCCACTCATTCGAATTTCGATAGTTTCCGAAATCCATTCCAGCCCACTGCTTGGAGCACGACCATTTTCTAAACTCTTGCCGTTCCTTGTTCCCGATCCTCTACCGGCAGGCAGCACTTTTTCATCATTGGCAGAGTAGGAGAAATGACAGAGCGTAATTCCTAATCATCGGACTACGAATCCACACCAAACGTGGTGGTGTAACGGCTACCGTTCTGGCCTCGCATTCGGGAGGACGGCGGTTCGAATACCCGTCCGGGCATCAAGATTTGGATTTTCCGTGGTTTCCTCGAATCACTCCAGGCGAATGCCGGAATGCTTCCATCAGATAGGAAATGGCCGAATCCCTTCCCGTTCCTTGTCAATAGTCCCATCCCACCTCTAATGACCTCGACGTCGACGACGCGTAAAGCCATAGGTAAAAAACAAAAAATCCAAACCGTTACAGATTGAATACGACAATTTCGTAGATGGGTCCACACAACAACATCACTGGAATCTTTCCAAAGAGTAGTGCTCAATAGGTCGCACCCAGGTTTCACTCTGTCACCTCTTTCATTTTCGTATAATTTAAGTTCTACTACATTTCCGGCCTCCTAAGCGTGGACAATAAGAATGGATGATGGTATGAGTCCAAGCTACCTCATGGGGATGGTTTTGCATTGTCGTCCCCGCTATACTTGCTAATATTGTAAAGTGTTGAATGAGTAGTGATGTGTATTCGTCTAGTGTATTGCATTGTTATTGTGCACGAGAATAATAGAAGGTGCAGTTGTTTAGAAGAGCTAAATGTGAGTTGCCATCATTTGCATTCCCATCCAACACACGTGTAGACATCAACAGTGCCAGCCGAGTGTCGCCGAGTTCCAACCCCACTGCGGTCATCAAGTTTCCTGTTTCCCATGATTTCTCGAAACCAACCCAGCCGAATGCAAGGATGGTTCCTACAAAAATCCATGGCTGAATTTTTTGCCGTTTGTTTCCAGACTCTTACGAGAGTGGTGGTTCAACGGTTAGCGTTCTCGCCTCGGAATCGGGAGGACGCCGGTTCGAATCCCCGTCCGGACATCCAGATTTGTGTTTTCCATGGTTTCCCAAATCACTCCAGGCAAATGCTGGGACGCTTCCTTCAAAATGCCATGGCCGAATTCCCTCCCATTACTTGCCCTCCATCCTTTCCCGTCTCTAAGTACCTAGCTCTTAAGAGACGTTAGGCATTTAAAAAAAAAAAAAAAAAAAAAAAAACGAGCTCGGTGTTGATGAACCGTAAAGCCCGAATGAAAATAATAGCAATTGAAATCAGGCTCTTATGTACAGGCTATTGATTAAGAAATGTATACTACTACATCTCCCATTCTGATGAACACGTACCGAATGACGGAAATTCTTTCCAACATCACGGCTTGAACCACCTAACCTAAGCCGGATGCAGACTCAGAATGAGATTAGGCAAAAGTGTGTTTTATACTAATTTTACACAACACATAACATCACACTACACTACACCTAACCACAATCTCCTCTGTCAGCCAAATACTTAAAACAACAATTAGACAGACGGAAGAAAGGCACTGGACACCTACCTTAACACCAAGGCTTAAAATTACTCCATTAAGAGTAAAAATTAGTCCGTATTGTCTGGACAACGTAATTAAGTCTCTAATACTAATACTACAAAGCAGACATTAAATAAAGCAAACGGCGCCGTGAGAAGGAATCTAATAATCGAGCTATTTCCCGACGCACCTACCTTTTTAATTCGTTGAGGTTTTAATTTAAATTGTTTCGGTGTTCAGGGGTAAACTTTTGCCATACCGGCTGGTGATTGATTCAGTTCTCTCACTCCATATTCACAAAAGAAAACTTCCACAATTGCGTAAGTCCGAAATCAAATGCTGCTTCATGGTCAGATACATCGACTGTACCAATATCCGTACAGGTTTCATCACCAGTATATTCCTCACGAATTCCCAGCAACCTCTTCACTTACTCCCAGTCACTCCCGACACAACTCCCTTCACACATCAGCCACTAACTGTATTCTTCGGTAAATTCCACAAACAAATTCTCTTTCTCTCCTTTTTGCCATCTCAAACTACTGTACTTCATACTAAACGATGTAGATCATTTACTACCCCACCAAACACAAGGAATGGTAAGCGCTTTCACCGCCCTCTCCCGCGAATGCGAGGTCTTTTAACCTCTCCCTAGAGCAAGTAGATACCGCTCTCCCAGCGTTCTAAATCCACAGTGCTGTTTAATATGTAGGCACGCCTTACAGCACCTAAAAAGTTTAGATCTTCAGAGTGAATCCAAATAGGAAAGAAAACGGTGTTCATTTCATGTCACCACTTTTCTGTTTCACTGCACTTTAGTAGTGGTTAATAATGGCCGGGTTCAAAATGTTGACAAGAATCATGAAAAAAAATTAACCATCACCTTTGTGACAGAACCAGCCGTGCGTCCATGGAAAAGTGAAATCTTGATGTTCCAATTTTGAAGCAATCCAGGTCTGTTCATAATGTCAGGGAGGAATGTTAAATCTGACTAGACTTGTACTATTTCGTTTTCCAATTTTACCGTTAGGAGTATAATCCAGAGACAAGCGTCAGAATTTCTTTTCTTATTTCACTTAGTCTCTGACAACACAACAGCTTATCTTGCTTAAGAGCTTCACAGGAAGATAATCTTCATGTTGCCGACGCCACTTAAACCCCGAACAAGAACAGGGAACGTCACCTCGGTGAAACTGACCAAGCTAACGAACGGAATCAGTTGAGATAAGGCATAGTATGCACATTCAGATACTTATACGACTTAATTTCCGTATTCAAGATGGTTATGAGATCTACGTCAGTGGTGAAAAAGTCAAACTGCGCGAAATAAGCGGTGTCCGGTATAAAGGGATCGTAACCGGTTTCCCAGAAACTGCCGTTCCATTTAGCACTTGTAGTTTACTAAGTAACGAAGTAATTATTTCAGGAATATGTGGTATAAGTCGTGTGATACTACTGTGAATTAATTTAATCCCTTTTAAAAACGTCTCAGAAGTTTTAAAATACCTGGAAGTAACTGAGAGTGGAGTGGATATGTTAAATGTAATTTAGATAGTTTTAATGTTTCGTTTCGTAAATGTGATGTTAAATGTTTTTAAATGTATTTAAATGGTTTGTATCGATTACTGCATTGTTAACACTCTTTCGATATATAATGTTACGATAATCGCAGCTCTTGCTCGGAATAATTCCAACAGAGTCTATGTCAGTTTGTGCCCCAGCATTCATCGGAGAAATCGGAGAAATTTTTCTGGTGAAATAAAAGTAAAATTACAATTTATCGACAGCGTCGTCATTTAAAAGCTACCTAATATGTTTGTGGAGAGGTATTACGTATTCCAGTGGGTAGTGAAATGCGCTTAACGCCTGAGGGTAGCTTGAGATTCTTCAAATATATTTGCATCTAAACCTTAAATATTCCGAGTTATATAACACTGGGTATAACTAGTTACTATGGAGGTTGTTTGTATTACTGTCTACTTAATCCCAGTTCGTAACTGGATTGATTTCGCTATAGTGAACTAGTTTCGTAAGCATCATTTTGTGTATGGGTGATTCGGATAGTTCTGAAAGTATTATAGTGTTTGCGTAGTCAGTTAAAGGATGGAAGAGGGTGAAACAAGTAGATAGCCTGTTTAATACCTAAGGCTATCAAGTGACTGGCGCCATATTTAACGATAATATCTCAACACATAGCTATCTGTTACTTGTTAATTTGTTTGTGAACAGCGGAGTTCAGACAAAAACTGGAAACATTTGCCAAGGTAATGTCGTCTTAAGATTTCAATCCATAAACGCTGCTGGCACTCAACAAAAGTACGAGATAAAGTGTCTGGAGAGTAGCACTGGTATACCAGCCTCCACCTCTTCTACCCCGCTAGTCCAGACCCGAACGATGAAAAGTTCCTCAACCATCTGAACTGTAACCAATATTCACTGCACCACTTCATCATTACAATGTCTTAACTACCTTCACCACAAAGTACGTACTGCGATCCAACGAGCGTCTTTCAACCGACCCCACCGAGCGCGGTGGGTGAACGGTTAACGCTCTGGCCTCGCATTCCGGAGGACCCGGGTTCGAATCCCCGTCCGGGCATCCAGATTTGGGTTTTCCATGGTTTCCCAAATCTCTCCACGCGAATGCCATGGCCGAATTCCTTACCGTTCCTTGTCCCCAGTCCCATCACGCTTCTAATGACCTTAGCAGTCGATGATGCGTAAAGCAATAAGTAAAAAAAAAAAAAATCAACTTACCCCACGATTTTTTAAAGGAATCCGAGAGAAAATAGCAAATTAAACAACGTATCTGCTGCCCTATATAGTCAATAGTCGATACGCCAGTTCACCTAACAGAGTTTTTTTTTTTTGTTACTGCTTTACGTCTCTTTTTAACATCGAGGTCTTTAGAGACGGGAAAGGATGGGGGGCAAGGATGGGGGGCAAGGAATGGGAAGGAATTCGGCCATGGCCTTTTGAAAGAAACATCCCGGCATTTGGCTGGAGTGATTTGGGGAAACCATGGAAAACCCAAATCTGGATGCCCGGACGGGGATTCGAACCGCCGTCCTCCCGAATGCGAGGCGAGAACGCTAACCTAACAGAGTTAAAAAATAAAGTTTCCATCCATGCTGTTAACGCGCTTGTAGCATTGTAGCGCGCATATGCAGATGATTTGTGATATTTCGTTTTTAGCCAAGACGTGGAGTATTCTTTCATTGATTAGAGCTCGCAGAATCGATTAATAACTGAGTAAACATTGCTGGAAGGTTGTGAATGGAGCTTTCAACACATAAATACGATTTATGTTATATAAAACGAACACTGTTGAAATTAAAATGTACTACACTACGCTATTCTTTTCCAGCGCGGTGTCTGCAAAATTAATTAGAAAAGGGATGAATTAGGTTACTACCTTCGCAGTTCTCAATGTGGCCCCACTGTACGTCATAACTGCTTAGAACACTTTCTCCAATTCGGCTGTCGGCTTTTCGTGATTTTTGTTGATTATGGAGGTCAACTTAGTGGTTTCCTGTTCAGCACAAAATCTAGCATTTGAAAGAAAGACGAATCGTAAAAAAAAAAAAAAAAAAAAAAAAAAAAAAAAAAAAAAAAAAAAAAAAAAAAAAAAAAAAAAAAAAAAAAGTTTTACAGCCATGAAATTTTGGTAAATACGTGTAATTAGCACCATACATACTACCACATAGGTAGAAAGTGACTGTGTGAATCCTCGGTCCATCCTGACAAGGCGTCTACTGTCATCTCCTCGGTTAATGAAGGGCCGTTTTCCAGCTGACACACCTCCACCAACGTCACTAAGCAAACATGGCGACTGACATACCTATCCTTCACGTCACAGACTCGCATCGAGTGTAACAAGCATTATTTTTAATCGGTTATGATTATATCGGTTTCACAGACCATTAGTAAAACGAAAGAGTGGTGTTTGAAAAATAAACTCGCCCAAATAATAATGTTTTTGTGTTTCGGATAGATAAATAAAACTAAAACATATTTATGAAATGTATATTTATTTTTGAATGAATTTAGAAAGTTTTAATCAGTCTAAGCGTAGTAGTTACCGTTTCAACTTGTTTGGTAATTCTGTGATGAGTCTAAAAATAACATTCTGCTATCCTAACACTCTGATGACCTATACTATTCTGTGATATGTTTGTCCTTGCCTCCACCATCCAGTAATGATGTTGCTCTTAACAGTTAGAAAAATTATTTTTGGTTATCTTCATTGCGTACACACCTCACTCACGGATATTACCAACACTGTTCCAATGAGCTTAGTTATTTGGAAACTAAAGGCTTCGTCAATTTTAAAATGTAAATTTATTGCATCTGAATACTGAAATAATTAGAAAAATTCCTAATATAGGCTCCTAAAGCATTGAAAGACGAAACAATCGAGGACCATGAATGAATTTTTAATGATTTCACCGCTGTTTAGTTATTAGCTACACACAACTATAGATTGGGAGAAAAAACCCATTAACTATTCCACTTAGGGATTTCAACTCTGCTAAATGAGTTACACTTGATCCGCAGGAACTCACATCGATATTGAATGGTTGGTAGCACTGCAGGAATGGACGCTCGCTGTAAAATACCAAAAAATAAAATCAGAACTGAATTGAAATGAAGCTTGTGGCGTGAAAATAATTGGACAAACATTTTCAGCGGTAATGATCAGTGATGTGTGAAATATCGGTACAGAATGAAAGACAGACGCGAATGAATGTGTGCCGTTTAGACCGATGTTCCGTGCTTGAAATTCGAGTTAGCACTTCCGGTAATTGAAAGATTTCTCTGAATAGGAGGGGGCCACTTACGTTCGTGTGTTGTCAAGAAAAACTGCAGACACGTTTAGAATGTATTCCCGACTCAGAACATCATGCATCGAGTAGTTATGTTGCCAGAGGTACCGAAAACCATTCAGGTGAGTTTCTAATATGAAATGGAGAAAAAAAAAAATCGTGCTGTGATGAAACATTTATACGAGAAAGAGATACACAAATACATGTTGACAAGATTGAGATTTAGTGCTAAACACGATCCCCCTGCGAGGATGGTCCCTGGAGACAAACAATAAGGAAAATTATACTATTATACGAGACACACGGAAGGTTCACAATTTGGTAGATATCAGGTATTCCAAAAAAACAGTAGACAATATTCTGAAAGGTGTTCTTGTACATGAGAAAATTTCCACTCCGACAGCAATGTAGTAGATTTGTCGAATCTTACACTAGAATTAAAGTTAGTGAGGGACAAGACTGTTCACCAGTGGAAAGGTTTAATGTTTCTTTATTTCCTGACAAACTGTTAAAATATCGACATCGAGGTTACTAGGGGTGGGAGTTGATTTGGGAAGGGTAGTATGAGTGGGGGGAGCAAGTGACGGGAAGTATTTCGGCCATGGCCTTCAGAAGCAAAAAACTCGACACTCGCCTGGAGTGAAACCAAAATCTGCCTGGCCGGATGGTGATTTTAAACCGCGTTCTTTAAGAATTCCAGGCTCGAACATTACGTCTCACTCGCTTGGCTGGGTTCGTAAAATGTAACACATCTTGGCTTTTAATAGACGTGATCATTCAGTTATAGGTCGACCCTCATGCTACGACTTTCACATTCCTGCTTCCTGCGATGTCTTGTGATACCGTCAGTAGAGGTTGCTTTCGAAGTGTAAAAAATATTTTTTTTGGAATGTGCGCTGTTGTAGGCTATTGTCATATAGGTCATACAATTCTATCTACGAATGAAAGTCCATCAGAAAAGGCATAAAAAATAAAACAATTTACGCGTTGTTTTAATAAATGATGAAATTTAGGCAATAAAAATTATTCCTTAGGTTAATTATGGCTTAAAAAGATAGGAGATTCTCTGCTTTCTATTCTGTTTCACAAATTAATTGTTGTCAATCCACTTTAAATTGTTATTTCGAAAATAAATCACGTACAATGGAGATAACAAGAACTGATCTATCAAGAGATTTACGTAGTCTAGAAGTGGTCCCTTATGGCGCGGAGGTAATTCGTAAACTTTCAATCCTGTTGAATTACAGCAAAAGCAATAAACGCAAAGCACTGCAAATAGTTACTGTTAAAGCTGTTTTTTTACGATTGTGTATGTGTCTACATAAAACGGGGTATTTAGGAAGTTGGTAGGCGTAAATGGTAAGGGAGGTACAGATGGGTCATTGTCAATTTATTGTTTAACATCTCATAATCACACCAGTAAATAAAATTAAACAATTAGCGGTTAGGTTAGTAGTACTTCTCAGGAGAATTGAGTAAATGATTTCCTTGCTATAACGTTAAATTCTTCTTCTAATAAAACTTCGAAAAGGACGAAAAAAAAAGGCGTATGGCATTGTTCGCCGGGAGACCCCGAAGGGTAGTTTCCACTGTAGGATACATTCTCATAACCAAAGTAACTGCTAAGCGAAGGGTAGTTTCCACTGAAGGATACGTTCTCATAACCAAAGTAACTGCTAAGCGAAGGGTAGTTTCCTCTGAAGGATACGTTCTCATAACCAAAGTAACTGCTAAGCGAAGGGTAGTTCCCTCTGAAGGATACGTTCTCATAACCAAAGTAACTGCTAAGCGAAGGGTAGTTTCCTCTGAAGGATACGTTCTCATAACCAAAGTAACTGCTAAGCGAAGGGTAGTTTCCTCTGAAGGATACGTTCTCATAACCAAAGTAACTGCTAAGCGAAGGGTAGTTCCCTCTGAAGGATACGTTCTCATAACCAAAGTAACTGCTAAGCGAAGGGTAGTTCCCTCTGAAGGATACGTTCTCATAACCAAAGTAACTGCTAAGCGAAGGGTAGTTTCCTCTGAAGGATACGTTCTCATAACCAAAGTAACTGCTAAGCGAAGGGTAGTTTCCTCTGAAGGATACGTTCTCATAACCAAAGTAACTGCTAAGCGAAGGGTAGTTTCCTCTGAAGGATACGTTCTCATAACCAAAGTAACTGCTAAGCGAAGGGTAGTTCCCTCTGAAGGATACGTTCTCATAACCAAAGTAACTGCTAAGCGAAGGGTATAAATTGAATTTGTCTTTGCACAGAACTTGTATCGAAAATCATAAAATTTATAATAATCGCTCTTCTTTGGGAAACATTGTAAGACAGAGAGAATACTTGGTATTTATAGGGTATATATATATAGGTGACAAGACTTCATCACATCTCAATTCAATTCAAGGCCATGATGGTGTAGTATCTGGAATGAAAGAGGGAACAAAACCAATAATTGACTCCTTGTTTTATGCGTTAGGTAGAAGAATTTTATTATTTGCTGGGTATGCGAATTAGAGGCCGGATCAAGCTATGGGTAGGGTTATAAAAGATATGAATTACTATGTGGAAACAGGAAAATAATTTTAAAGAAAACTTCACGAAACTCGTATGCAGGGGTGAAGCGAAATTGTCAAAAAGTTCGGTGGTAAATAATAATAATAACAGAAAAAATCACATAACCGGAAAGACATAGACATAGTATGATAGTACCACATTGAATTCATATGATGCTATGTTAGGAATGTTGATATCTTTTAAATTTAGTTTATGTTTCTATCATTTTAGTCTGTTTTCAAGTGATTCAGAAAGTGAATCTTGTGATCTCGGAGCAAGGAGCAACATAGCGCGAGTAACTCGATTCTCATCAAACCGAGGCTTGTGCGGGAAGTGGCGGCCATAACGTGACGGCACTGTTTAGCGCTGGAGGGCACTTCGTTATGGCAGTTAATGCGAATTTTATTGCTGCGGCAACTGCAGTCTCTGGGACGCAAAACACGGCCAATTGCAGTCGGCGTCACGGCAGGACGGAGCACCCCTACTCATTATACAGCCGCTTGGTGGAGCACTCGTGACGTCAGCCACGAAATAATTTATGGTAGTAAAACACCAGTCTGGTCGTGATGACAAGACTTCACGCCACTCATTACGAACTAGTTACCTGTTTATGATTGTGTGGTGGTTTCATACGTTTTAAAATTAAAAACCAACCGTGGAGCAATGAATGCAGTTCCTTTAAAATTTCATATTAATCAATACGATGCGCTTCCATCTCCGCTATATTTACTGTCCACAGGTGATAATGTTACATCATACTGAGAAAGATAGATAGCCGTTTATATTTTTCCTACTGCCTGAACTGATTTAGTATGTTTAACCTTATCAAACCAATCATTAATAAAGGTATCTATTTCGTTTAAATCTACATCGTACTTATTAGTTTTTTCTTTTCTTTTTACGCTCTATTCGCTGTAGCACTTACTAGTACCACGTCATAAAACAAGCAATATATATATATATATGTGACAGAAAGAAGAAACAGATAATGTCTATACGAAATATAGGTTATCTCAAACCATATCAATAAGTGTGTAATGAAAATTTTATTTTTGTTGACGATAATAGTACGTAAAAAATAAAATATGGAAACGATTGATCTTTATTCGTTTCTTAACTTGTAGCCACAAACCTGATGAGCTTCCGCCTTTTATAATTAAAATCTCTGCAATGTGAAACATTATAGGCACGCGCCACATCTCATCCACTATGCATTGTTCGAAATTATTATTATTATTTTTTGCAATACACGGCTATTTTGGAAGTTATTATTTTTTAATATTCTATCTATATTCCTTGAACATCGATAATATTACGACTGATAATTCAAGTGTGTTCTCGAGGAAGAACAAACTTGTGTTCTTTGGAAAAAGGCTTGACTGTGATGCGTATATCGGGATGGGACCTCTAAAGTCTTCCATAAAGGTGATTGTAAGCACGTGTCCAATTACTGAAATGAATAGACAAACTTTGTGATAAATGTAGAGAATGTCTAATAAATAAAGCGTCATTACTATTTACCAGACTATCTAAGTATCGGATTAAGAGGAGAAGTCTGTAATCAAATTCAGACCTCTGTAATGTGGTGTTTGAATATGGCGTACCACCCCCCATCCCACCAGGTTGGTTAAGTTCCAAATGATGAAAACAATCTATTACTCTGTTCACTGGGCCCCAGTCTAAACAACGATGAAATTTATATCGTCAGTAGTACATAGATAAAGTAAGAAACAATGCATATTGTTAATAGAAGTATATAAGGCGTTCCGTCGTTCCGATTCCACGTTAATCTGTAGTTCCCAGAGGAAAGGTAGGCCTACTGGCCGTCCTACTTCTGACACAATGGCTTAGTATACCTTCTTCGTTACGACGCAACCAACCATCGGACTATGGACTACGTTGGTTCTAACAGATCTAAAATTTCATTAAAAATTACTTAATCATTAAGAAATAAAATAAGCAAATGACAAGGATTATTAACTGCAGTTTAATTCATGACAGAATTAAATTCACAAAGTGACATCAGCCATAATAGAGAAAAAAAATTGATTTATTTTAATGGAAATTAATTAGATTATACCTGGTGCTTTAAGAACTCTTAGGTGATAGCACAGTTGAATAATTGTTAATGTATTAGAAATATATTTCAAACGTTCATCTGCCCACTATAAACTAACGCGAGAATCGTCTACAATACACTGATTTTCACGACTTTTATGGTTTATTAGGTTCTTATACAACTCGCATATATTCATTTCTTGTCACTTCTACTACAAGATGCAGGTAATATCGTGTCCACCGTATATCTCGCGAAATTAAATATTTATTTTTATTATTTCCTGATTCTTCTTCTCCTTCTAAACTCTCTTTCTTTTTAAATAAATAAATGTATATATGCTTAAGGTCAAGGAAATAAAATATTTTACGCACGGTTCAACAAATATTTCTCCACTTATTTCCCTGAATATGTTTCTCTTACGTTGCTAAATCGAATGGTCGCAATAAAACTTATGTTCTTAAATAGGTTGCAAATAATAAGTTTCTCTTATAATATCAGAAGCGAAGCCAGTAGTGAAATAATTTTACGCTTCATGAAAATGGTCTTTTCTGGTAGAGATGAAACGTGTTATTGGAAAATCAACAGAAAATTTAGATTTTTTTTTTTCTTTAAGAAAAATTAAACACTGATTTCATTATTATGAGGCAATGATTCCAATTTACGATTCTTTTCGAAGATTTTTACTACAACGAGATCTGTTTTTCAAAGTTATTAATTATATTTAGTTAAAGTGTGCGGTAGCGAGGTGCTGTTTCTAACAATGGAGTGTGTTAGTCTCAACGAATGGCACGGGAAATGTGTCAGGGGTGATTTCTATTCGCCTTTAGCAACCTTAAGTTTTGGAAAGAATTACTTTGTGTGATGGTTTGTTGTTCACTGTAGTGTTTCGGTGTGTTGTGAATGAGAAGTTATTGAAGACAAAGCACGGTGTCGCCATATTCAGCCTGTCCTACAGAAAGCTCCACTGTGAGCTACAAATCAGTGTCAACTCCGTACGCAATGCTGACTGGTTTGTAATTCAAGACAGGACTTTGTTACACACTATGATGATGAGAAATCACGTTCCACCACGTGTTTCAACGTACTGTTCAGGATGTAAACGAAGCCAAATCCTTCCACCGATGATGTTTGAGCGAGCCATGATGGTGCCTCATTGACCTCGGTTAACTAGGGGGTGACTTCTGAAATGTTTTAAACTATTTTTACATTTATTTATATGGGTGGATAGTATGACATTTTAAGAACACAGTATACATATCTTTCATGACTGATGTTTGAAATGATTAATCACCTCGAAGATATGTAGCTAGCATATAGCCTATAAAAGATTCTTGGAGTATACTTCTATACAGAGATGTGAAACACGCTGCAAGATATTGGAAAATGTACACCGAAAAACAGCAGTATAATATTCTTCTGTGAATTCCTCAGTGGAGCGTTCTATTAAGTGTCAGATGCGGTATAGTACTGATCCGTTTTCTTCCGTAGTAATACATGTGTGGACTGATTCATTTAAGCCTGCTTAACAGGAGTAATGATAATTTAAACGGACAAACGAATCTCAATAATAAATTAGATGCTGATTCGTTTTGTCAACTTTGTTGTTTTATTGAATGGCTCTGATGATATTTGACAGCGAGATAACATTTATTAATGTGAATCACAGCGACGTTTATGATTACAATTCATCGAACGGAAGCTTTTGTTAATATTTAGTGAGAGCGGATGCTAATTTTTGTCAACAAAAAACCTCGGACAAATTTATGAAAATATTTATTTATAGTTAAGTAGTATTTACTACACAACAATGGACTAACTTGTGGTCGGGGTATTTTTTAAAAGGTTTTTCCCCTTTTGTTAAAACTTTTACATTGAATTCAGAAAACGATGGCTTAATATTTGCTCGTATAACCCTCTCTATAGAGACCGAGGGAACTGACATCATTTTCTTATTTTCGTAATAAATTTCCGCATGTAGTTGAGGAACCGACATATTAATACATCTGATTGTTGTAAGTTTTTAG
Source organism: Vandiemenella viatica (assembly GCA_031002005.1). NCBI lineage: Eukaryota > Metazoa > Arthropoda > Insecta > Orthoptera > Morabidae > Vandiemenella > Vandiemenella viatica. The sequence continues at coordinate 18,084,582 of JARYHS010012519.1, forward strand.
GAAAACACCTGTGATCGATTGCAAAGTTATATTTCACTGGTGAGGGGGAAATTAATATAAAATTTGGATATAAGCGATGAATGGATATTATGCCAAATTCGTAATTGTTTCTACTTTACCTACGTCAATCTAATCAGCGATAACCCAGAACTTTGCGTAGGACACATTTCTCTAACTTTGAATTAAATTTCGTGAGTAGTCGAGAACCTTAATTAAATAAACAATGTATTAGAGCGAGGATAGTTCAAAACCTACACACTACTGCCAAATATGGTGATCACAAAAAATATTATTTTCAGGTCTTTGTGAAAGATCGCACCTTTTATAATATTCGTATTTAAACATGATTTGGTTTACTGTCATGTTAACATCTGTAAGTATTTCGAGATTAAAGTTTAGTTAATAATGAAGCTTGAATGTTAAAAGCTAGGGCTGCACCAGTTTTCTAGCTTAGTTGCTGTTGTCTTTACATATTGGAATGTGGTATTTTTGTTTCCAAAAGAAAAGTCTGGAAATTTCTCTAGAAGACACCTAAATTAATGTTGGGTTGGTCAATTAGTTTATTATTATTTTTATTATTCACTAGGTTTCTTTGTATTATTTTATTTCAATAACACCACATTCTTTTTTATTTATAAATAACAAACTGAAGAAAAGGATTGCTTTTATAGGAAGGAAAGATGGTTGTGTATAATTTCTGTGTTTATCATTTCCGTTATATGTATAGCATGTGTCATGCCATGGCTTAATAAATTTCCTTTCGAAAACTCCTGTGCCAAATATGACGTTTGATTTCTCCAAAATTTACCGATCATAACATCTAAAACCAAACATATGTTTCTCGAGACATAAGTAAATTTATTTTTCGCTTTATAAAAACACAGATGAAACCAAAATAAGTAGTGTTTGTTTCATTAAACAAACGTAAGTTTATACGAAATCATAAAAAATAGCAGCAACGGAAGGTTTGAAAAACAACAATCGACAGAATGTTTAACCGCAACTCTAAGCACAAATCGGAAAAAAGTGCATAAAGTGCTGTTCCAGGCCAGCATGTGACGATCATCACTATATCTTCACTGATGATTCCCCACACCACAACGCCGAAACGCGTCTGGAAAATACAAAACGTTCACCAAAACAATTGTTCGTAGACGGCGTGTTATTTACAAATTTTACTATTCAGTAATTGCAGGAAAAATGGAAAACATCTTGTTACGAAACTAAAAACGATTACTTGAACATACATGTTTACCGGAAACAACATTGCTTGAGTTTTTTAACAGTAGTTATAATACAGTATATTCCGAATGGAACCAACAATTACTTTGAAAATCGATATATTTTCAACTCATCCTCGCAAAGAAAAAATGTAACCCTCTTTCTGCTCCAGTTGTTTGTCATAACATAAATGTAAACAATACCAATCTTAAAATGTGCGGTAATTACAATCAGAATATTTCCAATATGTTGTACAGAGACAATTTTTAACTTTTCTCTTAACTTAAAGTACGAAACGAAGGATGAGAACAAATATAAAATGCCAATATTTAATTAAATTTAAAATTCAGAAACGACTGGATAAAAGGAAAATTTATTAAAAACCGTCTGACTTTTCTCAGAATTAATGAGTTCGAGAAAAAATTTCATTAGTTGTGATCGAGAAAACAACCTTTGCGATGAAATCGACTTCCAATAGCAAGGCAAATAATTGAATGTATTGAGAAGCGGATTAGAAAGACGGAACGAAAGAACTGACGAGATGAGAGAAACCTCCTAACAGCAGCTAATCAAAGGAGAAAAACTGAATAGGACACGACCGCAGCGGTGGGGGTTATGGAAGAAAGATAGAGAAGGAAAGAAAGGAAACGATTAGAGTTGTTGGAAGGAAAAAGTGTAATAAATGACAGAAATGGACTGTAATCGATGGTGCGAGAGACGCGAACAGCAGGTTTAAAACAGAAAGAACAAGTAACAGTTTTCTGTTGCAGTAATCACTTAATATTTGCTGAGTGCCTATTACAAAGCAATATTGTTGCAAAGGTGCAAATATTTCCTAAACGTATACAAATAGATAGAAGATAATTGAAAATTAAGTAGATGAAAATCTATGCTATAAGTTTAAAAGGTTATGTAATAAATAAATAATAGTTTACAAACATATTAAACAGAAAAAAAAATCAGCTTAAAATAATTTTGAGAAAGAAGCGAAGAATGAAAAAGGAATCTAACGAAAAATCAATTACATGCGAAGTCGTTGTATGATAACTTAAGCCTCCATTTCGCTATTTTTTATTTATTTTTTTACTGACTTTGTTTCTTTCATTATTTTTAATAACTTGAAATATTGGTGTAGTAGTCAAACCAGGTATAAATAAGCGTACAGGATTTGAATTTAAGAATACGAAAAGAGGCTGTATGGGCGTAAACCAACATGCCAATATAAATAAATAAATTTTTAAAATAAAGCCTCGTCACCAAGCAATGTGTATAATACTTAGCACGATGAATTTTGGTGATGGTCATGTGTGAGCTACGTAACAGTAAGGACTTCTAAGCACAGAGCCAACATGCGTGCAGTCAACCGTAGCCAGAGGCCGTGGCGTGACGTCACTATAAATGGAGCGTCCAGCTCGGTGGCTCCGGGGGTGTCTCTGGGAAGAGTAGGCGTCACTGGTCGACAAGCGGTTTCACATTCTCCATTCCGTCATCTCTCGTCAATTAAAACAATACACGAGGCTGAACAGATAAAAGTCACAAAACACTAACTCAAACATACACCACATTGCTGGTGAATGTTGGCGTCGACTATTCCCTTTATGTTCCACAAGTAAGCTGCCGTCAAGGGGCATCTCCGAGGAGGGCCATCACTGGGTGTCGGGGTGATCACCAAGCAGTGCACCACTGGCAGGTTTCAAATTTTTATTTCTTCGACCCAAAATTTAATATGATATTTTAAATTTTGGTAAATTATTTTTTGGTTAATTTATTAGGAAGTGAAGTGGTTCAAAAGAAATACACCTTATCGTGTCAGGTATAGATGTTCAGGGATACTTAAATAAAGATCTATGCCATTTTAACTTTTTCTTTTTCACTTTAAAATAAAGGCGTGAGTAGCGACTGATTTTAGAAAAATAATTTACGAGGAGTATCTCAGTAGGAACTTTAAATTTGCCACAAATATGGATCACATCGATTTGAACTACAAATACTACAAATATTCACAACTAATGTAATCTATAAGTTTAGAGCAAAAAGAGGATAAGTTTTTATTTTGAGGTTGCTTAGGCATGTGTTGATATCATAGGTTAGATCAGCACAAACAGGAGTATACATTCTAACTAGGCTCAAAGCTCGCTAAAAATAACATGTTTAATTAGAGAACCAATTAAATTAAAAATAAATTAGGAATCCTAAAACCTTATGCTATAGCGTGTGATATTGGTGTTTTTCCTGGTCCACGTCTCATTCAGCAAGATAAATACGGAACTACTTCCATCGGTATAAAAATATCGTAACTTCAGTAATTCGGAGCTTAAGAAAGCAACTTAAAATATTTATTGATTTAGTATGTAAAAAAATCTGTCAGTTGTCTGATCCTATCTGCATTTTGACATAACCACAACTTCTACTAATATTGCTGCTGAAAATTCATAGATGCTATTACCCGCGTACGAATATATTCATTGTATTCCGATCTAAATTTGACGTACTGGAAATATTTACACGTATCTGATATAGTGACATCAGTAATAAAAGCAACTAATAATTAATATATTAATTTAAATGCAGTATGTACCTTCATTTCAGTGTTTCGGCAAATCATTCCTTCTAGTATATGATAACAGTGACTTAAAATGTCTATATGTGATATAAATATCTTGAAAGCCCGTCAAAAAAGGGTTTTTTTTTTTTTGGCTTTCGGCTACTGAGGGCACACAGCCAGCTCAATGTGATTCTGATTCTTTCAGTGTATCAGTTTGTCCAGTGTACATATTTTCAAGTGTAATCACAAGGACACTACAACACAAACACGTCATTCACAGACACAACACTTTCACACCCATGCCCGCGGCCAAACTCGAACCGGCGACCATCGGCGCGTGGAGCTAGCACTCTAACCCCTACGCTACCGAGGCCGGAAAAATAAAAAAAAATAAAAAAAGTTGAAAGCAGTATTTTAGCAATTAGTTTCTTCGCTGATTTATGTGCAATTTTCATCTAATAACGTTCATTATCTTGAAAATGATGTAACGTAGATATTTGTTGCCGTAACAACGATATCGCTGTCCAGAATGTAAAAGAAAAAAAAATCTACATAGAACGAATTTAAATTAAGAAAAACAACTAATAATTAATGTGTCGATTTCAATTGAATACTTACTTTTCTTAGTGTTCTGACTGTTAATTTATTCGCGGATACATAGCTAAATACAACTGTTATTAAATAACTCGCATAACCTCAAACATCTCCATTCATTGTTGGTAGTGCAGCGGAGGCGGGAAGCGTGACGTCATAGTACGACGTCATAATGTGACGTCATGGCGTTAGAGATGACCAAAACTTGCGTTTTATTAGTATAGATCTCCGTTTTCCTATACAATTCTTACCAGCGACTGTTCTCTCTACTAAGAAATTAACCAATTCAGCATGTCTCAAAATATGACCTACCAGCCTGTCTCTTCTTTTTGTAAGCTTCCTCCATCCTCCACAAACTTCTTTCCTCACCCACTATTTCCAAAATTCGTTCATTTCGTGCTTTGTCTGTCCACTTAATTTTCAGCATTCTTCTGTAGCACCACATTTCAAATGCTTCAGTTTTCTTTACTTGCTATTAACAATGAGTAATTCATTTTACTTTCCTTATTTGAATAAAAAATAAGAAATTGCTTGGTAAATTTTGCGCGGACAAAATTCTTTTGCTCAGCTGTAAGTTCTCGTCAGAGTTTAGTAATTGCTTATTTTGCTGTGAACTGCTACAAGCAACATTTCAAACTTTTTGATTATATTACAACTTGAGAAGTTCTGAAAGACCTTGTAGTAGTGAATGAATAAATTGCAACCAGCAGCATTGACGGGCGTAAGGAAAGCGGACATTGTCAGAAGAAATGCTTGAGCAACGGTCTGAGACGAAAGGGGCAGATCTATGCTTCCCCCGCGTCGACGTATTTTTTTAAAATTAATTAATTAATTTTTTTATGTAGAAGTAGCTGGTGCTTACGACTTCGGTCGTGTTTATAAAGAATTTTGATTGACAACTACCGACACGATACCACAATAGCGCACGATGGGAGACTCACGGCTAATACCACACACAAATGCAAGTGATAGTTGTGGCAGGAAAAAGAAGTATAGGGATACACAAGTCTATGGTCGAAATATGAGAAAGCCCTACATCGATCACCTTTAACCGCCATATCTGCCATACCCCAACATCTAACGTCATTCGGCCAACGTTGTGCACGATATGAAACTCCATGCTACTACCATATACAAACACCAGTGGTCTGTGCTAGGTAGTGGCGGCTGAAAAGTGAAACATAGGGAAACACATGCGATAGATATATATAAGATTTTAAGAAGGGTTATTAATACACCGATTTGTATTTTCAATAATTTAATGCTTTCATCATAGTTAACAAATATTTTTTAATTTTTTACGGAATTTTCATACGAAAAAAATCGTCTTAAAGTCATGGAATATGGTTTAAACCTTATTTCGATACGTTGAAGTATTATGGTAATTTGATCAATTAGTATCTGCCATAACGTCTAAAATTCGTACTAGTCGGATATAATTTTCATTCATACATCTTTATAATTGTGTAGGACGAGCATTAGCTGACATGCAGCATGGCAGAGAATTCCGGCATTCGTGCAAAGTACTCCAGGATGCTCCGTGGCTTCACGCAGACATGAAGGTTTCGCTTAACCTGTAGCACTCTTGTTTAGCATCGTTGGATGCTAAACAAGAGTCAGTTAAAGATATATATTTCATGGTTGAAGATGCGTCACGCTTTCACTATATAATAATTCGGATGCGTATTTGGGCCGAGGCTCGTCTATCCGGCCTCTCTCTCCCTTTGATGTCCCCGTCTCGCTGTTTCAAACGCTCCGCTTGTTATTACGTGTCTTTCATCTCTCTTTCAAACAACACCTGCGCGTCGCTTCTGCTGTTATTACCTCTCTTTTTGCACGTCCTTTGTCACGACTCGGCTGGTTTTCTTATGTGTGTCGGTTGTGCGTTGCACCTGTGACAGAAATACTAGGATAACATCTAACAGGCAAATAAGCTACGTACATTACACCGGCGGTTTAAATGTATCAAAACAGTGCGGAGTCTTTTAACACAAGACACCCGTAATGAGAGCTCGCATTCTTCACATCAAAGAATTTCCATTTAGCTTCATTTAAATCTAAAAGGTACACTAATGAAATTAACAGACAATTAATTAAATTATTCCCCAGAGGATACTACACTCCGCACTTTGAAAGAATGACATCAAATCAAACGCTGAACTTTATTCTCAAACAATCAGCAAACATCACGGTATAAATTTGCATTTGAAATTAAACATTTAGTACAGCTAAAAGCAATATTATAAGTAACTTAAAAAGTTCATAATCATTCTGTGTTTAGATTTTATTTAGTTATTTAAAGCGCGGGAGGAAATACAGTGAATTGTAATATTATTACAATTTTAATTGACGCTCACTTTCACCGTTTTCTCAAATTTGATATGAAATGAGGTTAACTAGAAAACTTCTACGGGTAGGTTAAGCTCAAGCGAAGAATTTCTGTTTCCAATAGGTTGGGGAAGAAAGAATCGAATGTGTTTGGAAGTAATAGACTGTTAGTTGGAATTTCTGCACAGTGATGGTGGTTAATGATAAGAAATAACCTTTTCGCACCCGTGGAGGAAATATGGGGTAGTGTTATTAATTGCAGTAGATATGGTAATGAAAACAACGATCCTTGGTTTACTAAGAATGAAAAATATTTGCAATAAGTCCGAATCACACCTGAAGACACTCAAGAGAAGTTCTAAGAGAAAGTTCAAACACATCATGGCTTCAAAGAAAAACTTAAGTTACAGCATGGATTACGATGGAATCTTATTCTCCAGTGATAATTTCCTTACGCACCAACTTATACGCATTTTTATTTGATTTTTTCACTGCACGAAGAAGTTTAGGAATTATTTCGGTAATTTGCTCAAACCCTTAACTACATTACGTAAACATGCAAACATTCCCAACTCCCATATCTACTATGTAATTTCGTAAGGTCACCCACTCACCTCTATAGCTATTGGCTGGAGAACGATGTCACGTGTCAGCCTTCGCTCATAAAACAGCGACCAGATATACCATCAGAAGGAATTCGTGGTTACGTTTACAATTTAATAACAACTGCTACCAAATTAATTGGCAAAATACATTCATTTAATTTGCTTCTCATAGCTTTCCATACTTAAAAAATCTTTTATAAATTTTGCTGCTGAAAAAACGTGGATCTGCTTTTTAGTAACATGTTACTAATTAAAACAACTTAAAAAAAACTTAAATTACTCATAGTCTCTGCTGTAACCACGAATGCTAATTGTGATTTCGGCTTAGGATAAATTTCTGTTTAATTACAACTTTCACTAATGTTGTTGCTTGACCAAAATTTATGCATTACGGTTTATTTGCTTTTTAGGCACTTTCGTTAATGGTCTATATTCATGTTTATTGTATGTGAGTTATTAAGTTTTATTTATTTATTTATTTTTATTGGCTATTTTAAGTGGACATCAGACCAAATGTATCACCGAATCGACTATTCTGGCAACTCATTTCTGCGGAGTTGTTCAACTGTTTCATAATATGGGATGTGTATTAATTTCTCTGGCCGTCACAGATACTACAACCAATGTTTACATTATGAGTGTTTGCCCAGTCTCAATAATAAACAACGTGATGCTTTCGAAGCAACAGGATTTTTTTTTTAATTTGCAGAGTGAACTTTATGGGTCAAATACAAGTCAAGTTCGTATTTAAGCAAGTTCGAGTGTAGGACCTTTGAAACAGTTACACGATAGCTCGATCGTCCCTGTTCGTGTTTAATACCTACTTCTAGTAATGCTTCTGTGTTGTTCAAGCTCCAAAGATTTGATTCGCCCTAACGGCGAAACATAGGTCAAATTCGTATTTGGTAAGATCAGATCAACCTGTCATAATCTTTCATGGTAAAACTGGAACTATTCCAGACCCGTGACGATACGCAAAAAAATAGTCACGGGCCCACACTAGTACTGGCAATAAAGGGCTTCACTTTCACATGCCCCTCCTAATTCTTCACCTAACATACAGTCTAAGTAGACGGGAGTCGGAAAACTAATTTTCCTGTCTATTGGAGCATTGCAATTGGGTGGGTGACCTACGAAATTTTGGTTACGAGAGGTTTTCCAAACATCTCTCGTCACTCATTTTCGAGGTGAGACTCAATCCATCTTCACAGTAATCCGCAATAGCCGGTAATTTCATCTTTGCTTTTTTTTTTTTTTTTTTTTACCTATTTTCACGCTATGATTTTCTGTGCAAAGAGTGTGCACTATGTAAAAAAATCAGCAATGAACTGCACGTCCTCACGAAAAGTCATAAAAGTCATAAGCCCTACCGCGATAGGAGGATAATTTTTCCGTGTTTCAGTAATAAGACAAAAAAGTTTAAACGCCGCTGGTTATTACGTGTTAGAGAGAAATGTGTGAGGACAAAATGTAAACCAAGGCAGGACAAAATACATAAAATGTTGGCAATGCATACAATAACAATAGATTAAACTTATAATAGTGAGACATCTTCTGCAGAAGTAAGAGATTTATTTTCTGTAGCGAGTAAAATTATAGCTGATGGCTGAAGCAAGCACAGTCTATAATGCACAACAGAGCGTTCTTCAGATACATGTCTTGCAGTTTTAAATATTACAATATTATTATAAACATTTCCTTAAGTTGTGTGTATGTAATACAGCACACTGAGGAAGTAAAGTGTGCACTTTAGGAATAACACAAAGAAAAAAAAGCGTTTAAATGTTTATCTATAGAAAGGACTTAAGAATTAAGTAGATATTAAAGAATTTGCATATTAACATTTAATTCATGTATTAAAACTGTTGAATTGAGAAAAAGCCAAATTATAGTTTAAACAATGGTGATTGCTGCATAGGCATCACTGATTCTGGATCTCATTCAGTAGATTTCTCAAAATTATTAAAAACCCTATTAAAATTTAACATTAATTTTTTTTACAATATAAGATATTTGTTTCATAGAAGACCTCAAACGTTGAGTTTCATCTCTGCTTTCCAGTTAAGTAACGGAGTTAAAAATACAAAAGTGGAGAATAACAAATAGAAATGCTATTTATGTGACTGTAAGCATTTCTGTTTCACAGAATGTATTTAGTTAGATGCATAAAGAACAGCCTGTCAGATGAGCTTCATGATTTCTTGGCTAGTGTTTTTTACTGTTATCTTCATCTTAAGCAGTAACTAAGAACTAAAAAAACTGCCAGGCAAGGTTTCTAGGCTGTTCGTTTTTTTCTACTTCTTTAACCTATAGCAGCAGTCCATTGTCGGTAAGAATCTGTAAAACTTCAGTCTTATTTTTCTCATTTTGACTAGTTTTTCAATATTTTTGTAAACATCTATTCATTTCTACGTGTAATATTATTTTTATAATTTCCTTTTATTTTTCTCCAGTTCTTGTTCTTCGCCTCTTTTATTATTTTGCATCATGCCTAGGATGTTTCCCTTCTCGTATATGACACTTTAAAAATATGTTTTTTTAAAAAAAAAAAATATATTCTCTGAATAGTTGCAGCCTTCATTATGTCCCTCTCAGCGTGCCTTGTTAATATTCGTTTATTTTGATTAAAAATGCCATCATTTTATCCGTTTTATTTGTGGTATGTTAGCTGTCGGTGATTAATTTATTTTGTGGTCACCAGATGTAGCTCGTTAGAAATATTCATTCACAGCTTTGGCTTAATCACAGTTTTTGGCCCCGTTAAATCTCTAATTTCACTAATACGGTACCGCAATCCCCTGGAAAAAGATTGCCTGATGTGTGGTAGTGAAAAAAGTTTATAACTGCACAATATACTGATATATCCGTATTGCACTGTCATCAACATATGAAAACTGACGTTTATCAATGGCTAATCGATTTAGAGGGAATATCAATCTAGTGATTTTAATTTTCTCAATTTCACTTAACTTTGCAAACAGTGTTTCTTTCTGTCTGCCGTTAAATCTTAAAACGAAGTAACTGACAATTTTTCCTCGAGCTTCATTTCTGAACCAACTTCTCTTTTTTTTTTTTTTTTTTTTGCTTATTGCTTTACGCCTTGTCGACAGCTAAGGTCATTAATGTCGGGATGGGACTGGGGACAAGGAACGGGAAGGAATTCGGCCATGGCCTTTTTGAATGAAGAATCCCGGCATTCGCCTGGATTGATTTGGGGAAACCATGGAAAACCCAAATCTGGATGCCCGGACGGGGATTCGAACCCGCGTCCTCCCGAATGCGAGGCCAGAACGTTAACCGTTCACCCACCACGCTCGGTTTCTGAACCAAGACGCTGGACTGTTTGTCAGGCATAAATAACTATTTATTTCGCAGAAATAAGTAAGTGACCGTAACCTGTATTACATTAAATATGTGTATCTTCTATTAAGCAAGTATATTAACAATATGAGAGACAATGTAAACTGAAACATGATGCTGTACAGAGGATAATGAAATAAAGTTGGCAGCACTTTCACAGAAGAAAGACGCCTCTAATTCTGTCACGAGAGGAACGGGTAGTTTTACTAGCGAAGGGAACCGCAGGATGAAATAACTGAAAAGAAAATATCAAAGCAATATCCAAATCATACTGCCAGGAGACATGGGACCAAGCATGGTGGTGTAACGGTTAGCGTTCTGGCCTCGCATTCGGGAGGACGGTGGTTAGAACCCCCGTCCGGGCATCCAGATTTGGGTTTTCCATGGTTTCCCAAATTACTCCACGCAAATGCCGGGATGTTTCCTTCAAAAGGCCATGGCCGAATTCCTTCCCATTCCTTGCCCCCCATCTCTAAAGACCTCGCTGTTAGAGAGACGTTAAGCAGATAAAAAAAGGAGACATGGAAGACGATAAAATATCCTGTTTAGGAAAGTGATGCAGTGAGATGATATTTAGACATATGTGTAACAAGTAGGATGGCGCAACAAATAAAGAGAAAACTTTTGTAAGGCTTTTTGTTGTAACAGTGAGTCCTCGCATTCGGAGTCCTTTCGTTAAGTCCAGACAGACAAATGTTCCGGAAGAGTATGACGGAAGGATTTCCCTCTTAATTGCTTCGTCTTCATCGACATAAAAGGAAAAGAAACATTTTATTTTTCCTGCAGGTAGTGCGGAGCTATTTTCACAGGTAGTTGGAGACCTCACCTCAGTCAAAACCAGCTTTACTATATGGGAACGCTTATACAAAGCATGGAAGGTTTTTTCATGCTCATCAGCACACATAGAACAACAATTTCATGTGTTCTGAAGAAACTGGCGACAGAGATTCTAACCGGCTGCGCATTCTACCTCTCTCGTTTTTTTTTTTTTAGACGGTAAAGGATGGGGGGCAATGAATGGGAAGGAATTCGGCCATGGCCTTTTGAAGGAAGCATCCCGGCATTTGCCTCGAGTGTTTTGGGAAACCATGGAAAACCCAAATCTGGATGCCCAGACGGGGATTCGAACCGCCGTCCTCCCGAATGCGAGGCCAGTACGCTAACCGTTACACCACCACGCTCGGTGCCTCTCTCGTTGTGTCTATCCTAATCTGGGAAAGAGGACCTATAGATACACACGAAATTGCAAACTAGGAGCTGACTAACGCACTTCACATTAAGGCTTTGTCATGGTTTAACGCCGTGCATACACAGAATGAAATAATGGACAGTGATACGGCCGAAGGCAGGCCTACCACACATCCTACGGGGAATTCAAACGAACGTTGGAGTTGTGAAACATGCGAGTACACACCTCACAATGATTCTCAGGTGGCTTAAAAAATTCTAGCAATATATCGACACGGTGCCACTGTCGGGCATTATATTTACACAATGCTGATTAGAACCAATAATGGAAATACACACTAACCTAGTACAATTCAAAATACAATTTATAAATAATTCATGAGTTCAAACTTAGAACATAATGTCAATTATAAACTTTGCTGTCGAATATATAGAATGAATGTTACTACCAACAATAATCTTTTAAATACGGTATTAAGTAGCGTTATCTCCCAACTTACTTTACTACCCCTAATGACACAATAATCTTGATTGTCTTAGGAATTTCACTGATGCTATACGAATTCATAAATCGATATTCCTGTACGATTTCCGATGTTTCTGAGAATAAAATATATGTTTTGAAGGTGAATGTTTTTTATTTATTGAATAATTTGCTACTTCAAAATCCAAACATGTACCCAAACAACGAATAATAATTTGCTGCTACTACAGTATAATCCATTTTTTTTCACGGTTCTACACCTTGTTGACTTCGGTGTCATTAAATGCGGAAGAGGACTGCGGAAGGAACTGGAAGAATTCGGCGATGGCCTTTTGAAGGAACCATCCCGGCATTAGCCTGGAATGATTTCGGGCAATCCTGGAATACTTAAATCTGGATGTCTGGACGAGGATTTGAACCGGAGCCCTGTGCAACGCGAAGCCAGATCATAACCGCTCTTCAATCATACTGTGTGCTAGTATTTAATCGTTTTTGAAGTGACCAAGTGTTTTCCACAAAACTTCTTCTATAGATAGTAATAACATTTTGTTGCTGTTACATTCAACAAACGAATACTGTGTGCCACATTCGTAGCCACGAGTCCAGTAAATAAATAATTTTAATCAGCAAATCTCTGCAAAGTCAATGACAAAGTGAATCACACGCTCACTGTTCCGCGCTAGTGTTGCCTAATTAGTGTTGCGGGCGCTGCATTTAATTACGGACTCAGCGCTCAGTAATAAATCTTCACTCCCAACCGGATATCATTTCTCTCTCGCGAATCCAAGGCTAAACAAGACAGCCGAAAAAGACACCACTTCCCCGAGGTGAGCAGGCATTGTTCATTGATGTCGTATAATGGTTGCAAACTCAATATCTGTAGCATTGTTATACTTGAGAAATTTCTGTGCTTTCCCAGACTTCGCTGATTTGCTTTTTGTGTGTTAGTATTTCAAACACAATGATTGATGAACCCTCAACTTATATGAAATTATGTTGATAGGATAAAAGATATTCATAGCTAAGGGGTTAAATGAAATTCAAATTTTGACAATTTTCGTTTTTATTTTGTTGTATTTTTGTTTCTTTCCTCTTGTTGTTTTCTTTTAACACGATTAATACAAGGTATTAATATCGAACTGCAGAGTGAAGAACTACTCAAACACTTATAATTTACATAAGAACGAACTTTCTCTCGGCATTCAGAATTTATTAAATGCCCTCCGGTACCCAGCCGAGTTAAGGAAGTGTTATCCCGTCATATTTTGGCGATCACAGTGAATGTGACCACCGAAATATCGCGTATTATTTATTTATTTGTCGAATGGCTAAGCAACTAAAACAATACATATAAACATATACAATGACAAGAATGTTGGCAGCCTTCACAAACTGATGTCCAGTTCTTCGAGCCATTTTATGAAGGAAGTTGTAGCTCTGAATACTTCTCCAAATGGTCCAGATCTAAGGTGATGCCAAGATATTTAGGATAGAACTTATGTTTCACTCTCATGTGATAACTGTTCGTGAGAAGAAATGACGAAGCTGATCGTGGAATACAGCTCGAATCATAAACACCAAATACACAGTTAAAACATTGTGCAAATTACTGGGAATATAGCTGAGGTAATTCGACTTATCGCTGTAAATACAGGAAGTGGATAATTTAGCATTAATTAATACCACGAGAACTAAGAAAGATCTTCTGCCTAAATTGAGTCATAATGTTTCGTGATCACGTAGTTAAACCACCTGTGTTGTATGTTCTAATATTCATATAGTCCACTTACAGAACTTTACTGCGGACGGGTATTTCTGTCTGATAGTTGTTTTGTATTAGTTTGTTATAGATGTTGAGTATCTTTATATGAAAACATGATTGATCTTTATTGGTAGTAACTTCTTTCATCTAAATATCGAATTGCACAGATTGCAACTTGTTTACTCTGAAATTGTAAAGTTATTATTGTGTTACACTGAATTTAATATGCAACGCTGATAAAATATAGGGTGATACTACAAATTTGACTGCATTTCTTAGACAGAATAGTTCTACAGGATTATGTGATTTAGTGACGGTTGATATGATTAAATCGCCAAATCACTTCAATCTCTAAATAAGAATAGGAACCGTTAATTGTTAATTCAGATACGAACTTTTTTTTTTTTTACGAAATCTCATTGTAATTCTGTAACAAAGAATCTATTCACACTGTAAGGCGACGAATTAAAAAAAAAATAAATAAATAAAAAGCACTATGTGGGACAAATTCGAAGCTATAACTTTGAAAACGTGAATGGAGAGCTTAATCACTGTGCTGGTAACGTGAGGTCCGTGAGAGTTAAAAAGAGGCAGACGCCTAACATAGAGTGCAATGTGAAGCGGGGAGGAAGAGACAAAGGTACCAGCTGCAGATATCACAAATTCACTTAAGGAAATCTGCGGGGAAACGTGGAACAGGGAATGGTCGGAAACGTCACAACTTAGAGGTCAACACTACGCTTGCCTCCTCACCCAGATACCAACATCCCAGTGGCATCAAAATGGCGCCCCATCAAAAAAAAAAAAATACTAATAACTACAATATCTAGATTAAAGTTCAGTCATGGCTTCATTTCCTCGCAACTGTACGGAATTAAGGGAATTGAATCTCCACGGTGCGACTGTGAAGAAGATGTGGAATGCGACACTAATCACATGTCCTTAGGCTGTAAGAAATACTGGAACAAAATCACAAACTTTACAAAAACACTTTCACAAGAGGGCCAACATGAAATATTCACTGCCCACTGGAAATAATGATATATATCACTTAATCCTATCATGTGTTAGAAATAATAATCTGAAAGTGTTGAGGAGTTCGGTCTTACGTGGTGTGACTGTATGACCAAAAGGCTAAATACCAAATAATAAAATAAATAACAATGTACATTGAACATTGACCTATCCTCATGGAATGAAGTTGTGGTATTTTCTAAAAGATCTGTTATGGACTAAACATTAGATTGAAGGGTAATTAGGTTATGAGACGTCCTCAAGTTCTTTGCTTGAATAATTCAACTGCTTCACAAACGTCATCACAAATCCCTGTTTTCCTAAATTTCACTCACCAAAAATCAGTAAATATGTCAATGCTTGCAAACTGTTACACTGGCAAGAGAGATTAGTTTAGATTCCGGTGGAGTGTTTGCCAGTAGTTGAAAGTGACGTCATTGGCTACTGGTTCCTAACTCATTCCGACTGAAGATTTATTATCTGGCCTTGTTTGCTCAATTAAATCTGGCAGTCGCAGGATTAATTAAAGAACATCAGAGGAATTTTAAGCGAGGCATGTAAATTAGTATCGGCAAGAACTTTGCAGTTGTTCAGACTATCTGCTAACCGACGCAGCTTTGTTCAACTGTAGTCACGACTATCTCGCTAGAAATTTTTTAGAAATAACAGTAGTTTGTATTCGCTTTCGTACTGAGTAGAAGATGTAAGAGTGTTTTTTGATAAATGTTTCCTCGTATTTCTGTGACAGACAGTAGTAAATTTATTTATGATTTAAGCTGGAATCTGACAGACTTCACGCCTCGCAGATCGCCTGGAATTACTCCTCCGCGGCACTGTAGGAGGTAACCTTCCGCAGCGTTGATAGTGTTACTCGGGTGTGCGTTTAAATGGCAGTGTGCGCTGCTCGTCGAGTGTTGTTTGCTATTTGCATCGAAAATGAAGATTGGAGAAAGAAGATGACGTAACCTGGTGCTGACCCTTCAGTGCTATTCTCCAAGGGAGCATCCAGTTTGTAGTCAGGTATCCCTTGCGAAATTTAAATATTTATTCGTGTTGGGATCGAGGAGAGTAGAGCGGGCATAACCAAGCAGCATTAAGAGAGCCACGACCGGCAGAGTAGATCCGCAGTCAGCGAGCCGGCAGTTGTCAAGCACCGAAAGGTGGGTGTTTTTCCGGAATTCCTGACCCCCACTGCCCCCCCCCCTCTGGTGGGACTTCGTGACATCTGGTCCGACCCCCCTCCCCCCCTCTAAAATGACGTGAGATTTTGACGGAGAGGCCCCCCCCCCTACTAATCGTCCTCGTAACTTTTCGAGACTTTTTTTTAGGCGCTTCGAAGCGAGGTTAAACCTCCCACTTTTCGATGAAATACCCCCTCAAGTTGACTTTCGCGTCATTTGTAGACCTTATTTCATTATCTCTACAATCATTCAAGAATTTCAAAACCTCGCGTGAGATTTCCGTTGATCCCTCCCCCCCCCCAATCACCCCCTTGGTGAGGTTTCGTGAGATTTCGCGCGACCATCCCCCATCATTTTACCTAACGTAATTAATGGACCCCGCCAAAGTAGAGTGCAAGCTGGCACTATGACCATGATGATAGGGTTTTCCCTCTCTAGACAGCTGGAGTGGAGTGGGGGCTAAGTCCTCACCACAGCTAGCTCGGGGTCTCACTGTCGCATTGTATTAAACATCACTGATGCAGACGGGAGTCGACGCCAGGATCCAACGGGCTCCGCCTCGGAACGGAACCATTCAGCCACAAGAGACGTTCAGCAGCAAACCAGCAGGCAGGATCTACTGAGGAAAGGTTTGGATGAGCAAACGGATTGGGTCAGTGGTGCAGAAGGTTCAATGTATCGCAATAGTTCTGTCGTGTTTTGGGGTTACAGATACCCATATTTAAAGCTCGATATTCTTGTTCCCATAATGTTGGTGGTGGTAGGCAAGGCGCCACTGTACCAGCATTATCAGTTTCAGACAGTTATAGTTCAGTCAGAGATGCTATTTACAGTTAATTCCATGTAAGTGTAGAGAGATGTAAAGTAATTGATATATATGAATTTAGAAACTTTCTGTAAATAAATATGTAAATATTCAGCTGGTTTTCCCGTAATGAATCTAACACGCGACTCATATCTGCACGATCGTCGACTTCTATGGTCGACGCTTATCCGTGCATACTGTACGGCAATCTGTCCTTGTCTACTCACTCAGCAGGGCAGGGCGACCTTGAGGGTCACCAGAGGTGGCAGCCAGGTCACTACTAGTTTAATAAGGGGACATATCTCATCATATCGCATATCCTCAGCACATTAACACCTTGAGGTGTACCCCACGCCTTTTGTTTCCGTTTGTTGATCATGAATTGTGCACCAGCAGCTACGCTAACCATACAGTGGATGGCGTGCGAACCAGCTAGGGCCATGTAACACAACACAATCAGTAGCTGTTGGAGAAATGAGGCGAGCAGAAAACAATCAGCTAGAAATTACTGCAAATTGTCGAAGCCAAGAGAATAAAACAACTACTACAGAAAATAGTCTCCTCAAGTTAAGCATACCATATTGTTGTAAGCCTGGCATACACACTGACATTTGTCGATCATTGTGCTTGTACAGTCTCAATTTGTAATACAAAGCGGTGAGTGTATGAGGACAAGTCGATCGACTTAATCGTAATGTTCCGTCAATTGTTAGGTAGAAGGCGTTCAGAGCTTATGTTTGGTAGAAAAATAGAGTTGTTAGACTATTGTCGCACGAATTTCTCACTGAATTTATTTATTTATGCCGACAAAATGAATGTCTGTGTAAAACCAAATGCGAAGATACTTTTAAAAAAAAATCCTGCATATGATATTAATATCAATAAATTGAAAGAAGTTAGCAAAATGCAAATAAAGAAACTGTTATTAATAAGTTAATTAATTAAGAAATTGTTTTCTGAATACATAAGAAAACAATGAATCACATAGATCTGGATGTGGTACCAAAGACATCGAAAAGCTAAATTTATTATTTGTTGAATTTATGGTATTTTAACATGTTGATGTTTCTAAGATATTCTTTTATTTCCTTAATCCTTCATAAATAGCTGCTCAAGTGTTAGTATAATTTCACCATAAGCTTGGACGAATAAAGAAAAATAAAATTTTATAGCTTCTTGAAATCTGCCTGTTGCTTAAAACACAAAGTATCACTAATACTTTCCTGAGCTGTTTTTATAGATCTTGCCTTTTAATTCACAGATTCATCATTGCCATTTCCTTCGTTCATAAGAATGTGATTATACCAATTTTCATGTTCTAGCTTCAATTCATAAGGAATCTGATGTGACTAAATTATTTTCTCTTAATCAACCACTGTTTTGGCAATTTCTCTCTAATTCTGCTCTTTTATTTCTTTCTTATTAGCCGCAACAATAACTAACTTCTGTATATTAGCCAAATTTACATTTTGCAACTGACAGTAAAATGAAGTAGTAAAATGAAGTGTGGACCCGTCTGAGTGAAATCAAAGATTCCGTCTTGATTTACAACTTGCGACTCTACTGTACAAGCAAAACGATCGACAAACATGAGTGTATGTGTCAGCTTATAGAATAAGCAGTTTTGGCTATGTAGTCAGCGTGTACTAATGCATTAAGATTAAAATTTACTTTTTGTGAAATTATTCAGAATATGATGTGAATAAATCACAAGGAACATTACAAAGTTTTTGTTGTATTGCCGTGGATTATTCCAAAGATTTGTCGTGCAAATGTCTATCACTTTTCACGATGTGATTTGCTCTTTTAACACTTGGTACAGACTTGTATTCAGCATTTCTATCTATTTTAGTGTCAGTTAGTCATAGTTAGGACTCGTTTCTAATGTGTGATCGTTTCGTTATTTTCCACTCTCTCTCAACTCATTCAACATTGAAAATCATCTGGTTGTTTGCAGTGGTATCATGCTATGTGGCGCATGGCACATGACTACGGTTTCCTTCGTTCGCCGGGGAGCTTGTAGATGATGCGATTAGTCATCACGATGACATCGACGTCTCCCTCAGATGGCTGTAGGGTCACGTGAGTAGTACCTAATACACAAGGACGTCATAGTTGGCAGTTACTCGTCATTTAATAAGAGTCGTTAAGCCTTCTCCTACACCAACCATCCCCCCCTCCTGCACCCCCAATAAAACCAATTGTCTTGAGTTTCCCTCTAGTACTAAGAACAGGCTAAACGCTATTCCTCTAGAGTCAGCCTATTAACATTCGGGTATGATATCCGGGAGGAATCGGCTTCAAATTAATCCAGTTTTGGTTTTTCCTTGGTTCACCGAAATTACTACAGGTAAATGTAGGGATGATTCATTCAAAAGACCCTAACAAAATTCCTTATCTCAATCTCCTTCCTGCTGCATTGACTTCAACATAGACTTAGATGTGCTGTAATGTTGCAAGAATAACAAAAATTTCTCCTTGCCTTAATTCAATAACAGAAAGGAAACGATTTTAAATTGTAATAGCAGAGATGCGAGTAAGGAGAGGAATGGATGAAGTTAAATAAGGATAGTGTACTGAAGAACTAATTAGT
Source organism: Vandiemenella viatica (assembly GCA_031002005.1). Classification (NCBI taxonomy): domain Eukaryota; kingdom Metazoa; phylum Arthropoda; class Insecta; order Orthoptera; family Morabidae; genus Vandiemenella; species Vandiemenella viatica. The sequence goes on from JARYHS010012519.1 coordinate 18,104,262, forward strand.
AAGAATGGGAAGTGAAGAATGCTTGGAACAGGAAGAGAAAGAATAATTGGTTTAGGAAAAGTATTAGTAAAGGAACAGGTATGTTTCAGTTGTTAGATAAAGCAAATGGTGAAGGAAGATTAATAACAGGCAGGGGAATTGTTGAAAGTAAATTGTACCATACCATCACATGCAGTACGATAAATATGATTTAGCATCTAATGTTTGAAACTAGGAAAACTAATTATTTTAATGTTTATTTTGATATTTTCGTAAGTACCAGGATTTATGTGAAACTGGTGATATATTACATCTTAGCCAGGTAGAAATTCCTTGATCTCACTCCTCAATATGTACATTGAGTACTATGGTTCAATTTCCGGCAATATACTATGATAAATACTTCCGACAATGAGGTGTACTAAACCGAACTAATGAACGTGATGACAACTGAGTAGCTACGTTCAAACAAGAGAATTTCTGTAGACAAAGCTAGTGCAACGAGAGAACAGATCATGACAGGAAAACTATAACAAGTATTCCGACGTGCTGCGACTCAAAGGATATGGCATACGCCGTCTTTACAGAACTACAGAAAAAAGGATATGGCATACGTCGTCGTTACAGAACTACACGAAAACGGTTGGCCGTAAGCCATCGAATAATGACGTCTTTTAACGAGGTCTTCCATACCAGTTAGTTCCCTTTATGACGTGCAGAGAATACAACAGTCCAGGTAAGTATGGAGCCCTTGTTAACAGTTAAAATACTGCAAAACGGCGCGTAGAGAAATCTTACCAACAAGGAGAGTCTCAAATTGGCAACGTTCCCTGTTACTTCGAACAGCTTAGGCACAAAACAACAAAACGTAAGTCCCAAATAAGAAGACAAAAAAAAAAAAAAAAAAAAAATAGGATGAAGTTAATACTGCTAACGAGACTCCAAAAGTCAAGCAGTTTTATGTGTTATGTTCAGTGAGAATGTAAGGAAGTACGTGGAAAGCAGTTCATGCGAGTTTAATAAAATAAATTCACGCAGCATTTTTAAACTAAATGTACTTGTTGTAGCATTCAGTTATATGCACGCACTAAAAATCATTAATTATATTTAAGTTCACGGTACTTACAGTAAGTAGATGTAGATTTTAAGATTTTCACCTAGCAGTCGATATATGTTTCTGCTATGTTTACTATACGAGGTCATAGCATGGATTAAGATTTAAACGGAAATTTCAATTTAAGTTCGATGATGCAGCTTGTAAGATGTAAGTATTTAACCCCTTACTTCGGAGCCGCTCCGAAGTAAGGTTTAGGATTTAATCCCGACATTTTGTACGTAAACTTGAGGAGATCAAATGGCGCTTAAGTTTCTTTGAAGAAAACCTTTGTAATCTATATATATAAAGATGAATGTATGTATGTTTGTTAGTTTGTTTTCTCTTCATACAAATCCACAGTTTTCATCCGATCTCGATGAAACTTTGTACACTTATCCTTTGAAACAAGGAGAAAAATACTGTCTACATTTGGTTGAAAAATTATCTGTATAAATAACACATGTTGTCTCATAACTTCGAAATACGGTGATAGACAGACATGTTGGATATAAACGTCTCTGTACCGTGTTTCCGTGTAGTGGACTGGCAGCTCAGTGGTTAAAGCGATTGCTTACGAACGTCGTGGCCTCCGGTTCAAATCTCCGTGGAGGCTAAGATTTAAAAAAATTGTTTTTCATCGTAAGAGGCAGGCCTGGGCCGTAGGTTATTCGGATTGAATGTTAAACTGTAGATATTAGAAAGTTAGGGGTGCAATGCGAGGCAAATCGTAGGTAGTCTTTCAATGTTATAGGTGGACATTTTTTTACGTTATAATGATCCCTCAGGTGTTGTTCGCAGTCAGTGTGTGAGTGTGAACCACAGTAATACTAATATTCTTACGGAAGTAAGTCTCTGTCTTTTTGTTAAGTTTTGACGACTATATGGCTATATCGTTGTGATGGAATTTCATAAGGAAAGCTGTATGAAGGGCACAGGATATTTTTTCCAGTATGATTAACAGTTGTAGTCACGAAATTTTGAGACCTTATGGAATGGTGACAGAAATATGTTGGAAATTGATTCTCTTCAAGAGACAGGTTCGACGGTAGAATGATATAGTGATAGCTTTCCTGTTATATTATGCCGAATCGATATTGTTTCGGACCAATCCTTCGTTACGAACAACTTTCTATATTTCATTCTGGCAAAAAAATTCTTAATCCACGCGTACGAAGTCGCTGGTACGAGCTAGTCACTTATAATACGCTGGCAGTAAAGATATCGCACATATGAAAAAAATAGTTGCATGATCGTGTTTCTGCCAGGTAAATCCATGTGGACCGGCATACGTCGTCATGGTACCTCGTTGACTTGATGTGACGAGACGGGCTGGTATGTTTCCGTCGAATAATTCAACACTAGAACATCTCCCGAGCTGCAGCAGGTGGTAAAATGAAGCCTGTAAGGTAGGCAGCCCTTTAAGCCTCCGTAAATCGCGTTAGGCTTTAACCCGTGACGCTCCGGCGTCTCCTGGCGCTGAAAGGCGTTTTATGAAATAAGACGGCCTTTGTAGTGTGGGTAGCCTAGGGCAAGGGGCGCGGTAGTGCAGGCGCGATTTATTACTTTAAAGCGGCTCCTCTGTATCCACCCCACACTTGGCCCAGATGCGCGCTCGGGAAGTGCGAGGTAGTGTAAGATGTGAAGGGCCCACTTCTCGAAACGTTACGATTTCTACTTTTTTTAAAATCGTGGTAGCTGGAAAACATTTATAACGCAATATTAATACGAGTGACTGAGGCAGTAAGCATTCAATTGCTGTAAGTTATTTTTATTATTTTATCTTTTTTCGCAAATGTTGAGTTTATGACTGGTGACTGTAGTTTGTTGTAACAACAAGTATCCTACCGAAAGTGGTGATGTAACGGCTAGCGTTCTGGCCTCGCATTCGGGAGGACGGCGGTTCGAATCCCCGTCCGGGCATCCAGATTTGGGTTTTCCATGGTTTCCCCAAATCACTCCAGGTGAATTCCGGGATGCTTCCTTCAAAAGGCCATGGCCGAATTCCTTCCCATTCCTTGCCTCCCATCCTTTCCCGTCTCTAAAGATCTAGTTGTTATAAGAGACGTTAAGCAGTTAAAAAAAAAAAATAACAAGTATCTGCTGCATACCTTGCCATGCTAGTTTTATGATCGATCTAATTTCATTGCGGATATGAGCGTATTATATCGTAAAACAAGGAAATTGGTGTGAAAAGTATAACTAGCACAAGACAGCGTATACCCAAATACAAGAGTGTCCCTTATCGCACAACTGTATTGACTGATAGGACAGGAGAAGGTAAAAATGTAAATAGTAAAAACAAAAAAACAAGTGTATTTTCCTACTGACAAAATAGATACTGTAGTGTTCCATGTGTCAGTAAAACTGTGGAGGGATACGTCAGTGATAAAATACCTGCTGGAGACGAATTAGAAGTTGACCAGACCTGCAAGTGAGAGAACTAAAAGCCAGCTCGCGACAGGTGTGTCAGAGACGAGGCATATGCTGCGCTGTGTCACCTCTAGCCTGCCCACGTGTGTCGGGAGCCAGGGAGTATTCTCATCAGTGATTCACAAGTGGAAGTAGCGACCATCACAGCCATAGTTACTATAGTGACACAACCATGTAGTGTGGTTATTACGAAAGCGAAGAAATTTCTTGTGGACACTAAACAAAACGGTTCACTTGACAGTAATTGATGAACTCGCGACTACATCGTACTCGCGCTGTTCAATACGGTTAACTGTCCTTAGAGACAACAAAAAATGTGTTTTAAAGGCTCCAATGCACAAATGTATCATACAGTAAAACTAAATTACCCACAAAGCTGTCTCTAGATTTCCACATTACGTTGTTCAAACATCTAGCGTGGAGTATTCTACAATTAACGAGTGATGAGCACAAGGAACAAGATTACCTAACACATTTTCTTTCACTGTACCCCCAGGAGGTAGACAACTAGTAATTGTGTCCGTAGTTTGCGTAGTTAGCTGTCCACAGTCGACCTCAATGATAGCTGTTCAGCAGGTAGCCTTCATACCTCGCAGGAGGTTGTCGTTCAGCAAAATCCAGCAACACATATTTGTTTCTTTAAGACTCGCATTTTGGTGATGGAAGCCTAGTTTTAATGGGTTTAACTTGTGTCACAAAGGACCACGGCTAATGCCCTGAATTCAATTCAGCAGCTAATTTCGAGATTGTCACTTGGATATTGTAAAAGATTAAGTAAGGAAAAAAAATCGAAGAAAGAAAACAAAAATTAAAAATTCAAAACATGAAGTAAATAGTGTTCACACGGTTAACGTTTGTTTTGGAATGGGTCAAAGAAGGTCACAGAAATGTATTCATGTTGCTGTTTGTTCATCAAATGAACGGCTGTGTTCTAATAACTATGGAAGAAAAACATCCACCCATGACTTATGCTGCTTATGTTTTAAATAAAAAATAATTTCCAAAATGAATTATTAGGTTTAGATTTTTTTATGTATTAATTATAATCAAATTCTTTTTCCGTAATTTTTAGAATGCGGCACAATTTGTTGTCGAGGCCAATAATTTTACAGACCATCCTTGAACATTTCATGGAGCGTTTAAAATTATGGATACACTCAACATGGCTCCACACTTTGAAAATGATTTTAATAATAGCCAGAAATGAACAGTTCTCCTGGCTTCGAGTACTAGAAATAAGTTATTCTATATTCACTTCTGACTTCACGAGAAAAAGACGTTACTCCATGTTCAAGATTAAACATCAACCGATTTAAAATAAACACATGACACCACTGTAGTAACGATTGTTACGTTCCCCACGACTGCGGCAATAGTCTGGGTCACGGAATGAAGCCTTGTGGCACTTGATGTTTGAAATAAGTATCGTATTTGCTGTTTGCTGTGCGGAGTATGGCTCAGTTGGAAATACTAAACAGAAAGTTTTAAACTAAAAATGGTGACAGAATATGTTGGAAATTGATTCTCTTCAAGAGACAGGTTCGACGGTAGAACGATATAGTGATAGCTTTCCTGTCATATTATGCCAACTCGATATTGTTTGGGACTAATCTTTCGTTACCAACAACTTTCTATATTCAATTCTGGCAAAAAATTCTTAATCTCCGCGTACGAAGTCACGGGTACGAGCTAGTTGTTTATAAGTGGTCTTCATTTGAATGTTAAAAGTTTATTAAAACTACTGTAAACTTCAGTATGTTAACAGTGCATACATAAAAAAGTTAATTTAACAAAAACAATGATTCAGTCGTTGTGTATTAACTCAAAAAGATGAAAAGATAATGTCAGCACTTCGGTTTTTTAAGACTGATTACTGTTTCACTGTGATATACGTATTGCGTGACCCCTGCGAGAGACTGCTTATGTAACCTACTGCACCAACGAAATGCTGGCTGCGTAGCTTACAACAGGCGCATTCACAAATCTTTTCTTTTGTTACCGTGAAAGTTATGAGAATATCAACACAATTATTGTATTCTAATCTGTTCTTAATACCTATGCAAAATTTAAAACAATCCAGACATCTGGAAGTGGATGAAAATTGAATTCAAATATTCTGTTTCATTCATAAAAGTCAACTAATGAATAGATGTATATAATTGTGTGTTGTGTTGATGAATGTATGCACTTAGTGGTAAGCTGTAGTTACATGGAAATCTAAGTGGCAGCGTTGCGTCTTGCAGTAACAGAAGTATGGTACTGTGACCTGTGGTAGTCTGTTGTTTTATAATAACTGTTGTTCTTGGGTTGTATAGGCACGTGCCAGACCGAACAGAACGACTGTTATCTGGATGCCGTAGCAGTTGCTAATCTCTATTTAGGATTCTGATTACAATTTAACTGGCGGTGTTGAATCCTGCACAAGGACAAGTAAACACTGTACGTTGCGTAAGTAAACTGTGAAATTATTGTTTTTCCTGGAAGGGCAAGTGGTCCGAGTGGAATGGATGTCCATAAAGTAAGCTAACCATCGTACCAAATGATACGTGCAGGTTGCTGGTAGTTTTGGACCCTGCGGAGGTACGCCCAACCATTGTTTCTCGGTTTTTGTTTCGTTGACAGCACAGTTGACTCAGTCTTCATGACATATAACAGAAGAGTTAACAGGAAACTTGTCATTTACATGAGATCCCCGTATTCCGTTAGAGGTATAGTTTTCGTGGAGATAGGCAGTAGTAAGCGTAAGCACTGTGTGTTGCGCTTTCTTTTTTACGAATTATTTGGTGCAGTGCATGACAGGAATGTCTGTGATATGTGACGCGCAGCCTGCTTGGCGAGTGGAGTCGTGGGGAGGGTTTGGTATTGTGCTGCGCTGTGTTTGTTGACGCGGCTACCTGCCGGCACGGCACTGCCGCCCAAGCCGGCGTCGCGCGCGATCAATACGGCGTCGGCGCCGCCGGCCCGGCTCCGGAAGCGACGCCCCCGTGACCCCTCGCACCCCACATCAGCTGCTCGACCCCAGCGACGCGTCGAGCAGGGCCGCTACACACACCACCACACCCTACGTCACACTGCAGTCGCCTTACTGCACTACTCGTGATTCTAGTAGTACCCTGTTTATTAATAGACATCTCCTCATGGCGTATCTTGTAATATTATTGCAAAAATTCAAAATCACCGTCCTTTCAACACGTTACAGGCTCAAATAACTGCGCAGGCTTCCACTTTCGTCGTAAGTATTATCTCGGTTCTCCGGATAGTGCTGCGTCGATTTGTTAAAACCTAACGTTTCGGCCATCATGCTGTAGCTTCATCAGAGGGCTGCTGCGTTTGTTGCTGCTGCCACCTATATATAGCAGTCGGAGCGCGCGAGCGCTAACCGTCCACGATGACGTCACGGTCGTTACCGCGCCTAGCGAAGGTTGTCGGATGGGGCCGTTCGTCTTGCATTCTCCTCAGTAGGTATTACCAAATATGGCCAAGTTGGAGGCCACTATCAGCGTTCATGTTGTTAGTGTCTTTTGTATTTCTAGTGCCTCTCTCACTCGCCTGGCAGATGGTAGATGGTGGCCCAGTCGAGTGAGGTCTCTCTCTCTTGCCTGGAAGATGGCTGCCCAGGCGATTGAGAGAGGCACTAGAAATACAAAAGACACCTAACAACATGAATGCTGACAGTAGCCTCCAGCTTGGCCATATTTGGTCGTAGCTACTGAGGAGAACGCAAGACGAACGGCTCCATCCGACATCCTTCGCTAGGGGCGGTAACGTCCGTAACGTCACCGTGGACGGTTAGCACGCGCGCGTGCTCCCACTGCTATATATAGGAAACATCAGCAACAAACACAACAGCCACGGTACTTGGGCCGAAACGTTAGATTTTAACAAATCGACGCGGCTCCACCCGGATAACGAACATAATTCGTTACAGGTTGTACGATAGCAACGTTTGCTGCACCTACCATCTCGAACTCAAGCCTGACTGCCCTTCATGTCCACCGCGTCGTTCTGCCACTGAGTGTCTTTTTGAGTCGTCATATTCTTTCACTTTTATTCAGTGATGCTTTCAGATATTCTAGTTTTCTTTATGAATGGAAACAATAATTACTTCTCGTACCGCCTTTTGACCAACGACACGGAACAGTAGAACATTATGCGGCATTACAAAGACTAGCGGACCGAAAAAAGATGAAACTGTCAGAATGTTCAGTGTCTTGATTCACCTCTGTGGTTAGGACAAGACATCCAGTACTGCTACTCGTTTCCACTGAGTGTCTTCACGAATGAGAGGCAGCAGGAAGATGAGGCACTGTCTTCTGTTTATAGTATGTATCGGTCATCAGGTATTAACTGTGATTTCTAGTGTTACAATCGATTGCTGCCGACTAGACATTACTGTTACGGGCGTTCACACCTTCACTGCTGTCCTGACTATTTGCAATCAAAATAATAAGAAATTTTCTCACACGGCACTATGCGTTTGGGTATTTCTTCGTGTTTTTATATCACCATAAAATGTGGGTTCACATTTGCTTACACCTCTCACTTAACCTCTCCTCAGGCGTTACAGTGTTAACCCACCTACCGAACGCAGGGTTTGAGCGGTCTTGCTGTGCTACATACAGGAGTTTAAGATACCCGTCCAGCCATCTACATTTCGTTGTTCCATGGTTTCCCTAAAGCAACCCAGGCCAACGTTAGGATGGTTCCCGCAAAAGACCATGGCCTAGTCCTTCGTTCCATGGTCGCCATCTTCTCTCTCTGTATCGTTGTATTATCCTGTAGGTTTGTACCGTTAATTGCTGAGGAGTCTCTAAGAAACTGTTTCCCCATTTAAGTCTCTGTGTAGGGGATAATGAACCACAAACAAATACAAGAAAATACTATTTGTAAATGTATACCGCTTAATTAGACTTGTTAAAAATTCTGGATACGACAAAATTTGCGGGTTGGATAAACTGAATATTTTACAGTATATATCATTTATGACAGGGGTAAAAAAATCCTGAAATAACATAATATGATAACGATGCCATTTTCTTGTTTAATTACATTTGCGAACATTTTGGAGTAGTGTGTCTAGTTTGTAAGAGTAAACGGGTAGTGCGCATATAACATTGTATGGCCGGAGTCTGTGACGAGAATAAGAGTGACTGTGTTAAAGAAAGCATATTTCAATGTCGGCGTTCTGAAGGTGAATCAAAATAATGCATTAAAAAAACTTTATAATTGCTGAAGTAAATGAAGGATGTGTGATTGCGTTGAAACAAACATAAATTGTAACGCTGTTGGTAATTAAAGATCCCGAAATACTGAGGAAAAAGGTCAGAGGTTACGGCAGACAGCAACGCAAGTGCATGCCATTTTTATTTTTTTTAAATGGCATTTGGCAACGAAGGCCATACAACCAGCTCAATGTAATTTTGTAGTATTCAGCGTATAAATCATCATCCAGTATATATTGTATTTTCCAATGCATGGACGCCACAGGATGGACAGGACATTCACACAGACACACAACACTTAAACATCCATGCCCGTGGCCGGATTCGAACCGGCGGCCTTCGGCACGCGCAGCTAGCACTCTAGCCCCTACGCTACCGAGGCCGGCCATGCCGTTCTTGTTTAAAGGAGGACGCAATAAATGAGAAAACTATTTTTAATATGAGGTCCAGAAAGAACACCTAACAATATTATCGTTAAATCGATGCCACGTACCCGTTAAGTAGTAGTTAACATACCGTTCTAGATACAGTAATCATAAGATGCGCCATCTGAAAAGATCATATTTTCAGAATGTGTTGCTATAAGGGTGGGTGAAATGAAAATCATCAAACACTAAAAGATTTTCTTCAATGTTTTCATCAACACTTTTAACTCGCTGAGTGTGGAGTGGCTGGTATGTTGTGGAGCTGGATGTTTCCGACCCTACGTGCCGTTTGTGGTGGCGCTTTTAGTGCCGTAGCGTGGACTTGTTTAGTCGATTGCCCGGGGACGCGGTGGACGATTAGCATGGAAAGCGCCCCCGGGAGCGTCGAGCACTTAGATAATCTCTGTTTATCGCCGTGCTCCAGGCTCACGCCCCGCCTGCTATTACTATCGCCTAACTTTTAGATCAGGCTGGTACCCCGCGGGTTACAGGCGTACGATTACCAATCAGCAATACCAAGACGAGCTGGGTGCTAGCATTGCGTGTACCCCTCACCTGGCCGCAGCACGTAGTGACACGGGGTCAGTTGATTCGATACCTAGCAGGAGAACAGTTGTATGCATTCAGTATTCCTGCAACAATGTTGTTCTAATGTGTGAGGTGAGACTTTCCCGGCGTACTGATGCAATGAAATCCTCTCGGGTATCCAGCCGGATATTGTTATACTAGCGGAGTTCCCGGCGTTGCCCGGTATAGTTGGCGTAGATTTAACCGTAACCTATTTTTATTCCCGCAAAACATTTGTACAAAGTTTCATAAAATACGCGCCAACTTTTTCGGAATTAAAGCAAACTTACATTCACCCACCCCCTACCAAGAAATTGGTGGGCTGAAGTTTATTTGCACGTATACTATTTTCATTCGTCCGAAAAGATTCATGTATATCAAGCTTCGATAATTTGGTTAAAAAATTTCATCACTACATTACTCAACAACCCTAGATTATGTTAAAAACTCACATTTGATTCAATTGCGAAGTGAATGGATATACTTACGGCTCGAAACGCCAGATCCTTTAACTCTGCAGATAAAATATCAAAAGTGAATCCGGAATAATATTAATGTAAACATAAGACTAATGCTGAAGGCCAGAGATATTGTCCAGAGATCCTGCTTAAAGAAAATCTCTGTTGTTTTACGGCTATCTATGTCATTTAAAAATTGATATCCCAAATTAAAGGAAAGAATACTTCAAGCTATGGCTTTTAAAAATTGAATATATCGAATTAAAGGAAAGAATACTTAAAGTTTTATTTAGTGTGCAAATTAGTTATTACTGAAAGTTTTCTTATTGCTTTAATTAAAGGCTATGGTCAGAGACATTGTATTGTGTGTTTAGTGCGGAGTATGCGCCATCTAGTGATTCCTCCTGTGGAATTTCTCACTATACGTTCATAATTTCATTTAATGCTCCTACATTATTTAACGTTGAAACATAAGACATGCCAGACAAGTGAATTAAGATTCTAAGCTTTTAAACCGTAAAAACTCCATCGAAATCTGCCCCGTAGTTTTTATACGACCAATATGTCCGGTTTTCGTTTTATAGATATAGATAAACACGACGTTTCCACAGCTAGCCAGCTGTCTTCATCGGGTTTCAGGTCTCTTCTAGTTGTCGCAAGCTGACTGTCACCTTCCAGACTGGCTTAGCCTACTATCGAACTTCATTTGTACAAGTTCCTTAATACATGTATAAAGGAAGTTCGGTACGAGGCTAAACCAGTCTAGGCGGTGACAGTCAGCTTGCGACAGCTAGAAGAAACCTGAAACCTGATGAAGATAGCAGGCTAGCTTTCGAAACGTCGAGTTTATACAACACCATCCATCTGGGCACCCGAGAGGATTTCATTGCAGTGTTATTCTAAGTCACAATATATTGCACGGAAGTCTGTATTAGTGCTGAAGCCGTTGCTTATGTAGTGAGTGCATTTGATACAGTTGACCGTGATTCGTCCTCCGGATGAAGTCGTCACACCTGCATATCTCTCGGAAGAAGCCACTTGAAATGTTCGCACCTCGTTTCACACGTCCCATTTTTTTCAACTCCACGAATAAACGTAAAAAAGCACTGAGGTAACATGATAGCCTCCGCATCAAGGAAAGTGCTGATTGCATGTTCATTAGCTTTGTCTTTAGGGCTTAGGTAACTTCATCAAAAATCTTAACTTAGTTCACAACCCGAAGGTTGGTTGGATCCTCCCGAAGTAGGCATACTAAGCCATTGTGTAACTTCATATGCAATCTAAATTTCAACTGTGGAAGCCACTTACGTACGCTGTGACTACTCGAATTGTTTGTTGCTAGGTCGTGTACCAACACGACTTGGGTTCAAATCATATTACCGCTGTCCATTCGATAAGTAAACGCGACGAGTAGGTTAATATACTGATTGCCACCTAGCATGACTATATGCACTGCGAGATTAACCTTGTATCGGGTGTCACAATAAATAACACTCAACAGGCTATCTAACGATGATAATCCATTTAAACACGAAAGTGCTAAGTATTATGTTTTATGTGTAAAGAACAACGTAAAAAAAAGTTGGAAACAAATTTATCACTATTTATTTTTGATGCCGTATTCTTCATAAGAAGCGAAATGATTTAGTCATGTGTCAACACATTTCTAACAACTTGTCTAGTGGTCCAAATTACATATGGACTATTGTAACCAATAATAGAGCTAATTTGTGTTAATTGAGAATGTATTGATTATTGACGGGAGCTGGGAAGAAATATCCCAAAGATTTTCTCAGAGTGTCGAATGAAAAGTTCGTGTGAATATGTCCGCTGAGCTAACGCCAGCAACCCCTTGTTTGCGGGAGAAGGGTTTCTTCCTGCGCGTAGGAATTTGCTAAGACAAGCTCAGAAAATAGTCCCCTATACCGAAGACGCGCTGAGCCAATGAAAAGCACCCAAGCGTCCCGTGTTTGAAAAGGATTGGCTATTGTAGTAGTGGAGAACGAAGCGAGAAGGAAGCTGTGTGGAAACTAATTTTCGGCCATTTTATGATCTTTCTGTTCTGGAGCACTAAACTGGATAGACGTATTTTCTAATGACTGCCCGGTAGTAATGTTAAACGCTTTTTCTGTTTCCTGCATGCAGTATGAATCAGATGATTGAACAGCTGACGGGTTAAGCTTGGTTCAACCTGTGCTTAATAACGGTACATGCATTTACTGTATCCATTGCACACCTGTTATGGCGAAGAGACACGAGGGGAATGAGATAAGCATCTCGAGTCTAGTACCTGACTGATCTGTGGCCGCTTTCTGCATTCAACAACAAACGGTAAATCACACCATTCTGATCAACGAATTATGGCGAACAATGACTTTCTGGAGCAATACGGAAATATAATTTCATTGCTCTGCATAACAATTCAAATGCAATCAGTGCTTTCGCGTTGCGTGATTAGCTAGCCGGCATTATAATATTTCATTTAATACCATTTCGAGATGAAAATGATTTTGTACTATAGTATAAATGAAAAAATTGTTTTTTTTTTATTATTTAGTCTAAATAATTCTGGAAGTGATAGTGAGATATATTGTCGCATGCTTGCCTTTCGGGGATTCAGGAATAACATAAAATCTTTATTTCATTTCATTCGTAGTAGTCAAGACTAGCCCAGAGCTTGTTTCACAGTTTGTAACATAAGGACCGGATGCTCTGCCGAGTCTTATCAACCGCAGTCCTTGTGGTAGCCGACACTTGCATCTTACCACTGCATGATTATGCGTGGGAGCTCAACCGGACATGGGAAGCTAGCGTCAGCTACCAAATTGCCGCGTTAAGCCTTTCCCCCTACCCTTAGGACCTCAATGACATCACTAGTAGTGAGTAAGAACACTTGCTTGTACTAAAATCCTAACTAGCCAATTGGGAGCTAGCTTACCCCCTCCATTAGCGCCGACTGCTAGCCATCATGGCGACGACACGAGTCCGCTAGTGGCGTCCAGCTTCGACTAACAACAACATCACTACACTGAGGTAATCCGCTGCTAGCTAATTATTCCATGCTGAGCTCGTTTAATATTTCATGATAGCATTAAATCAGGAACTATCTCATGTCACTCCATCCTCCAACTTATTTAGAGATCGATCCCATAGTAAGCCTATCACCGTCATTATGCAACCATATCGTAAATAGTACCTACCTGCCATCATAACTATATTGCAATCAGTGTGTTTACGAAATAATATTTTTATCTTAAGTTTTTGTAGTAGTGTTCTTCCCTTCGCAACGTATTGTTAATAAATAGCCAATTGCTTTATACGCTGTGTGTTTCCTTTCAAACAATCTGATCACTGAAATAAGATATAAGATAATTCTAGATAAATTAAGCTAAGTGTTAATTCAGATGAATGCCAAAATGCTAATAGAAGATAGTATAGATATTTCCACAGCTTGTTGACTAACCGCTAGTATCAAATAAGTATTTAACCTAATATCTCGACATTAATATTGCAGACAGTAAAATAGTACTATTTACTGGCAATGGTCGAGATGGATCCAAAATCCATCTGTCGCAATAAAAAGCTACCGCTCGGCTGTCTCACACGCGACAATATATGTATGTATAATCATTTCTTTGTTTGTTTGACATAACACCTTTTAATATGAAGATTAAACGCAGCTTGTTACCTAGTTAGCGATCTTTCATTTCTCGATCCCGTGCAATAAAATTAAAATTACAAGCATTAAAATGAAATAAAAATTAATAAGTCTAAGAATCTCAATAAGCAAGATAAAAGTCTGTTTCACTTGAGCACTTGATTTCAGGGATAAAATACAAGTAAATATTTAATTTTTATGAATCGGAGACAGAAATAGGTATAAATTACTGAGGGACCCGATATCGAATTTAACTTAAACAGTGAAATAGTTAATATTAGTTCAAGTCACATGTTTGCAAACTGCCATTGGGATTCGCACACTATTGTAATTAGTATTTAATCGTAGTAACAAAACAATAGCATTTACTGAATTTTACGCATCAATTAATACTGCTTTGGCCTGAAATAGAGGCAACTCGGTAGAATTATGCTGCTGGAACGAATCTAAAGTATTTCGCGGGAAGTAATAAGGCGGAGCGACTCTTCCCATACGCCGCAGTGCCGGGAGTTTTTCATTATCCATTCATTGTTCACTGACCACCTCCGCTGGTATTCTTAGCGAATTCCCGTTCGCTGGAATTCTTCCCGACAGATTTGCAGGAGTGCTGAGCGGGCAGTTTGTCGCTGAAAGAGCCTGCCAGGGATTAAATTCCTCTGCGCCGCATAATTATTTTCCGTCATGTTGGCGCCGTTGCTTACTACCACCCTCTGTTGTATTCGCGTGTTCGGGTGAATTTCCAAGATTTCGTCTGAACTTCCCACAACCGTAATAAATAGCTTCGTCCATCGTCACGCTATATCTCTCACGAAAATTAATAATTCTCATTTCACTTGATAATTAGAGCGGACAATATTAAAAGATGCTTCTTAAAATTGACTCAGGCTGTCAAGCGAAACAGAATTTACAAGATGAAACAGAAAGAGACAACCGAACATGGTGGGAGAGCCTTGCATTCGGCAGGACGCTGGTTCGAATCACTGTTCGGCAATCCAGAGATATTAGAATGCGATGATCCATCGGTGACTAAGGTTAAAAATATACTAGGAAATGTCGGGACTCTAATAGGTCAGTGAGATAGACATAATAACATAACAGACGACATGATACGGATAATGCCTTGGCCTCGCATTTGGGAGGGTTCCAATTCCCGCTCGGCGGGAACCAGGTTCCAGTTTTCCATTGTCTCCCGGAATAATTACAACCGAATGCCGGGATGATTCCTTCAAAAGGCGATGATCAAATTCCTTGCCGTTCCTTGCGCCGAGTTCTTTCCCGCCTCTAATGCCAGACGCAAAAGAAATCATTAAAAATAAAAGTAGAATATTCCTAACGTGGTGGGTGAGCGGTTAACGCTCTGGCCTCGAATTCTGGAGGAGGTCGGTTCGAATTCCCGTGTGGCCATCCAGATTTGGGTGTTTCATTGTTTCCCCAAATGACTCCAGGCGAATATAGGCTGAATTCTTTCCCGTTCGTTGCACCCAGTCCCATCCAGCCTCTAATAACCGCGACTTCGACCAGACGGAAAGCCATAAGTAAAAAAAAAATGTAGAATAAAAGGACAGATGAACAACGGTGGTGATGGACTGGAAACCAGCGGACCTGAAACTATCAAGAGGAATCCATACGGAAAATGGAAGAGGTATGAAAAGGAAGAGAAACTCATAAGTTCAAGTTGCTCGGGGGGATTATAAGCCACTTATTCTACTTTAAATTCTGTAAACAGGGCATATCTTCATAATAGGATCCATATAACTACGATAGTATCAAAAATATCTGGGTTATCTTTTCACATTCGCTTTTGCATATCAGTAAAAATAGCTGCCAACCTTACATTTTTCCTAGTTTTGAGCTCTACACGATACCTTGATAAAGTCCTTATACCTCAGCTTTTAGCAATTTTATATTTATCTTAATAATTAAACAGGAATTCAGATACCCTATCTTGAAATTGTACATGATAAATTCAATAAAACTTTATTTTCCTGAAATTAGTTTCACTTGATTCCCTGCAAGCGCGATAAACTGAAGTAAGTACAGTGAAAACCAAATTTTAAGATACATCAAACAGGTTTCCAGTGCAAGTCTCTCGCCATATTTTACTGACAGTTTAATTTAATGTAATTCCGACGGACAGCATGCTGCAGCGCCAGTTAGTTCCTCTGCTAAACGATCCTGTTTTTAACTTGTATTTTAGTGTGATTTCACCTCCCAGCTACTTTCCCCTTCGGATTTTAAATTTAAAGTTCTTTCGGTATTTTGGTAAACAATAAACACTAAATCTCTTGGCAATTAACTACATTACGTACAAAGAAACGTTTTCGCGCTACAGGGTGCCTGAAATTGAGTGCTAGCTTGTGGGCCGGGTCATCCCTTCATTTCCACGTGCTACTATTAGCTAAATATTCTACCAACATGGCTCCACGCCTCATCTTCAGTACACACGTTGTTCATTCTGACTTTTCCCTTCGCCTTCCTCCTATCTCCCAACAGGCTATTGAGTAATTTAGCTCGATATTACAAGAAGTATATAAGTCTTGTAAAACTGTCATGAATAAGTGATGTAACAGGCGAAAACAATAATAAAAGTTAATATGGACTACCCGGCGAATATCAATGGATTTCATTTTTTCTAAGCTGAATGATCGCATCAGTCTAGTATGTCTATTGTCCGGTGAGTAGTTTTGTTTTAGAAAATTTCATATTAGGTGTGCAGCAGAGAAGAATCCAAGGCGAGCTGATCAGATGATTAATGGGTAATTAAGATCCCATTAACAGCAACAACATCATAACATTTACTGCAATAACGAAAGCTGAGAAATTTCATTTAAGTAAAGTCATGAGTTATAATTACAAATTTATTAATGTCAGAAAATGAGAAACTGGGCATTAAAAACCGTTTAGGAGGTTGGTCAAGCATTGGATTGTGCTGTTTTTTAAGAACTTGTTTACGTCTGCCTCCAAATTGTGCGAAAATTAATCAACACGAAAGTAATAAGCAGGTGATTGAAATTCCTGTGATATGCGAAATATAACTGCAGCAGCCGCACTGAAGTGAATGCCAGAGAAATGACGATCTAACTGAACGATTCAAATTGACAGGGTCAGTATCCAGCGGGTATCACTCTTCACTAGTTCGTCAAGATTTTCAATTCGCTTTATATTCGTAAGTTTCTGATGCAACAATTAACCTTGTCTATTACTTATGAGATTTCGCAGTCAGTACAGCTACATTCACTATCACAGTCGTCAGCTTATATAAAGGACAGAAGCAGCTATCATGGAAAGGTATAGCTGGAAATATTGTCCTCGCCTATTTGAAATTTTAACATATCATCGAACATATTTATATATTTCCTTATAAGCAAGTAAACTGAAAATATATAGGTTGCGATGGGAGGACATTCAGATTCGTAGAGGAACAACATTGCCGTATAATTTCACATTGATTTTTACCAAGCGATTGGGTAAACTGGCACACTCTCACACATCGCACACTTCTCGCATATAGTTACCATAAGGTACAGTATTTACTACTAGAGTGTTTTTCTATGCTGACGCAACGCTGTTGTACATACATTAGTGCTCTATCCGGCACACAAAACCAGGCGCCGCATTCATCCCGCGGTGGCAGTGCTTCGAGATCATTGTCACTACACGTCAGCAGAAACTGCGTTATAGGTAATAACTTTAGCGACAGGATTATACAGGTAGAAACAAATTAATTCGACGAACATGAATTTAGTAATTAATTACAGAAAATAGTGCTAGTGTTCAAGGGAAAAAACTATATATCTTACGTGACCATATACTAAAAATGTAGGACGATTCAATTAAATATTGCAGGCAGCAGTATCTCCATTACAAATTACAGAAAAAGTCAAATTGCAATGATTACAAACTACTCCATAACTGACAAACTGAAGCCAGCTTAGAAATAATATATAAAGCACTGGCTCGTACCCGCGACTTCGTACGCGTGGATTAAGATTTATTTTTATTTTTTTTTGCCAGAATTGAATATAGAAAGTTGTTGGTAACGAAGGATTGGTCCCAAACAACACCGAGTCGGCATAATATGACAGGAAAGCTATCAGTATATCATTCTACCGTCGAACCTGTCTCTTGAAGAGAATCAATTTCCAACATATTTCTGCCACCATTCGATAAGGTAATTTCGTGACTACAACTGTTAATCATACTGGAAAAAATGTCCTGTGCCCTTCATACAGATTTTGTTGTCAAATTCCATCAGTATCGATATAGCCATTTAGTCTTCAAAACGTAACAAGAAGACAGAGACTTACTTCCATATTTATAGTATTATTACTGCGATTCACACACACACACACACACACACACACTTACTGCGAACATCCCCTGAGGAATCACTACGAGACGTAAAAAGGTGTACACCTACAGCATTGCAAGACTACCTATGATTTGCCTCGCATTGCACCCCTAACATTGTAATATCTACAGTTTAACATTGAATCCGAATAACCGACGGCCCAGGCGTGACTCTTACGATCAAAAACAATTTTTAAAAATCTTAGCCTCCACGGAGATTTGAACCGGAGATCACGACCCAAAGATTAGTAAGCCAGCGCTTTAACCACTGAGCTACATGACCGCTACACGGAAAAACAGTAGAGAGACCTCCGTATCCAACGCGTCTGTCTATCACCGTTCAGTAGTATTTCGAAATTATGAGACAACATGTGTTATTTATATAGACAATTTTTCAATCAAATGTAGACAGTATTTTTCTCCTTGTTTCAAAGGATAAGTGTGCAAAGTTTCATCGAGATCGGATGAAAACTGTGGATTTGTATGAAGAACAAACAAACAAACATACATACATACATACATTCATCTTTATACATATATAGATTGAACACTCTCTGATAGAGCTTAAAGACAATGTAGAACGTGAATAATCGTTGTCGGAGTTAAACTCAATGTCGGTCGCCGCGGGGCTGTTTATTCATTATTTGGCCGAGTATTAGATCGATCAGGGCAACAGTGCTGCTTCCGCTAGTTTGGTTCGAATCGGCACTTCGAAACCACCGGACGGATAGACCACGAATCCGAAAGACGATATTTTAAATACTTTATCTTCAGTTGTGTGTTAGGTCTAGAATGAAATATATATTATACCATTTAAAGCTATTTTCCCAAGTACATTTTTTAGTTGTATTTCGTCATTCATAAAAATGAATACATAATCAAAGATAGAGAAAACGAAAGACTTGCAACTAGAATGAAGGTGCCTGTAGAACAACTATGCAAGATAAACAGCTGCAGTGGAGCAAACTGGAAGCATAAAATACCGAGATGTGAGTGAAATATGGTTATGACATTGCTGACAGGTGTATTCCCGTAGGTTGGGCCACCAAATGATAGAGCTTTGATTTGCCGGTCTCTCCTTCTCTATAGTTAAGCGAGAAGTGTAAACCATGCAGCTTCCTAACATTAACAAAGTTTACCATGTAAAATTTCCTCACTGTACTGGGATACAACTGCAAGCACAAAAAATGGAGAAGGCTGATTACGAAAATCGATGTTTCACAGAGAAATAAGGGAATATCTACCTGCCATATTACATTTCTGTGGCCCATAATCATGGATGCTGAAGAAACAAGAAGTTATCAAGAATGAAATGAAATTATTTGTGAAAAGAAGATGAAGAAAGTGAAAGGATTAAGAAATGAGAAGGTGAGGGAAATAGGAAATAGGACACTGTAGAAGGCTATAGACTGTAAGGCTCAAAATTATGGAAACGTAGAGAAAATTGGGGATAGTTGAACACCAACAAACATATGGTGAACAGGGTATATTGGAGAGACCTACGGGAGGAGCAAAGATGGGTGGTTGAGAGGAGCGGACGAAACTGTTAATAAATGGAGAGAGCCTGGTGAGAGGACACGATGTCAAATTACAAGCAGTTAAACGCTACTTTGTGTTGTACTAATTAAAAATAAAACTAGCTCGTTCCCGCGACTTCGTACGCGTGGATTAAGAAATGTTTTTGGCCAGAATTGAATATAGAAAGTTGTTGGTAACGAACGATTGGTCCCAAACAACACCGAGTTGACATAATATGACAGGAAAGCTAAAGCTATATCATTCTACCGTCGAACCTGTTTCTTGAAGAGAATCAATTTCCAACATCTTTCTGTCACCATTCGATAAGGTCTCACCGAGCGTGATGGTGTAACGACTAGCGTTCTGGCCTCGCATTCGGGAGGACGGTGGTTCGAATCCCCGTCCGGGCATCCAGATTTGGGTTTTCCATGGTTTCCCAAATCACTCCAGGCAAATGCTGGGATGCTTCCTTCAAAAGGCCATGCCCGAAATTCCTTTCCACTTCTTGCTCCCATCCTTTCCCGTCTCTAAAGACCTCGCTGTTGAGAGACTTAAAGCAGTAAAAAAAAACAAAAAACAATATAACGTCTCAAAATGTCGTGACTACAACTGTTAATCATACTGTAAAAAAAGTCCTTTGCCCTTCAAACAGATTTTCTTGTCAAAACGTAACAGAAAGACAGAGACTTACTTCCGTATTTATAGTATTATTACTGCGGTTCACACACACACACACACACACACACACACACATACATACACACTGAATGCGAACAACCCCTGAGGGATAATTAAAACGTAAAAAAGTGTACACCTAGAGCATTGCAAAACTACGTATCATTTGCCTGGCATTGCACCCCTAACTTTGTAATATCTACAGTTTAACATTCAATCCGAATAACCGACGGCCCGGGCGTGACTCTTACGATCAAAAACAATTTTTAAAAATCTTAGTCTCTACGGAGATTTGAAACGGAGACCACGATATTTGTAAGCAAGCGCTTTAACCACTGAGCTGCCTGACCGATACGCGGTAAAACAGTACAGACACAAATATATCCAACGCGTCTATCTATCGCTGTCCAGTAGTATTTCGAAATTATGAGACAACATGTGTTATTTATACAGATAATTTTTCAACCAACTGTAGACAGTATTTTTCTTCTTGTTTCGAAGGATAAGTGTGCAAAGTTTCATCGAGATCGGATGAAAACTGTGGATTTGTATGAAGAACAAACAAACAAACATATATTCATCTTTATATATATAGACGTCTTTAGGTTGGGAAAATTATTACAAGAGCATCAGAGGAAAAGCATACTGGAGGAGTTATCTGAGATATACTAAGGATATAACAATGTTTGAAAGAAGAAAAAAAGTGAAAGTAGAACAATGGAGTAAGCTGTTACGGCGTAAGTTGATTATAGAGAGCATAATGTTCGATTGATGGTCAGTAGTAATTTATTTTATTTGTGGGCAGTTCGAATGAAGGATGTTTGGAATTAATACAAGGCTTGACGTAATTAAGTGATTTATATTAAGCGCATGAACAGAGTAATGCAGCGAGGCTTCAGTTACTGCACATTAGAATCACGCATATTAAAGCAAAAACCACAATAAATGTCGCACTCTGACAACGGGAGATACTAGAGCTGTCAGTGACTGCAAACTGTAGACGATGATAGTTATTTCTTGGACTCAGCGGATACAAATAATAAGAGAACTTTTACGGTTCTACTTCACATTTGAAGTGGTTCCGTTACGAATCAACGTTGTGTAAATAGTGATCACTGTTGCTTAACCTAAAGTTTGTATTGTTATTCTTTTATTAGAATATCCTTATTTATTAATTTTCAGAGCCACTGCGCTGGCAGTATAAAAATTCCATATTCGCTGGTGATTAAAAAAAATAATATTGAGAGCATTGTGCATCTCAGAACAGGAACGTAGAAGTTACTGGGGAGACTTGGAGTGCAGTGTTCACAATTTAATCGGACACTCAGGCAAAGTGTTTTACCTGTACTAACCCTTCCCAAGATTCTAAGCATGTCAAGGGTAATTATGATCATTTTTATTTTTTTATTTTTACTTTCACATAAATCAACAAGAAATTCAGTCAATAATAATATTTAATACTATCTCATGTAAGACTGCAACAAATAATTAGAAGGCCATGTTCTTTGCTGAAACCAACAGGTCTCATATCAGAAACAGACATATGCCCATAACCTACAATGCCCTGAAGTGGGTACTTCATCGAAGAACCTACGAAGCCATAAAGGCAGCTGTCATAACATTTCCCCTCCTTCGGGAAAATATGCAAAGTGAGGTGGTGAAACAGCAAGGACAGAGAGGTAGTTGTCAAACTTTTGGATAAAGATATCCGCAACACACTCTACGAAGTACGACCAACGATAAACTGTACCGAGGAAAAGTTTGACTACCCCAAGACGGTACTCATTGCCTTAGATTATGTTCATTCGACAAATGCCCGTATTGACTGAAGTAATTGCAAAGTTTCAGTAGTTGCGTTTAGACAAAGTTTGTGCAAAATACACTATCCGTTATGAACAGCTTTTTGTGTTAACAGTGAATCCCAATGAGTAGCAGCATGTTGGCTATAGTTGTGTCTGGTAGTGAAGACCTTCACGTAATCGGAACCCATTCGTGTGTCGGTACTGTCTGCTCATTTGAACATATGTTTTCTGCAGTACTCATCAGGGAAGTTTTATAAAGATCAACAGTCAGTATTTAATGGCCGTAATTTCATTTTATCTCTTACATAGCCTGGGAGGAAATTACACCTTTGTTCTACTATTATTGTGTGCTCCTGGGATCCAAGCTATGTTACTAAGTAACTCGCTGACTTTCCTAGGTGAATTTGTAATTCATAAAAACGAAGAGTTATCAATAGGATCCTTTCCCAACAGTATCAAAGAAATGTTCCAAACGTTAGATTATCCACCGGAAAAAAAATGCAATTATTAATGTTGGTTTAATAATTCTAGTACACTCTTTGAGCTTCCGCTATCAGCACAGGCCTCGAAATGGTCTGTTTTCATTTGCAACAATGCTTCTCTGCTAGTTCCTCAGACCAACCAACCCTTGTAAACATTAGGATTAGCGGCAGACATCAGCGGAAACAACTAAATAGATTACTCGGCTTTGTCGTTATCAGCTGAAGGACTGGACACTCGGAAATAAGAACTACGTCAAATAAATGTAATTTCCAGCAATTTGAATACACAATTAAGTTAAGCTCGGGGGCATGGCTCTGACAACTACAATTTGCTTCCGCTACAAAGAGATGAGCTTACACCCGGACAATTCAGTCGCTGTGCCGTCTATTAGATTAACTCACACTAAACTCTCTTTGTGTTCTATTCCATTCTATTTACTAGCGATCGCTTGTTGTCATTCAACTTTTGATGAGAATATAATATTAGCAGCTGCAATACCTGTTGTATTCTTTTGGTTAAAAGTATTACTGAGTGTGTCGCTTGAAACAGCCAGTATCAAATGATAGCAGATCCGGCAAAACAGCTAAAATGTGTCACCTTACGTATCACTTTGATACGAAACAAATAATTTTATGTTTTCGGATGAAATATTTCTTTCAAATGACAATGAACACTCCGTAGCTATCTTCCATCAGGGGTGGACTAGAGATCGTCAGTACAATTATTAGTTCGCACATACATACATACATACATACATACATACATACATACATACGTACATACATACGTACATACATACATACGTACATACATACGTACATACATACATACGTACATACATACGTACATACATACATACGTACGTACATACGTACATAACATTACTGTTAACGCAGAGGCTATGTAATCTGCCGGGCGGAGTAGATGGGTAAACCGGTTTTTTCTCATTGAGGCGGCAAGTGCAAAGGCCTGGAAACAAGTAATCCAATTTATAGTACGTACAAACTATGTGTACTTTATTGGTTCTGTTCTCTCATTAATTGTATTGTATATTGCCTTAACGAACTTATTTACTGGCCGAAAGGGGTTCTGTTGACGAAGCTCCGTGAATCAATTGTTGAAATAGGAAAACGCGTAAACAGAAAACAATGTTTTTACGCAACCGAATCTTGATAGTGCTATTTAGTAATATTCCTGACTACTATGGAAATATTTTAAACTGAATACGGTAGAATTTTTAGTGACTTTTATTTTTTGTGTCAGAATCGTGCGCGTAACGGACTAAAAATGAAAGAGAAACGAAAAATAAAGGAACAGCTTAATGTATTGTGTGTTCGATGTTTCCTGTGTGGTCTGCAGTCAGGCAGTGTGCTGGGCGTGATTACCTAGTGATCACGGCTGTGGCACTATACGCTGTTAAATCCGCCAGAGTCATAGGTGATGTCAAAATAACGCAAGCATTGTAGAAGTCTTCACAAACAACATTGCAATGGGAGAAGGATTGGTTTAGGTTCTATGAAATTTCCAGACTACCCCGGGATTCCGATCAACGGTCGAATACCTGAGACTCTAGAAAAGTCATTGTTGCATAATTCCAAAGATTAGTTCTCACATACGTTGAATTAGTTCTCAGCTAATTCACCAACACATTGCAAATCACGCGAGCTTTGAATTTTTCTGGTGGTTTTTTAAAGCAAAGATATAAGTTTTTACCATCTAAAAAAAGTGGTTTTGAGCGAATGACTGTAGTTGCAATCTGACCAGTGCTTTCCCATCGGCAAACGAGTCAATTTTTACGGTTCCGTAACACACGCATATCCTTTTGTCTGACAGTCTACTGGTCTGTGAGATGGCTCTAGCCCATAAACGTTTTGGACTTAAAACTTATGTATGTTATGTATCGAATATTGATATTAATATTCCTTAAATTAATGTGTATATATTGTATAGAAATGAAATGGATATAAACATCCATTATTTTTACAGACGAAAAGGGTTACATGTATGTATCCTGACAACAAGAGGGCTAAGATATTATAATCCATTTTCTTTTTTAGCTGGAAAATAAAGATTGAGTCTGGGTCAGCTGAACTGAGCTACGATATTGTAGTAATATTCATGAGACGGCTCTAAGCTAACGGGATACTAGTGGCCGTGGTGCAGGGTTCTTAATTGTCAGATAGATTACTAAGTGCCTTAATTAAACTTTAGAGCAGTCTAAAGTGCCTATGGAATCAGAAAATTCCATACTGCTGACAGTAACTCAACTGTCATTTTTGGGAATAGCTTCTGAAACGTAGGCGTCGAATCTCCGGCAACAGTTTTAACTCTTTCCTCTTTTACGTCTGCAATTCAGAACAGATACCTGCACTGACAGTAATATTTACGACAAATATACAGGGAAGGAAAGGGGAAAGTAATATTTCTCCTGAAAGTTTTAAGGTGAACAATAACCGACATAATACGCAAAGCGCTCGTACACTGGCTATAGCACTAACTTTGGGATCTGAAATACATTTTGAACCATTGCCAAATCAAACAAATCCTTCCGTTTCTTTCGGCGGGACACGCGGACGATAATAAGTCCATTTCGGTGTATTTATTATTCATACGGCACGTGTGTAATTACCGTGGATGGGTAATTATCTGGTGCAATGGACCACACTCGCGCAGCGGAAGAGAAAAGTGTATACTCCCCATTTTAAACGCCGGCCTGTATTCATACGCTATTTTGGTCTAAATACCTGGTGTGGTTCGCTTTGAGGCGAGCCTTCAAAGGCAGCTACTGTTCCGGCCGACTTGGTCTCTATGTACGAGCGAGCACCACTTCTTTTCTCCGCAATACAGGCCTGTGATCTCCCATTCAGACGGGCTACCCGCCCGCCCAACACATCAATTGGATTCTACTTTCCGCGAGAGAGGAAAAAATTAAAACTTTTCGTATAAGTATTTACTTACCATTTTCCCATTAATTTTATCTGTTCTACGATTGAGAAGCAAGTATCTGAAATAAATTTCTGGACCTCTTTGACAATCATTTGCTTCTGCGTTCGAAAAAATAAAGGATTGCATATTTTTCTGCATCGTCTTTTATCAAATAGAGTTTAAATTGATAATGCCATTTTTTTCATTACATTCTTCCTGTCCTGAGGCGTTTAGTAACATTTTTGTTAAATTTTTACAGTTTATTAATGTAGACGTCATCAGAGCCGGAAAAGAATTAGTGCCAAATTCCTTTTGGTGGAACCATCCCAGCGATTGCCTCGAGTGATTTCGGGAGATAATGGAAAATAGAAATCTGTATGGCATCCTGAATCTCGAACCAAGCTTTGATCTCTCAGTAAATGATACCGTAATGTCACCGATTTTAGCTCTTTATAGAGTCATACATGTTCTAATGAAAGACATATTTTGACAGAAAATAGAATGAATTTAATAATTAATTGTTTGTAGGTACTTGTGATCCCCATATTGTGTGAAGTTTCATGTTGCTGACTAGGTCACAGCTGTCTCAATAATTTAACCACAGTTTTTTTCACTTTATTTTTATCATATACACTTTTAAAATGATTTATTACGCAGAATCTTCCCTTGCAATGTAGTTCTGTTTAATAATTTAAGGCGATATATTGTCAGAAGTCCAAAGATGAAAATCAATGTACTGAGAGAATACTGGAGGGTGATAAAGATCGGTCGATTCGCCTAATGGTTAGACAGCTATGGTGTCATCTTAATGTTGGGGAGAGCCCTGCCACGGAAGGAAGGGGCCAAATTGTACAACCGCCGTAACATGTGCTAGTTGAGTTTAATATTAATATCTAACATTTGTTTACTCTTTGAAGACGAAAAACATAAAATTATCTGTCGTATGTCATTTTTACATATTAATCAGAACAAGCAAAATTAGAGACAGTGGCGCAACATTTTAAATTACGTTTAACATTCATAGTGTAGTCTGAGGATCATCCTCAACCCCGTAACTACAACAGTCGTATGGAATACGATCGGTTCAGCTGACTGGTTAAGTGTTTTACTGTCATTGAAACCGAGATCGTTCTCTGGACGGTACTAAATGAGATGGGACACTGAACCATGCAGACTTTATGTTCAGAGGATTTCTTTAAAATCTCAAAACCGAAATCTATTAGACTTGGTTGTATTTGGAATCAATATGATAGTAACGACATGGTTCCACCACGTAAAAGGATAGCTGGACTTAAACTAACGTGGGATGCATTTGGTTGACTAGAAAATGCAATATTGCATTCCAAGTGCGACCTACAGCTATGTTGACAGTGACCTTTATGTTTAGATGAAGGCATTGAGAGTACAGTAACTTGTCTAACAGTACTTCAAATAATGTAAATAAATGCAATTAGGGATCTTTCGCCATGGTGGGACGAGGGATGCGAGAGGGCGACAGATGAGAGAAGCTCTTCAGAAATATCGCCGATGCATTAATAAGGAAAATTTCATCGAATTATGCATCACTCAACAGAAATCCCTCACTTACTACAATACATTCAAGAGCAAAAAACCACAAACGAGAGGCAACACATTGTACAGGACACACACTATATTTGGGAACGTGGTGGAGCTAATATTAAAAGTGTTGCCACCTCCTTTGTCAGTTAAAATCGCAACTCACGATCCATGGACAACTCCAATGACCCCATTCCAACAGTTTTAATGTGAAGCCATATGAGAAAGTGTCCAATAGAAACAGGTGTCATTAACGTGCACTATGGAATGATCAAATATACATCACCTAGAGCGAAAGAAATATACCCAAAATTTCCAAACAACGTAATCAATACAGGAATACAGTTAAAGGCAATAAAAACTACAAGGATAATTCCGATCTTGAAACTGGAAAAAATCCGTCAAAGACTTCAACCCTAAAACCGACTGCGCTACTCATGTCCGTACAAAATATCCGAATGGATGGTGAGTAATAGAAAGGTTCGTGGCACACAGTGGTATTATTCCAGACCATCAGGGGGCGCGGAAGACGTACACTTGATCTTCTCGTGAGGTTTTTATGGACATCCAGTCCAGGCTCAATGACCCACCATACAGATATCAGCCTACGATAATGACACTCTAGATCGAGGGTCCCCAAACGTTTTACCCCGTCGACCTCTTGATACGATATTTGCCTTCTTATCGACCCCCACAAGTATTTAATAAAAACATTAAATCATTTTTGGCATTTCTGATGCTAAGCAATAAGGAAGCCTGCGTAGCAACTAAACGAAATAATTTATAAAATCCACCCAATAAAATTAACAGAAAAACGAGAAACTTTCTACTATTATTATAATCTCAAAAAATAGGAGCAAAACTATGGATAGGTGGAATAAATTTCAAATAAAGACCGACGAAAAAGAACAGATGGTTGTTGCACTGTTTTAACTTGTCATATAGCGATGAATCCGCCTTCCTAAGGCACTCTTCAACTCTCAATACTGTTACTATCACCTCTTGACTACCACCTTACCTCAGTGAGCAAAAGTAATTGGTTGAAAGATTCATCATTTACTTCACATGACTTCGCAAACATACCAGAATTGAGAGGATGAGCTTTATTTTAGTTTATTGACCTGATTGTTAGAAGAACATTCCTATTTTTTCCTGTAGAGTTTAATTGATTCTCTTTAGTATTAATCGACCCATTTTTGACCCCTCCTGTATTAACTGACCCCGTGAAATCTCGACTTTGGGGACCCCTGGTATAGATATTCTAGCAGTGAAGTTGAAAACAAACAATTAAAAAAAATGTCTGTAATATTTAAGAACGACTTCCTGTGAATGCTGGAGAACAGAATACTGGTAATAAAACACGTTCGTGCGACGATAGCACAATGTCACAAAAGTCAAGGACTGCCGCAAGGTTCAATACTCCGTCGAAACTTTTCAAAGTATGCACTGTTAGAAATATTATGTACTGAAGTATCAATGTTGCAGTATGTCGTTGACATATGTTTGAAGGCAGACGGTGAAACTGTGATAGAATATAAAAACTCTCCTCATACTACGTTGGAAAAAATTATATACTCGTACATGGCTGCAGGTAAACGGAATGCAGATTGTATAAAAAATTCAGCATTTGTAATCTATAAGAAACAGCATATCTTACAGACGAATGTATACACTATATTTCATGGCACGAACTGTCCATATTGCTGAATTGATGTTCAAAAAACGTTTTTGTGCTTCTAAAGTAATTCATCACTGTGGGGTTAGTCGATTCTGCATTCTGGGTTGCGTCCGAATTTTGCAGTCGTCCTGGAACAAAGTTCTGTGGCTGCTGGCCACCAGAATTTGCAGACACGGTTGTTAACGAGTATTTGGGAGGAAATAATTCCATTCCGGACGACTTTGTACGTTTGCGCTCGAAACTGGATATATGTGGCCATAAAGCGCTAGAGGCTATTACCGACCAATAGTGAAATACGGTCGTCGATTTATTGGACCACACTGAAGTAAACATTAATTGGAACAAGCTTTAATTGTATTGGCGCCGCGGGCGACTTGTCCGGCGCCGAATTTGTTTTGACGTACGGCCTTACGGGGTAACACGGTTACCGTCCTAAGCGGATCCACTGTCGTGACGCCACTGCGCGTTAGCTGCACCTGTCACGACCTGCGCATTAATCATTCTCGGACTGCCTGCGAGATAAATGGCGCGCGGAGACTAGTGTGCACAAGGACGTGTCACTCACCAGCCACAGTGCTCGTCTCCACAGGCTGATACAAAGCAACTGACTGCAAAACAACACCGATCCTGGAACAACCTTGCTGTTGATTGATATCTGACCTCATGGTCGACATCTTACCACCCACAGTGCTCGTCTCCACAGGCTGATACAAAGCAACTGACTGCAAAACAACACCGATCCTGGAACAACCTTGCTGTTGATTGATATCTGACCTCATGGTCGACACCTTACCAGCCACAGTGCTAGTCTCCAGAGGCTGATACAAAGCAACTGACTGCAAAGCAACACCGATCCTGGATCAACCTTGCTGTTGATTGATATCTGACCTCATGGTCGACACCTTACCAGCCACAGTGCTCGTCTCCACAGGCTGATACAAAGCAACTGACTGCAAAACAACACCGATCCTGGAACAACCTTGCTGTTGATTGATATCTGACCTCATGGTCGACATCTTACCACCCACAGTGCTCGTCTCCACAGGCTGATACAAAGCAACTGACTGCAAAACAACACCGATCCTGGAACAACCTTGCTGTTGATTGATATCTGACCTCATGGTCGACACCTTACCAGCCACAGTGCTAGTCTCCAGAGGCTGATACAAAGCAACTGACTGCAAAGCAACACCGATCCTGGATCAACCTTGCTGTTGATTGATATCTGACCTCATGGTCGACACCTTACCAGCCACAGTGCTCGTCTCCACAGGCTGATACAAAGCAACTGACTGCAAAACAACACCGATCCTGGAACAACCTTGCTGTTGATTGATATCTGACCTCATGGTCGACATCTTACCACCCACAGTGCTCGTCTCCACAGGCTGATACAAAGCAACTGACTGCAAAACAACACCGATCCTGGAACAACCTTGCTGTTGATTGATATCTGACCTCATGGTCGACACCTTACCAGCCACAGTGCTAGTCTCCAGAGGCTGATACAAAGCAACTGACTGCAAAGCAACACCGATCCTGAGTCAACCTTGCTGTTGATTGATATCTGACCTCATGGTCGACACCTTACCAGCCACAGTGCTCGTCTCCACAGGCTGATACAAAGCAACTGACTGCAAAACAACACCGATCCTGGAACAACCTTAGCTTTGATTGATATCTGACCTCATGGTCGACACCTTACCAGCCACAGTGCTCGTCTCCACAGGCTGATACAAAGCAACTGACTGCAAAACAACACCGATCCTGGAACAACCTTGCTGTTGATTGATATCTGACCTCATGGTCGACACCTTACCAGCCACAGTGCTCGTCTCCACAGGCTGATACAAAGCAACTGACTGCAAAACAACACCGATCCTGGAACAACCTTGCTGTTGATTGATATCTGACCTCATGGTCGACACCTTACCAGCCACAGTGCTCGTCTCGACAGGCTGATACAAAGCAACTGACTGCAAAGCTACACCGATCCTGGAACAACCTTGTTGTTGATTGATATCTGACCTCATGGTCGACACCTTACCAGCCACAGTGCTCGTCTCCACAGGCTGATACAAAGCAACTGACTGCAAAACAACACCGATCCTGGAACAACCTTGCTGTTGATTGATATCTGACCTCATGGTCGACACCTTACCAGCCACAGTGCTCGTCTCCACAGGCTGATACAAAGCAACTGTCTGCAAAACAACACCGATCCTGGAACAACCTTGCTGTTGATTGATATCTGACCTCATGGTCGACACCTTACCAGCCACAGTGCTCGTCTCCACAGGCTCAAACAAAGCAACTGACTGCAAAACAATACCGATCCTGGAACAACCGTGTTTTTTTGTTTTTTTAACTGCTTAACGTCTCCTATAATAACTAGGTCTTTAGAGACGGGAAAGGATGGGGGGCAGGGAATGGGAAGGAATTAGGCCATGGCCTTTTGAAGGAAGCATCCCGGGCATTCACCTGGAGTGATTTGTTGAAACCATGGAAAACCCAAATCTGGATGCCCGGACGGGGATTCGAACCGACGTCCTCCCGAATGCGAGGCCAGAACGCTAGCCGTTACACCACCACGCTCGGGAACAACCTTGTTGTTGATTGATATCTGACCTCATGGTCGACACCTTACCAGCCACAGTGCTCGTCTCCACAGGCTGATACAAAGCAACTGACTGCAAAACAACACCGATCCTGGAACAACCTTGCTGTTGATTGATATCTGACCTCATGGTCGACACCTTACCAGCCACAGTGCTCGTCTCCACAGGCTGATACAAAGCAACTGACTGCAAAACAACACCGATCCTGGAACAACCTTGCTGTTGATTGATATCTGACCTCATGGTCGACATCTTACCAGCCACAGTGCTCGTCTCCACAGGCTAATACAAAGAAACTATCTCATGTGAATCTATAAATAACACCGATCCTGGAACAACCTTGTTGTTGATTGATATCTGACCTCATGGTCGACATCTTACCAGCCACAGTTCTCGTCTCCACAGGCTCATACAAAGAAACTATCTCATGTGAATCTATAAATAACACCCATCCTAGAACAACTTTGGTGTTGATTGATATCTGGCCTCATGCTTGACAACAATAAGTTATATATATATATATATATATATATATATATATATATATATAATTGATAAAATTGCAATGGAGCGCCCACTCCGGTGGCAGTCTCCCTAGACACCCGTCTTTCACCTTTCCTCTTCCAACTTACTTTTCTCGTCTATTAATTTTTACTTTAACTTCTTTCAGTGTTTCTGGTAAACCATTCAACACTTCCCTTGTCAATTTATTCCAGTCCCATACACCCTTTCCTACGAAAGAAAATTTTCCCTCACCCTTACACCTGAAATCAAGTGCCAGATTCTGAGTTTCTAGTCGCGATCAACCTTACCCTTCCAAGCATCTTTCTTAATTTTCCCACCAATATCTCACATGCCTCGTCTCCAGTATAGGCCTTGTACACTCCCATGACTCTCTTCACCCTCCTTGCATCCTCCAATGAATCCCACTCCAGCTCCTTTATCGTTTTACTTACCGATTGTGTTTTGCGGCAATTTCCAAAGGCAGATCTGGCAGCCCTCCTCTGCACCCCTCCAACTCCTGTATTTGATACCCAAAATGTGGATCCCAAACTACACCACCATATTCCACCAGTGGTCTGACCAAAGTTTTGTATCCCAATTCCCTTACTTCTCCACTGCATCCCCTCATAAATCTTTCCAACAGGTGAAGGATTTAGAATCCTTTACCTATCAACTGTCCAATGTGTCCTGCCCAGTTAAGTCTGCTACCAAATGTTATGCCCATTTCGAGCCTTCAACAAGTAACTCCTTGCCTACTTTATAATTACAATGAACCTTTAGATTTTGAGCTGTGTACCTAATAAGCTGGCTCTTCTTTGCAATTGTCTTCATGCCATGTTGACTCACCCAGCTATTTATCCTATCTAGATCACCCTGCAGCTGTTTATAATCTTCTATTGTTTTGATCCTTTTAAATAATATTATGTCATCTGCAAACAATCCAATTTCTGACAGTAAACTATTAACACAATCATTCATCGTTACATTTACCTAGTTCAAGTCTCGCTGGTTGAGGAAATGTTGGTCATTCAACATAGTGATGCACAATGTAAAAAAGTTTTTAATTGCAATGAAAACCTTTCCAAGTTACGCCACTGATATGGTGATTCCTCTTTCTCACGGGGAGCTTAAACCTGGATGCCGCCTCACAAAGGAGCTGAGAACTAGCTAATCACATATTTTGAGGATTATTATATTTGTAGTTGGGTAGTATCTCCTTCATTTCACATTCAAGAGATTTTATGCGACGTGCATTACTTTTCGAGATGTTGCGTCAAAAAGTATTCATAGCAGCTTACATACCAAGTTAGTACAAAGTACATAAGTAGAAAAACTGACTTTTGTTTTATAGGATATGTGATGTGTGTACGCAAATTTTGATACTTTCCATAGTAATGTTTGAGAAAAAAGAATTGGTCGCTGGAGTAGTATAAAATGAAGGGGTTGGTGCTTATTAGGTTGTAGTTGATGCCAACGATAATAATGATTGAAGCTTTCACTTCGTAAATGGTGGCCAGCATAAACTGACAGTTATTATTTTTGTAACAAACTTTATATATTGTCAGTAATGTGATCAATAAATATCAAGTAACCTTATTATTAAATATCGACTGAAAATGTATGATAAGGGGTAAGAATGAAAAACATTGCATTAATATGCAATTACAGATATGTTAAAATTTATAAACTATTATGTGTACTGAGCTAACCAGTTTCTGCAGCAGGAACCTTGTACGTATGGCTACGCTTAGACCCACTAACATCCTGCTTGCTTGGTATTAAAACTGCTTCGGAAACTTTGGCACGCTGTATATCAGACACTTAGGCCCCTCGCGCCTACCTCAGCTGCACACGCTCACATTGCAGGGGTCGCCGGTTCAAATCAGGCCTCGGGAATGTGTGTTTTTAATTCAGTGTTGTGTTCGTTTGGTGTGGTTTATACCGGGCAGAATTCAAAACAACAAACTGATGTAGTAAACAAACGCACCAGCAAATGTTGGTACGGTCCACAATGTTCGATTAATAAAGTATACATTTCAGAAACAAAAAATAAATAAATAAACTTATCGTCTAATATATATGAAGCTACACCCTTTCGGATAGGTGCAATGCACCATCTGCCAGAAAAGGCCGATGCTGCGAAACACAACTTGCACTTTTAATTCACGACTTGTGCCGTATTATAGATGGGCAATCCCAGGTTGATATAGTTCTATTAGATTTTAAAAAAGCTTTCGACACTGTGCCTCAAACTAGGTTACTTAGGAAACTTCGTGGCTACAGCATATCTAGACAAATATGCGACTGGGGTGCAGACTTTCTGAAGGGCAGAACACAGTGTGTAGTTCTCGACGGCGAGAGTTCATCATTTACCGAGGTGAGGTCCGGCTTTCCCCAGGGAAGCGTGATAGGGCCTCTGTTGTTTCTCACATACATTAATGATCTGTGTGACATAATAAGGGGGTTGAAAAGATTATTTGCCGATGATGCTATTATTTATCGTGAAATCAAAACCCAGGAAGACTGCGCTTTGTTACAAGACGATATTATGAAAATAATTGCGTGGTGTAAAGATTGGCAGTTGGAGTTAAACGCTAAAAAGTGCCAAGTCATGTGTATAGACACCATTTAGCTCTGAATATACAATTAATGGTACTGTCCTTAGAACTTTGGATTCTGCTAAATACCTACGGGTAACAATTCGTAATAATTTTTCGTGGAATGAACATATCGAGAATGTAACTGGGAAAGCAAATCGTATGCTCCGATTTCTAGGTTGTATTTTAAAACAATACACTCCTGAAGTTTAATCGATTGCATATAAGTCACTAGTGCGTCCTCACTTGGAATATTGTTGTTCTGTATGGGGTCCCAATCAAAAGGGGTTAATGGAGGCATTAGAGAAGGTCCAAAGAAGGGCCGCCCGATTTGTGACAGGTATATATAGTTGGAGGGAAAGCGTAAGCGCGATGTTGAAGGAGTTTGGTTGGGAAGACCTGGAACACCGAACGCGTTGCTCTTGGCGGAAGCTAATTGAAAAATTCACTACTGACATATTTCAGAATGACAGCAAAGAAATATTGGTACCAGCAACATTCGTATCTCGGAATGACCGTGAAAATAAGATAAGAGAAATCAGGGCCCTAACCGATTCTTTTCTGTATTCGTTTTTTCCGCGAGCTATTAGGGAATGGAATAGAAAGGATTTACCGGGCGAGTAAACTTAAAATCGGACAGGAGTAGCTTTCGATAAAGATCTCCAGCTATTCTGATCTGGGTTTTCCATGGTTTTCCCAGATCATTCCACGCGAATGCTGTGATGGTTCCTCACAATAGCCCATGGGCGCCTCCTGCCATATCCCGTATATCCCTTCCAAACTATTACCCTTTCGGATAGGTGCAATGCACCCTCTGCCACACACTTTTAGTGAATCGCAGAGTAATAGTAATAGTTAGTAGTAATAGTGAGACAGACGGGCAGGGTGGAGGCCTCCACCTCTCTCGGTATACCTTCAGGCGGCCGGGGCCCACGTGATATGTGATGGCCGAATCGGAGGGAGAAAGGTGGAAAATACTTGGAGATGTAAGTTTTTCATAGCCAAAAGCCACATTTAAATCAAATAAAAACAACAAGGCCTCTCTCATTTGCACTTTTAACTACTAGACTATTAATCTACTACATACCTAAGAATCATATAAATCGATAGCTGCCAAGTCTCAAGGTGTCTTTTGGAAGAGTTTGTAGGAATGGTTTGAGGCTGCCATTTGTTTTAGCTGTCATTCACATAGAAACAACATATAGCACTGATGACACACACCATCACAGTACTTCATAACATGAACACCACCAACACTTGGGGAAGGCGATCGGAAACCGTCCAGTACGTATTTATTATCCCTGACGTTACTACAGAAGAAAAACACCCGGAAACGGGTAAGGCCCTCACGCTGCGCAATCGTGAAGTGACGCCACTAAAACTCGAGCTGCCTCCGAGTACGATACCACGGGCGACCTAGGATACTGTGAGTGATACAGTCTCTTCAGACTACCTCCAGCCGTGAGGAGCATCAAACATCCCTGCTGCGGCCTATAACTGTGTTTTTCATGAAGTGATCATGATGTCACTGTCGCCTAGTCATACCATAACCATTACAGAAAAATTCCGAAAATTTTGTTAAATAATGAAATTTTGAAAATAATACTGGTGATAAAGACTAATGAAAAATAAATAAACGTGCAAGGTTTCTATAGTGGTGTTAAATAATTAAATCAGTCTACTTATTGTTACACCATGCATGCTCATCAAGAGACGGTATTTATAACGGAACAAAGCATTTTATCACAATACACAATTATAACTTCCTTAATATCATGATCTAATGACAGGTTGCTAAAGAACAAATAAGCACTCACAAAAAAATTAAGTTCTTCTTTTATTAAACTTTTCTTTGATTTCTTCACTTATACCTCTGATCGGGTACTGAAAAAATGCTTGCTGTAGATTAATATTGCGTGATAACTGTTGAAATTAACTATAGGATAAAGCCTGATTGTTTTATCCACACTTTGAAATTAATAATTTTGCGCTACCACCGACCATGAGTGTATTTAACAATCAAGTATTTTACACAACACCATATAAAAGTCAAATATTAATTAAAACTCTTTTGAAATAATTTTAAATCATAAGAAAATTACTGAATACTAGGAACACTTACTCTTTTCTCAAATTCACTAACAAAGTTATATTTAACGAGTGTTCATCCGCCATGTTTAACAAGACTCCAAAAAGACGCGACTGGCTGCAAACTTCCTTCAAGCTCACGTGAGACTGTATGCGTAGAACCCCCGTAGGACTGTTGTGATTCGCGCCGTTTGTCTCTGCCTATTACATAACATTGGAAATGACATACTAACGTATCTGTCGGGCACTGTGCATTTTGCGAAGGGTCTCAGTGACGTAATTTATCTGAGAACTCTGATTGATTCGGTCAATAAGGAAAGACGTCATTGGTTTGGAGCGGTCGAAGGAAATGGATGAGAACAGGTTGCCAAGAACAGCGCAAGTGATCAAGCAAAAGTTCTGGATGTGAAACGTAAGACAGAAGAAAATTTGGACGGAGCTGTTCTTGGATTTAAGAGGGAAAGCAGTAAAGTAGGAAGATTTTTTTTTTTTTTTTTTTTTTTTTTGCTGTCGTCAGTCTTTCGACTGGTTTGATGCAATCCTCCATCCCTTCCTATCTTGTGCTAATCTCTTCATTTCTACATACCCCTTACAGCCCACGTCCTCAATTATCTGCTTCATATATTCTAGTCTCTGTCTTCCTCTACAGTTCTTACCTTCGATTGTTCCCTCCACTAACAAATTAACCAATCCAGCATGTCTCAATATATGACCCACCAGCCTGTCACTTCTTTCTGTAAGCTTTTTCCACAAACTTCTTTTCTCACCCATCATTTCCAAAACTCATTCATTTCTTTCTTTGTCTGTCCACTTAATTTTCAGCATTCTTCTGTAGCACCATATTTCACATGCTTCAATTTTCTTTATTTCCGGTATTCCTAAAATCCATGTTTCGCTGCTGTGCTCCACACAAAGGGGTTTAAAAAGTTTTTTCTAATTCCTAGATCAATATTTTAAACTAAAAGGTTTCTCTTTTTCATGAAGGCTCTTTTTGCTAATGCTATTCTGCTTTTAACATCATTCCTGCTTCGGCCATCGGTTGTAATTTTACTTCCCAAGTAACAGAATTCTCTTACGTCTCCTATTGCATCCGATCCTATTTTTATATTTAATCAACTAGTATTGGTACCATTTCTGCTACATTTCATCACTTTTGTCTTGCTTTGATTTATATTCAGTCCAAAATCTTCCTTCAGTATTTTGTTCATGCCATTCAGTAACTTCTCAATATCCTCAGCCCTCTCTGCTAACAAGACAATGTCATCAGCAAATCGATATACATATTAGTAAAGGCTTAGTAGATACTTATAAGACATACAATAAAAGTGTAAATAATGATAGCTGCCAGTTTTTAGTGATACTTTGTGTTTACCTGTAGGCCAGGAAATTTTTGGACTATCGAACAATCCAATCAGGGAAACCAAAATTGAATATTAATGTAATGTAATGTAATGTAATTAAGGATGGATTTTTGCCTGAAATTTAAAACTGAGAAAATTCATAGTTTTATATTTCCAATTGAATTTAGTGGTGTCCTCCGTATTTTTAATGTGAACTGTTAATTCAAATGCGCATTTAAATTGATGAAAGAAGAAGCTTAGAAAATACGTTATTTGTTGAGTGGAATGTCTGCCCTTTTTCTTCTTTCTCCAGAGGTAATAATAGCAGGGCCGTCGCTGGCTCTGAACATTACGGGGCGTAATGGTGCTCTCACAAATTCCAACCCTCGAAGCAGTCACTTCCTTTCTAAACTGTCGATTTAGCTGTCGTAGATACATATGGGAGGATATTCCAGCGGGTTTAAATTGGCGACTTATCCCCACACAAGAGAGCAGAAACATCTGAAATGTGAAACATCTGAATGGCGCTGTCATACTATCGACCATGTTGGTGGTATGCGTCCAGTCGTAACTGGTCTGTATTATATGTCTTCATCAGCTTTAAGCAGAATCGAAAGATTAGGTAGCGAGCTAAACCCCGATATATAATGTAGTAAATGATGTTTTACCATTAAATATAATTACGGATGGTATTTGTTGCTATCCTAATCTTTGCTCATGTAATATATTTTAATGTTTTAATTGCGCATACAGTTTAAAAGATCATAACGTTAAATTCGTTAAGATCTTGTTAAATTCCCATATTATTTGCCAAGAAAAACATATAGAATGCAAGCCAGTTTTATGATTTTATTTCATGGCAGGTGGTAATTTGTAGTTTCCTGAAGTGCTAGTATGGTGACATTAGAACGCAATTGATATTAGGATCAGAAAACTACAGCGCCAAGTATCGAACATGCCGACGGTTACTACAAATTTAACGGCAGAGCTGAATTTTGTGAATTGAAATGAGGATTTTTGCTGCTGTAATATCAATCTGGGAACTGATTTTTATGTTCTCTTACTATTGTCTGTCGTTTCATTAACGAAATACCGTATTATATCTGATTTGTGGAGTCGCTTGCTAGTAATGAATTCTTCAGTGAGCAATTAGACAGAATTTCGGTTCGTAATTTAAATTCAGATTCAGACGTTGTAACTGGGGCCTGACATCTGCGGCAAAGTTCTTCAGCCTGGAATGCTCCATCTCATTAAAGCCAGCGTTGTTCGCGTGCCAGACAGGTCCCTTGTTTCTCTCGTATGCCTCTCAGCTTCTGTCTTCAATCTCTGAGATCTAACTACAAAATTTTTCTCAGTTCGTGACTAAAAGAATCAGTATTTTCCTACAATACTTTCGTTCCAAAACTTATGTACCAAACATTTTTTAACCATTCACTTTCGTTTTAACAGTACCAAACATATTAAAGAAATTTTGCGCTAAAACTTAGGAGTGTTCAGTTCAATATTTTTTCTTCGTTTATGTATTCTTTGGCCAACCTTTTATATAGAACAAAAGATACATTATAGAAAAAATGTTTTTATTCAACATTACGTGCCAGGGTTTAAAGTTCTTCCACCACAAGTACCATAACTAATTGAAAAGGAAAATAAATTTTATGACCCATTATTTTTTGTTTTATTTTACATTTTTCGGTAGAAGGACAAACTGGAAGAAGGCGTGATCACTGTGCAAATGAAGACTGCCAGAGCAGAGCAAAATCAATATGCGATTCACCATGTGTGAGTGGATAGCTACCGAAAACTTCGAATTTTAGAAGTATATTTCAATAAATTCAAAAATGTATTTTTTTTTCTTTATTTATTTCTTTCTTCGTATACCCCTTTTAAAGGGTACGATAAATCAACTATGTTTACGCCTAATTGTCTTCTTTCTTTTTTGTATCCATAATTCTTTCAACCTTCGTGAACGTTTTTTTTTCTGTCTCTCTCTCTCTCTCTCTCTCTCTCCCTCCCTCTTCCTGTAGCCGCTTTCTTTCACGGGTTGATTATTTCATTTTTTTTTCCTAGGAAACCTGCTTTTCGAATTTCCTCCCTGGAACGTGTTCTGTGCTTTAGTCATTTTCTCAGTTTGGAACAGACTGTTTCAACCTTGGTGGTAGAAATAGGTAGCAAGGTAAAACGCATTTCATGTGCACTATATACCAACACCACCAAGCAAGACTCTCTGTATAAAAATTCTAAAAGCAGTTATCACACCTAGCTACCTGCGTCTTTCTGAACATTATAAATTAATTTTTCTCGTGTGTATTCAGATGTGAAGGGGTTGAGAGAAGAGAGTAATAAATTATCATTTACATAGAGATAAAAACAGTATCAGTTTCTTTGTTTGCTTAATTAACGAAATCTAAGATTGTTTTAAGGAGCCCGCAGAATAATTGAACATTTGGTGCTCGTAGTTATTGACGCTCCACGGAGCATAATTTTCTAATTATCTAACTGTGTGGGTATTCATTAACAGACGTGCGACCGAAATTAATTATTCTTTGTATTGAACATGTAGTGAAATCTATTATTCCATCTGTTTATTACGTAGCAGTATCAGAATAGATAAACTAATAACATTGAGGTAATTGAGAAACAGGCCCCACTTTGTGTGAACATTATTTATAATTACTAATAATTGATATAATAAGGGATATGTAGAGATGAAGAGGTTAGCACAAGATAGGAAGGGGTGCATCAAACCAGTCAAAAGACTGACGACAGAAGATAATAATTGTAATAGTAATTGTAATAATTGCTGTGGAGTCTAAGCTAGAAGACAACATATTCACACACCTACAAACATTTGCGAGGGCTTTTTTTCACTCTATTACTCACTAAGGAGTGTTGTTCAGTAATTGGTTGTTGTCCCTAACACCCTTAGTTACTAATGGAAATGTTTACACTCCGTTAAGATTAAAATCAAGTGCTGATTTTCAATTGTCCATCCACACGTCACAAGAAATTTATGCCTTGTGCTTGTGACTTACGTGTTCGACGGTGATTTTAGCAGATAAATCCAGCTGCTCTTGGTCGCATCGCTTGCACCACTTCTTGCAGGTGATTTGATATCATCGTAATTTTGTAACATTGATTTAATACGTTAAACAACAAACAATTAATTCGTGTTAACAGTACTGAGTGAAATGAGATTACTTCTTCAATTCGGTTTCGGTGTTTCATACTTGACTCGCGTCTCTGTTATGATGTAGCAACAGACAAGTGTAACGGAATGGCGCACTGATGTTTGTTGGTTCCTCCCATGTGCCTGCTGGCGACAGGTATCGAAACAAGCGACTGCCTAAGCCACCGGGACGGGAGATTAGAGCTCGTGAGGCTTATAATTGATGGCGGAATTAGGACGGGACAGGAATAGTCTGAGGAAAACATCAATACAGCCAAGTTAATAAGTAAGTTAACGCAGACAACCAACAACCATTGTTCTCTTTTAAAATTAAAGTTGATGATCGTTGGAATCCAGGTGAGACCTGGACTGTATACGGACACTTAACATGATCTTTGCCGCTGATTTGTGTTTGTGAAGATTCCCCGTTAGACCGTAGGAAAAAACCATGAAAAATGTAGAGTGCACGGCAGTTAGTTAATCTGAGCTGTCACTCGGCAGCCGAAATATCAACCAGGAAACCAATACCATACGCTTTTACAATCCGCTATTTAGAACCACGACAGCATCCGCTTGATAGATACGTAATGGCACGTATTGCAACGTATTTTCAGTACGTATACAGGACAAAAGGCGTCTATATTGCTAACTGTTTAAAACGTGGATGTGTAACCGGAATTAAGGCATTCACACTCGAAGAAACTGCCTCGCAATGTTCGGTGCATTTCATTCGAAACTATTGGCGAGATACGCAGTTGTAGAGTTTC
This sequence comes from Vandiemenella viatica, assembly GCA_031002005.1. NCBI lineage: Eukaryota > Metazoa > Arthropoda > Insecta > Orthoptera > Morabidae > Vandiemenella > Vandiemenella viatica. The sequence goes on from JARYHS010012519.1 coordinate 18,146,165, forward strand.
TCATGCTGAGAGTTCTCTATTTCTGAAGACTTTCCATGCAACTTCAATGAAAAAGCTGTGGAAAATTAAATTGAAGAGAGGAATAAGGCGCTGTAAAATCCAGTAGAAACGAATCTATGTTGTTCTAACGACACTGGGTGAGCTTCTGTCTCAGATCGTAAACGATAGAAGTAGAGACACGTGTCACTACTGAATTCAGACAATTTTCGCAGCTGGTCGAAATAGAGCAAGGTATTTGCTATCAAAGGAGTATTAGAAAAGCATTATTCAAGTGTTACCTGTCGGAGACTGCCGGTGCGTGATTTCAACTGTGTGCCATACATGTAAGCACTCTAAGTATCTACTTCGATACAATACCAATGAATCATTCCTTTTGTATTGCCACATATTCCCTTACCCTCAATTTTCGTTTGTTGTTATATTGCACTGATCCGACAAGTATGCCATTTCAAATTTTTTGAATTCTTTATTCTAGGTGGCCCCGTACAGGTGAAGAGAGTAAAGTATTCACAAGAAAAAATCATGCTCGACTTTCTTCACTGGAAAACTGAGATGTGACTGGCCATCAAAGTTATTCATTTTACACCATTTATATTAGTACAATTATCTCAAAGATGTTATTTCATAAAAAATTGAAAGTTCTTTCCAATATCGGCCATTTACTGTGTCTGAAGAAAAAATAATTTCAAATTTCCAGCAAAACAAGAAAAAAATGTTATATTCTCTGAGTACTTTCCAACGTAATAATATTATTTTACTCAAAATTTTCTACATTGCATTCATATCTATTTAATAGGCATAACGCAGTAGGTAATAAAGTAGTAAATTTTATTCAGTTGAAAGATTTGTCGAGCACTGACGTAGCGAGTGTGACAGCCAAGCTGAATGTATGTCGAGCATCGACAAGTGACTTCCTTCTGACCTTCCACACCATGAGTTTAATGCACAGTAGACAACGAGGCTCTAACTGCGCTACAGCGGACTCGTCTTTAGCAGGATTACAAAATCATGTCTAAAGTATATAGCTCTGAAATTATTTTACCAAAACTACTTTTGGGAAGATAGTGTAGCGAACAATTCGGAGAGAAATTCTGCTAAAATCACCAAATTGGGTTTTCTGCTGTGAAAAATATGTGTTAGGGAAGGATATATTTTCCTCCATCATTTAGAGCTTATTTTGCATCAGTTTTTGAATAAATAACGCTAAAAAAAAACCTGAAATGAAACTCCCAATGTTTGCAATCTGACTGAAAATTTTGTAAGTTGCGTATATATTTCTTTCATATTATTACTGTATTTGTTTAGCGTGAGGCTCGAAGTAAGGGCCATCCCCAATTCAGTGACTGCGGTAAATCTGACAAAAAATCCGTAGTCAGGATAGTCGCTTGGCAGGAACCGAGATCCAACACGGGATTCTCGTATTTCCCAGTGACGAACATGACGTCACTTCCACCCACTCGTCCACTTGATTCCACCTAATTAACAATCATTTACGTAAAATATCGTTTCAATTTTAAAAAATGTATTAAGAATATTTTACGTAGGAACAAAGTTCCTCTGGGCGTTGAGAATTCATGAAATGCTCTGGGGTGACTAGGATCACATTCAATGTCGCCATCTTCCAGAAATCGACTAGTTATCCGAGAACATTTCATAAAGAATATTTTAGTTTCTGTCTTTACGCGTCGTCTACGTCGAGATCATCAGAGGCGGGAAACGGCTGAGCGAAAGGGATGGAAGGAATTCGGTCTTTTGAACGAGTTGTCTCGGCTTTCACCTGGAGTGATAGGGGAAACCATTGAAAACCAAAATATTGGTGGCCCGACCGGGATTCAAACCCACGTCGTCCCAAATGCGAGACCACAGGTCTACCGCTCACCCAGCAGAACTGAAGACCACTTGTGTTGGTTGTCTGACACTTGCTATGGCATCAGGTTGACCTTTCAACTTTTAAGTTACTTGTTCAACACGTTGGTACTTGTTATACAGGTAAACATTACGGCCACATTGCATTTCCCATCTTAATTCATTCAGTGGGCCTTACTTTATTTCAATGCGACAGAACGACCAGTGTTTTGTGGTATGTTTTTTAAACTAAGCAACATCGAGTACAGCAGCTTTGTTAGTACTACTTGATGGTTCAATCGAGCGCGCTGACTTGTCAGAGATAAATGCACTAAGTCTAATTGTGATATCATGACTGATGACTAAAATATAAGTGTTGTGTGGACAAAACGTTTTAGTGAAGTCGACGACAGAGTGTAGGAATATATATCTGTTATTTCTAAATTAATTCGACTCACAGAGCGAGTAACATGGATACAGTAAGTTAGTGAGTGTTGCTTGAGTCCCACAACCTGCGACGCTCCGTCGCGACTGACCTGATGCTGCTGTTACGTCATAGCGAGACGCTCTCAGCCAATCAGAGCAGCCCTTGCGCATGCAGTCGGCCAATCACAGTGCGTAATCTATTGAAAGTTCTGGAGAGCAAGCAGACTCATACCTGTAAAATAAAAAACATTAAAATAATGATATAATCGCAGTAAACAATATTATTAGTTGTAAAATAACAAGGTTTTATTGCAGTTGATTATAAAGGTGGAAAACAAGTAATAGTTTTCTTCATGGCAAATATTTAATTGAACTGTAAAACAAATAATTATTTAAAATACAGATTCAAGATAAATGTGAAGTCACGGAAGTCTACGGATTCAAGAGTACGTATACAAAACTTAGGCTTCTAATTACAGGTATTCTTTGGTGGGGAAAAATTACGACATTATGTTCGATTTCTTGGCTATGTAACAATCGATAAAGTAGTTCAAAGGGGATCGGTCTCGTGGATCAGTGGACAAGGCGTCTGATTGTAGATTGAAAAGTCCCAGGTTCGAATTCCTGTCTCGGCGGCGATTTTCAAAGTCTCGACCTCCACGCCTTGCTGTGTAATGTGAAGTGCGCTGCCAGAATGCTTTCGTGGTTGGTATTACGTGTTAGTCGCAGGTCGCTTATATCCGGTAGGATTACCAGGTTACGTCAAGGCGGCTGCGACAGAAGCAGAATGCGAAGCCAGTAGAAACCCTTGCAGCGGCTCACTAGGATCACACGAGGCAAATAAAAATAAAAGAACGAGGGGCTCAGGCGAATACTCGCACTGTACTCAGATTCCACCTCAGCAACCACTCATGGTACGAAACACACAGAAAAACTATGTATATATAAAAAAAAGAGATTCAGGTACAAATTATAACAGTTGCGCTTTACTTTTTCCTTTTCCATATATAGACTACCCGTAGAATCCCTGGTAGGTTGCTTGATAACAGTACAATTACATCTAAAACGAGAAAAAAATACGTTACGAAAAACTTAACAACCCTATTAAGATTCTAAACCACAAGTCCGGAGTCTTCCTAAAGATATAAAGAAAGTTTTAATACTGGCTATCTTCTTCACTTATTGTAAAGGTAGGGTTATATTTTTCGGAAGTATGTATTGTATTTTACAATAAATATGAAAACTATTTAAGTAAAAAAAAAAAAAATCATTTGTGATTTTCGTTTTGTGTACAGCGTGCTGTGCAGTTTCGCAGTGTGAAGGCGCTGTAGGATGAGGTAACTCGAGCGTCGCGTCGAGTTTCAGAGAGGTCCCTGTCCGACGGCGACTATTGTTCTACTCGAGCCATGACATGCGCCTGGCCGTAACGGCGTGACAGCTCCCAGCTGGTCTCACCTCCAGGAGGACGTGGGTTAATATCCCCGATAAGCCATTCAGATTCAGCCATTCAGATGGTTTCCAGAAATCACTCTCTGCGAATACCAGAGGCCATGGCTGAATTTTTTCTTCCCGTTCCTTGTCCCCAGCCCTTTCCCGCCTCTAATGACCTTGTGCCTGAGTTTTTGCGAGAACCGCGACTTCGCTTTTTTTTTAAATTTAGGTTTATTGAAACCTTATAACATTACAACAGTTCTACATTACAAGATTAAATTTTCATAATACATGTTACAGAAACATCAAAATGAATCTCTGGTCAAATGAATGGGCTGGATATATGCGTTATCAAAATTGGTCATGGAGAAGAAGTCCATCCAGATATGCTCCGAAGTGGCGTTTGTACCTCCTTGAATTTTTTAAATTCCAAAGTGTCATTTTAAGTGTGGATAAATAATCATCTAGATCCTTAGGTTTTTTTTATTAGAGTATTGTACTCTGCTTGTCCTAATACCCAAACCAGTGAGTTATGTTTTTCCGGTGGCATGATCTTGATGTCTGGTCGTATTAAAATCTCGACTTTAACCTCACATGGAGAAGTTTCTAATAGAGTTGCCGTTGGATGCTTCGTCCAATTCCAGATATGTGCAGCCTTTCCACAAGTAAAACGATGAATTAGTGTGTCAGTATTCCCACATGTATCTCTTCTATCTGTAGGTTTTATTTGGATTCGAAATAATCTCACATTTGTAGGTATAGTGTTATTGACAACTTTGTACCACACGGCTTGAATTTCGGATGATAGAACTTTAAGAAATATATTAGACCATACGTTTCGCCAATTTGTGTCTACGAATTTTGATTCGACAATGTTTTTGCGTCCTTCAGATGTCAGAGTTTTGTATAGATCTTTGGTTTTTACAGGAAGCTTATCCTTTCGGGCTGCTGTAATATAACTTAGTTCTTTATAATAGAATCTTAGATATTCGAAGGTCTTGTCAATAAGAGCTATATTTACAGGCGGATCTATACTGGGTGGTTTATAGTAATTGATAATCTGTGACTTTATGGTGTTTTTATTTCTCTGGACGTTATTCATAGCTCTTAAGAAAACAGCCTTTGCTTTGCAGATAGCGTCCATTGGACCCAAATCACCTCTTGTTGTTGGTAATGTCAGTGTTTGAAAATTAACTCTAAATAATCCGCCCTGACATAAGAACCAAGATATGGCACGTTGAACATTCTGAATTATTTCTCTGGGTGGTGGAAGCACTTGCGCTATGTAATTTAGTTTCCAAGTACAGCCAAGTTAATTAGTCTTGATTTTTGAATTCCATTAATTTGTTTGCTTCTATGAAGTTGTAACATCGCGGAAGTGAGCCGGTCGGTCTTTCGCCAACGCAGCTCTGCCGCAGTGCTCATCGGAAACACTGATAGCTGATTAGTGTTGAACAGTTACCGCACAGCGTCTCAAAGCGACTTCAACCAATCCTGGTGAAGAAAGTCACGAAGCTACGAGTCTCATTCACGACCATGTTACGTAGAGGATACCGTATTAATTTCTATGTCGCCCAATATAAACTTTCACGTCTCACGACAAAACAGTTCCTGTCTCTCGCTTTATACAACTGATTGTGCTTATAATGCTATATGCATTTTCATATAATTGCATTGATGTAAATCAATTGTCATATTCATTTACTGCATTAACTGTTTTATGCACCTCAAACATTAAATGTTTTGATTACTTAAATAGATATTCAAAAATGTATTATTATGTCTGTTTGTCTCACTTTCAGTTTCCAACGATGATAAGCTTAAAAAACGCTACCTAAACATTAATGTCTTTATAAAAACAAATCGTAAACTAAAAACAAAAAATTACAGCATGCACATTTCTGCATTCCCTCTGGTAAGCTAAACGCTTGGCGGATTTCTATATATAAGCTGTCGCTGGATTTTCAGGCCGTAACGAGTGTCACAGGTTATGCAGTTTTACAATAACTCCAGTATGGGAGTCAGTTGATCGTAATGCAGGATCAGCAGGGGCGCGGGTCCTACAGTCAACGGCAAAACCATCGGCAGCCGCTGAGATTCCTGAAAATGCGAATTTTGTTGTTGTTGCCGTTGTTTTGTAATAGCGAAGAGCCACCTTTGTCTTAGGTAAATAGACTATCTCCTATAAGTTCTCAGTGCCGTTTTCACAGGTGATATACATTATGTTGTTATTTTTTTCGGTATTCTCAGATTTTTGCAATATCTTCACATTTTTTTTATTATTTTTTGCATTTACACCACAAATGAAAAATTTCCTTCTCAGGGCATCGCGTACACGCATTTGAACCTGCAAATATATGTTTCAGTATTACATGACAATCGAAAAATATGCAGTTTATAAATACACTAGTTAATAAGGACATTACGTGCACGTGAGAAAAATTGTTTAGAAGAATGAATAAGTTTGATGAATCTGTTGATGAAGTTGATAAAAGTAAATTCTATAACAAATATCTCTTTCCATAAAAAAATGTAAAAAACAATCTAAAAACCTGACTGTAAAAAAGTGACTCAAAAGTTAGAATAGGCTCTTCAACATCAGTAATTACAACTGCAGGAAACTACTGCGATATTAAATTCATTCAACTATGTTACAGCAGAAATACTTAAAGGAACTGGATTGTGTGGTGAATATTTCAATTTCTCAAGAATCTTTGCAGGTGGAACTGTATTCATATAATATTTTGTATTTACCATATTGCTAGTAAATTAACTGGAGATTTTTCGTTATATCTATGAATTACAGTAACGAAATATATGCTTAAGGCCCGTACCTGCCTGTAACATTTCTTTAGCAACTAAAATAACGGCCACACAAACCAACAATTATATGTATTTCTGATGTAACATAATGGAAGGAATATTAATTTATCACAACAAATTTCAGTTAATATAATTACTAATGTTTTTTGCGGCTGACCACGTTGAACAAATGGTTTAAAAAAATAGAATTTACAGTGAGCTTCATTTTTAACAGCTCTTAATATTTGAGATCAACTTGCCTAAAGTCATAGAAACTGAAACTATAATATAACTACTGATGGCATTTCTTCCTTTAGCAAACGTTATACGTGGCTGTTTGTCCTGTATGGTAACTCCACAGCATCGATGTTAATGCCATCAATACACTTTGAGAAACTCCTCCAAGGGTCTATGCAAAGTGGTCTACTGTGGTTACTGGCCATTTCGTTGCTTTATTGCTCGAAGAAAAGAAGAAAAAATCGTATCCAGTTCCGCAATTCATGTGGATGAAATACTCACTGCCGACTTTTTGCTTCTCGTGTCACTTCGTTTTCCTGATGTAGAGAGGGGAAGGTGATATCGAATACCAGAGCAGTATTCTACCAGCACAGGTCTCAGTGCTCTGCCGGATGGATCATTTTCCCTTTTATTCCTGTCTTGTCCTAGCCGACAGCCGTTTCTAAAATCAATGACGCGACAAACTCATTCGGATTTAATTCTCGCTTCCGTGACATTGTAACATCTACTTCGATTCTTTAATTTTGTATTAAAAAAACGCAGGTTCAAAACTAGAATAAAATCTTATTATGACATAAAAAGCAGTACTGTTTGTAAGGTTGTCGTCAAAATTTAACGTAAAGGATGATAGTGAATACCACCATCTATATATTAAGTGTTTAAGCTGTCAATATATGGGCTTTGTTTTCTATTTGTCTACAATATATTGTGTGAGTGTCTCAGGAATCAGGCTTCAACTCAGAGATATTGTGTTACAGCTCGCCATGTCCAGTGAAAAAGCGATTCAGTTTAGAAAACAAATGAACTCTCACGCTGTGCAACACAAATTGTGACGAACTACCATTCTCAACGCAATTTAAATATTTAGTGAGAGTGTATCTGGGGAAAAAAAGAAAATCTGTGTACTGTAAAGCATAATGTGCGTTATACACGAAAGAAAGCTACAATTTTAACAACATATAGCAAAAAAAGGGATAACATTAAGCAAAACTCAAAAAACTAGTTTCTATGTGGCTGTCAGAAATGTATGCCCTCCTGTAAGACTATTTACAATGTATTTAAGAACAGAGTAAATGTCTAGTAGTATATGAGTGTTTACATTACTTTAAACGCCTGTCAAAAATGACGGGTAACGCCTATGCTGGTAGTAGGAATTTGTTATGGAAAAGTTTCGGAGGTAAAACAAATGAAGATTAAACATTACTTTTCCATTGACATTTTTCGTGAAGTGAGTAGACCCTAAACTTTCTCTGATTAGATTCTAGGAGTATCTGGCTACGGTGGTTTAAATAACTGCATTTGATCTGAATGATGGAAATTTTTATGGTTATGGAAAAATTTCTAGGTAAAGTATAAATAAAAACTAATAATTATTATATACTTGTTTCATGTGTTTCTTTATTGCATACATTTCGTGCAAAACTTCTTTAAATTTGGATAAACTTCCCTATTTGCTATCTTTAAAAAAAAAAAAAAAAAAATAGGTTATCTTATTAGTTAGTTACAGTAATTGCCACAGAGACTACAGCGCAAACATACAATGCTCTTTATCTTACATAAATTTCTGAACCTATTTTTCGTAAATAAACAAAAAGCGGCAAATAAAATTAGACGAATATATTATTTATTTTTTTATTTTTATATCTCTGCCTCGGATTACAATTTTTATCCCTGCTATACAACAGACAAATGAAGTTACAGTTTCTTTCAATAATGTAAATGCGAATAGGGGTGTAAGGGTTTGGGAGAGACTATACTAGTCTTTTCCAACCAAATGTCAACCTCTCCTTCACGTGGTGCACCCTGTTTGCACGGACGAGGCTCTGGCGACTGAAAGATTCCCGGTATAAGGAGTCACCCACTGCTTGCCAACGGCCTCTGAAAAGAGGGCGGAAGAGCGGGGAGCGGTTCAGGGCACCCTCTTTCCCTTGGGGTTGGAAACGGCCCCTAAAGGCGGATGAATCAGAAATGATCAACGGCATGGGGATGCGGAAGGCAACGGGAAACCACTGCATTAAAGACCCAAAGGGTATCCCGAGGACATGTAATCCTCTCAAATTACATATATCATGATGGCTTCTTCCTGGGTAAAATATTCCGGAGGTAAAATAGTCCCCCAATCGGATCTCCGGGTGGGGACTGCTCAGGGAGGAGTCATCAGAATGGATAGAAACATTCTACGAGTCGGAGCGTGGAATGTTAGAAGTCTGAATAGGGCAGGTAGGTTAGAAAACTTAAAAAGGGAGATGGAACAACTTAAGTTAGATGTTGTTGGGATTAGTGCACAGGATTTCTGGTCTGGGGAACACAGGATAATTAGCTCACAAGCTGTCAATGGAGTCACTGGTGTAGGATTTGTAATGAACAAGAAAGTAGGGAAACGGGTTAGTTATTATGAACAATTTAGTGACAGGATTATTTTGATGAGGTTAGAAACTAAGCCCGTCCCAACCACATTAGTACAAGTATATATGCCAACGTCACAGGAAGATGACGAAGAAATAGAAAAAATATACGCTGAAATTGAAGAATTAATCCAATATGTGAAAGGGGAGGAAAATCTAATAATCATGGGTGATTGGAATGCAATAGTGGGAGAAGGAAAAGATGGGAATACTGTAGGAAGTTTTGGTCTAGGAGAAAGAAATGAGCGAGGAAGCAGGTTGCTAGAATTTTGTGAAAGATATAAGCTAGTAGTGGCGAACACACTGTTTAAGAACCATGCAAGAAGAATATACACCTGGAAAAGTCCTGGGGATACAGGCAGATATCAGCTAGATTATATCATGGTCAAACAGAGATTCAGGAATCAAGTTCTAGACTATAAAGCGTACCCAGGAGCAGACATAGACTCGGACCATAATTTGATAGTAATGAAGTGCAGGCTGAAATTCAAGCGAATAAGGAAGCAGCATAAGCAGATCAGACTGGAAGTGAATAAACTGAAACAATCTAGCACAAGAGAAAAATTTGCAGAAATGGTAGACTTAGGTCTAAGAATTAACTGTGAAAGGAGCTCAACCGAGGACGAATGGAGTGCATTAAAGACAGAAATAATGAAAGCTGGCAAAGAAACCTTAGGCTTTAGGGAACAAGCTGCCCGAAAACGTTGGATCACAGAAGAAATTTTGCAGCTGATCGATCAGAGGAGAAGGTACAAAAATGCTCAGGATGAAGCAGGAAAAGTGCAGTACAGGCAATTTAGAAATCAAATAAATAGGAAATGCAAAATAGCAAAAGAAAAATGGCTACAAGAAAAGTGTGAAGAAGTAGAAAAGGAAATGGTTGCAGGAAAAGTAGATGTTGCATATAGAAAGATCAAACAGAATTTTGGAGAAATGAAGAAAAGAGGTATGAACATTAAAGCTGCCGATGGGAAACCTCTTTTAAGCTCAGAAGATAGAGCTAACAGATGGAAGGAATACATTGAGAAACTGTATGCTGGGGACGACTTGAACAATAGTGTATTGGAAAAGGAAGGCGATGTCGACATGGATGACTTAGGAGATCCTGTTTTGAGGACACAATGTAATAAAGCTCTGAATGACTTGAAAGCAAATAAGGCAGTTGGAATTGATGAGATCCCTGCAGAACTTCTTAAATCTCTAGGAGAGGAAGGAATCGAAAGATTATTCAAGCTGATATCATAAAGTTATGAAACAGGAGAAATTCCAAATGAATTTAATAAACTTCCAAAGAAAGCACTAGCCGACAAATGTGAGAATTATCGCACAATTAGTCTAACATCACATGCTTCAAAATTACTGACCAGAATAATATACAGAAGGATGGAAAGGGTAGTAGAAGAGATAGTAGGTGAAGATCAGTTTGGGTTTGGGAATAATCGCGGTACAAGGGAAGCAATTCTGTCTTTAAGATTAATACTTGAAGGGCGGATCAAGAAAAACAAAGATACTTTTATGGCATTTGTTGATTTAGAAAAAGCTTTTGATAATGTTAGGTGGGACAAGATGTTCAAAATTTTAAAGAAGTCAGGTCTAAAGTATCGAGATAGAAGAATCCTCTATAAACTATATAAGAATCAAGTGGCTGTGATAAAAGTAGAGAATCACGAGAGACATGCATCAGTTAAAAAGGGTGTGAGACAAGGTTGTAGTCTATCCCCGTTAATATTCAACTTGTATGTTGAAGAAGCAATGAAGAAAGTCAAAGAAAAATTTCCATGTGGCCTAAGTTTTCAGGGAGAAAAAATCAGTATGCTACGATTTGCTGACGACATTGTCTTATTAGCAGAGAGGGCTGAGGATATTGAGAAGTTATTGAATGGCATGAACAAAATACTGAAGGAAGATTTTGGACTGAATATAAATCAAAGCAAGACTAAAGTGATGAAATGTAGCAGAAATGACACCAATACTAGCAGATTAAATATAAAATTAGGATCGGATGCAATAGGAGAAGTGAGTGAGTTCCGTTACTTGGGAAGCAAAATTACAACCGATGGCCGAAGCAGGAATGATGTTAAAAGCAGAATAGCACTAGCAAAAAGAGCCTTTATGAAAAAGAGAAACCTTTTAGTTTCAAATATTGATCTAGGAATTAGAAAGAACTTCTTAAAACTCTATGTGTGGAGCACAGCACTTTACGGTAGCGAAACATGGACTTTAGGAATACCGGAAAGAAAGAAACTTGAAGCATTTGAAATGTGGTGCTACAGAAGAATGCTGAAAATTAGGTGGACAGACAAAGTAAGAAATGAACGAGTTTTAGAAATGATGGGTGAGAAAAGAAGTTTATGGAAGAAGCTTACAGGAAGAAGAGACAGGCTGGTAGGTCATATTTTGAGACATGCTGGATTGGTTAATTTGTTAGTGGAGGGAACAGTTGAAGGTAAGAACTGCAGAGGTAGACAGAGATTAGAATATATGAAGCAGATAATTGAGGACGTGGATTGTAAGGGGTATGTAGAAATGAAGAGGTTAGCACAGGATAGGAAGGGATGGAGGATTGCATCAAACCAGTCTAAAGACTGATGACAGCAAAAAAAAAAAAAAAAAAAAAAAAAAAAAAAAAAAAAGCGAATAAAATCGAATTCAATTATTTATTTGAAATTTATTGTACCTTTAACAATATAAGCGCTAAGAAAGTCAATATAATTACGTAATCGTATTTTAAACTTCCTGTTTAACCAAGCCGTGCTCTGGTGGTGGACAGTGCAATCAACAGCTCGGATTTCATCGGATTCGCTGAAGCGTTCCGAGTTATTGAATTCACGTCCAGTCCTCAGGTTTACCGGGAGTGGGTGAAGTAGGTGATTTTGGAAACGAGTAAATGACATGCAATCGTTTACTGAGGGGTAGCCTGTTTACAATGGTTCATTTATGTTTTATTTCAGTCTATTGCTTCGTTTGATGTTACTACTGAATGTATTTAATAGTCTTTTGTACT
>JARYHS010012519.1:18159314-18274831 GCA_031002005.1 Vandiemenella viatica
TGATAACCAAAATGTGGGTCCCAAACTAAACCATCATAGTCAACCAATAGTCTGATCAAAGTTTTGTAAACGTATTCCCTAACTACTCTGGTATACCCTCTCATCACCCTCTCCAGTAGATATAGGATTTTGTAACCTTTTCATATTATTTGCCCAGCTGAGCTTATTATGAGACGTTATGCCAAGATATTTACACTTCAAGCCTTCAACAAAGAATTCTGATCGCATCCTATAATCATAAACAACCTTCATTTTTTTTTTTTTTTTTTTTTTTTTTTTTATCAGTGCACCTAATAAGCTGACTCTTCTTGGTATTTGTCTTTATTCCATGCCGAGCCACCCATTTGGATATTCTGCAGCTGTTCACAGTTTTCTCGTATTTTGATTCTATTACATGTTACTGAAAAGTGGTTCCGGTTATTCAGCCATAAAGTATTACCATATTTTTGTTAAGAGCGAAATGTAACGAAAAACAAACTTAATTAATCTATTCTGGCAATTAATTTCATAGCAGTTGCTTATCTTTTAAATTGTGCACACAACCTTCAATTTCTATTAACTCTGGATGTTGTTAAGTTTCGAACGAAGGCTGGGTCGTGACGTCACCGTTCTCCAGCCAATAGCTATCGAGGTGAGTTTAAGAATTATTTAGCGGACTAGTGTAAACCCGTGAGCGTATTTTGCTTATGGTTACGGGTCAAAAATATATATATATTTTTTTTTTTTTAGTGTTAAATGTCATGACAGGTTTGCCTGATCTGGCTATTACAAAGTTTACCTGTATTCCAACGTAACGGTATCCTCTGTAAACTTTGAAAAAATATATTGAATTTGGGACTTGGGAAATATGAAACATGAACAAAGGGACCGCTCTCAAAGGTCGTGGTTGCTAGATTCGAAACAGCTGAAAAACAAACTTGACGTACATTTGACCCTAAACATTCACTCTGAAAGATTTGAAGGATTTATATTTAGTTTGATGGGAGTACAATATCAATCGCGGCAAAAATTGCTTCGAAAGCATCGCGTTGTTCTTCTTTGAGGCTGTCTAAACATTTATAGTGCAATCTTTGGTCATCGTGTTAGTACTGGCCAGAGGACTTACTTCAGATTACAGCTTATTAAACGGTTAAGCAACTCCTAAAAAACGAGATATCAGAATATTCCTTTAGGTAACACATCTAAAGTCTGATGTTTACTTTAAATAACCTAATAACTCGCGTTCAGTGAACACGAACAAAGACCATTAACGAATGTTGTCATTAAAATACGTAAAACCCAAATAAACCGTAATGCTTAAACTTTGGTCAAAGAACAACATAGGTGGAAGTTTTGATTAAATTGAAATTTCTCTTATGCTGGAATGATAGTAGGCATTCATTGTTTCGTCAGGGAGCATGAGTAATTTAAGTCTTTTTATGTTGTTTTCATTAGTGACATATTACTGAAAAGTATGTCCCCGTTTCTTCAGCCGTTATATTTATCCATGTTTTTTAAAGAATTAATGCTACGAAAATCATATTTAATTAATGTATTTTAGCAATTAATTTCATAGCAGCTGCTTAGTACTGAACTGTGCACATAACCTACAGTTTCAAATAATATCTCTGGTCGCTGTTAATTTCTGTGACGTCACCTTTCCACAGCCAATAGCTATAGAAGTAAGTGAATGAGTGAACCTTACGAGGTTATATACCACATGGGCTCAGGAGTTTTTTTTCAAATCCGTTTCTGTAATGGTAATAGTGTCTCAGAAAGTTGATGAAGGTTGGTTGAAATTGTAATATTTAGGTAGGAGGATTCCTTACAAATTCTATAGCGGAGTTGAAAACTACATATTTTTTTGAATAGTCACATTCTTCACACCACGAGTCTCTAAAAGTTAAAGACAAAATTAAACACATGAGTTTGATCCCAACACAGTTTGGTGAATGAACCGTACTTTGACAACAGCAATGTGAATACATATAAATTCTTCTCGGGTTTGCCGCCGAATCACATTTTCTAATGTCGAGCTTTCGGCGACTTCCACTGCCGCCATCATCAGGACTGTTGTATCTGAAGGAACAACAGTTTCTGTTGTTCCTTCAGATACAACAGTCCTGATGATGGCGGCAGTGGAAGTCGCCGAAAGCTCGACATTAGAAAATGTGATTCGGCGGCAAACCCGAGAAGAATTTATATCGAAGATACGCCGAGAAAGACTTATATCTCATATTAATGTGAATACATATTACTGTATTCTGTTGGAATGGTTTGAAAAGCCTGCAGTTCAAACTTCAGTATTGTTCTTACAAATAAAACAATTCTTGCACTTTCTGGTATAAGAGCTCAGGCGAATTACGAGCTTTCATATCGTTTCGAGATAGGTTATCGCAGTGGTAAACAAGCGCCGTGAGTAAAACTATGCACGTCAATTCCTAATCAGGTCGTAGCGTGTGACCGAAACGAGATTTCATAAAAGTCTTAATTTACTGTCCCATTTATAGTTTTTGTGCGAACTGTTATTTTGTTTAGCAGACTGCCATTTTGTTTACTGTGGACTGTGGAAGAACTTAATACATGCACCGATTTTATTAATGTTAGGAGATTATAGCTTTCCGTTTACTAATGTTATGGCGCTTGAAAGCAATATTGCTGCAGTTTTATTGAACTGGCTTTGGATCTACTAAACATAAAGTAACGCCTGAAGTAGCAATTTCAGCTAAACTGCTTGGCGATGGTGCATCGCACAGTGGTCTGAAATCCCGAAAAGCTGGCCAAAAGTAAAAAAAAAAAAGTTACTATTTAGGAACTTTGACTTCACTAGTTCCATAGAGCGGTATTTCTTTGATTTAAATCACGTGTCGGTTTCGCTTTGTGACTCATGCACAAGGGCATAGACTCGTTTGAAAGTGCTCAAGAATCGTGCAATAAATATATAAAAAGGTTACGGGAAGATTTCTAGCGAAAATGCAGCCCCCCAAAAAACGATGGAGGATGTATTTTTGCGACTTTTGGTTTCCTCAGACCCCTTTATTACGAGCCTCAGGAAATTGCCACAAAAAAAGTTGAGATCGCTGTCAATAGAGGCATTAGAGCTACTCAATCCGCCAGATATCGCAAAACGTTGCTCTGATGTAACTGATTCTGTGACGGATGAATCAACGACAGATTGTTGTGATTCCGATAGCGAATAAAATGTACCTTGTTTCTTATCAAGCAATCGAATTTTTGTACAAATAAAAATTTTATAAGTAAAATTGAATAAAACTATTTTTCTTCAACAATACAATTTTAGACATTTTTAATAAAATATTATCAATAAGCAATTTTGTTTATTATTTTAAAAATGAAATATAGATTTACGTTCTCGTAAGTCCAGTTTCATTATATATTTTTTTTTGAAAAAGATACTATTTTTCTGTTTGTAAAAATGTCCACCACAATGGCTTTGCCATTTTTATATTATAAGAGCTAATTTTAATCAGTATTAACAAAAGTCGTGATATATTCAATATCGTATGACATATTGTTTTAATTTTTTTCATTATCACCAATTTCATGTACTTATAGGATATTTTATGCATTCAACATAATTTTTTGTACTAGCATCCGCCATTTTGAAACCGCCATTTTGATTTTTCAACAATGTCCAGATTTTTTATAACAGTTATTAAATCACCCAATATTTATACTATTTTTTAGATAATCTGCCATTTTAAATATTTTCTGCCATTTTGGAACCGACATTTTGTTATTTTTTATTTTTATTTTTTATAATTGACGTAGATATTCGTTATCAGTGACCTAGACAGATCATGTATACAAATTTTCATGAAGATTGAACAATTATTTCTATTTTGGCCAACTTTTCGGGATTTCAGACCACTGTGCATCGGTGGTAGCATCACTAAATGTTAAGGCGCCATCTTTCGTATTTAAAGACATTTTCCTCGAGAGGAACAGTATTATTTTCCTTAGAAACACCGTGTAATACACAAACAGTTTCGTTGAATTGAAGGATTAACAATAAACGTGACGCACACTTGAAGATAAGTGATCAAGTTTATTTCACATCAGTCGCACAGTATCTTATATTATTTTAACTATTGCATTTTTCATATAAGCACTATCTCGAGACTGTTTCTCAATTTCTGTTTTAATCTGCTATCAAACAAATTAAGGCTTTAAAAAAATCTCTCTATATATAACCACATCAATGGCGTTCTCATCTAAAAAGCATTTGAAGTTCGTAAAGCATAAAAATTAGCAATGAATTTTAATGGGGGAAACATAGGAATGTATCACTTCAGGTGATTGCCAAGCGCTCAGCATATTGGCTTCAATTTAAGGGGATGTGATTGATTATTGCTTCACCGCTTTAGAATCACCCAAGCTGTTTTGTAGATGGATGAAACTGCCGCAGATATTTTATAGTATTTCTAAAGCCTAGACATGTAGCTATTCTGTTGCTAATAAATTATTCTTTTGTTACAAGAAATAATAAAAAAACTAAGAATATAAAATTTATTTCGAAGAGCCTCTTAGTGTTTGGTGCTGTATAAAACTTTTGCTGTTACAGAAAATGGATTAAGAGAAATATGTATTTAAAAAACTGTAAAACATTCAACGGTTCAGTGGCATATAGTGACGGACCTTATAGCATATTACAGAACCAAATAAATTTACAAAATGCTATAGAAATCATATTTGCGTGAAGACAGCAGAGATCACAGTATTCCCATTTTAAAGGACACGTGCTTTTCAGATAATACTCATAGGACACGATATTTGTGCTCGTCGTCTCTGTAATGTGAACGTATGTACATTATGGAATCATTCATTATCTGTGGCAATAGAGTTCCTTGTGAATCATCATATGAAATTTTTAAACTTTCAGTAAAATTCAGTGCATTTTTAAGATATTTCTGAGAATGAAATTAGCTATTACTTTCAATTATATATAATTTTATAAAAGTTGTATTAGCGTCCAGTAATGTATACCTACTTTTTTAAAACATTTACTGCTTTCCATTTTCTTTTTCAGATTATAGTTCGCTTATCATTGAAAAATCAAAGTTTAATATATCAGCAGACTCTTATACTGAAGCGGGAATCAAAAAACGGAATTCCACATTTGTCTTTGTTTTTTAACCTCCTTAATGGTTGATGCCACACTCTTCACTGTACCAAAATTACTACCTTTGTTCTTTTCTGAGTCGAAATCGACCAGAACATTACCTAAGCTAGATCAGCTTTCTTTATACCATTCATAAACAATGATAAAGGTAGAACAAAACTCAGAATTTTATGGAACCTATCAAAAATAAAACCACAGTCAATTTTACTAAATTATATACTTATAAAACGCCTGTTTTGGTCATCTGTGATGTCATCTGTCACGCTATGACGTCAATATATGACGTCACGCTATGACGTCACGCATTACGCATTTGTTCTAGGTTCTGCATGTTATTTAACAACATTTCTAAGCATCCGCGAATAAAACAACTGACCGAACACTAAAATAAAAGTGTGTATGGCATTTAAATCGACATATCAATCATTAAATGTTTATATTTATGTATTATTCTTCTGATATATAGAAGTATTCGTTAAATTCTTTGTTCATAGATATATAAGATAAAAGCTTCAATTTTCGAGCTTCAATGTTAGTGAAATTTTTTATTAATTTGTTGCTTAGAATGAGTCAGAATTACTACTGGCATTTGACGTTACAGCAGAAGGCATGAATAATTTAGTTTTTTTTTTCAAAATAATTTAAACTGTGTCCTATTATTGAAATTATTAAATAGTTCAAACGGAAATAGCTGCTCACTGATCGCTATCTGTGCAGCTTACACTACAATTAAAACAAATATTACGTTGAATAATCTAAGTTTATAAGATTTATTTTAATTTCCTTTCACTGAGCAATATTACTGAGGATATTATTTCGGCAACACGTAACTGCGCCATCCATTCAAACGCTGTATTATCGGTCTGAATCTCGGATAACAAAAAAGAATGTAAGAAGTCTTGAAGATTTTTGATCAAATTTATATCGCGATGTATTATTGCCACTAAAATGCAATACAGTTCATATATTAATATGCGTGAGATTGATGTATTGTTTTCCTGGAGGCAAGTTTAGCGTATTATGTGGTTAGGTTGGAATACAACTTGGACGCGGATTAGGGATATTCACTAATCATCGATGCATCGTATCCATTCGATGTTTAATGTACGACACATCGGATTGATTCGATGTTTTGACAAAGAATTTTTCTGTTCGATTCAACGATTTTTTTTATAAAAACATCGAATCACTAAAAAAAAATAACTTTGGCTAATGATAATAAAAATAATAGAAATAAATGTTAATATTATTAAATTTATTCAACATTAAATTATTTCAATTGGAAGTAACTCATTAACAGATGGTGACACCTGTGAACTACTAGCGGGACACAACAATGGTGAAAATGATTTTTTCTTACGGTTGGCTATCCTGTCCGCATGAGTGAATGAATAAAATCAATTTCTTAGGTTCACTCCTGCTGTTTGCCGATGTTTGCTGTGAATCGAAATAAGATATTATTACTCTGAAACAACTAAGTGTTACTTGATACTATTCATTATTTAGATATAATCCGGATTGAGGCAACATCTGATTGTCTATTGTCGGGACTTCTGTTGCATCTGAACGTTTATTTTAGAAAGCTGCTCAAATAGTTAAGGAACAGAATGAAAGGAAAACTTTTGAGTACACTTTTGTTTCTGCAAAATTTGCCTAAACACCATTGGTGGTAAGTGATTAAAGACTTAAAATTAATATATTTGACTGGTCTGGTTTTTTATTGTAATGATCTGGATCGTAATGCAATATTACTTTTAATTTGTAGTCTGTTTAACTCGCAAAGCTATGGCTCACTCATACAACACTACTTAACCAACACACGGTATCATAAAATTAATTGTTTAATGTTGGGTGAGCGGTTAACGTTCTGGCCTCGCATTAGGGGGGACGCGGGTTCGAAACCCCGTCTGGGCATCCAGATTTGGGTTTTCCATGGTTTTCCCAAACCACTCCAGCCGAATGACGGAACGATTCCTTCAAAAGGCCATGGCCGAATTCGTTCCCGTTCCATACTCCCCAGTCTTTTCCCGTATCTAACGACGTCGACTAGACACAAAGCCATAAACAAAAACAGTATGGAATTAAACACATCATTACGGCTACAGCACTACACTGCTGGTATAGTGTTACTCTATCTTCACACAGGCCAAACGAAAGACAGTGAACTATCTGCGATCAACTGGAAATGGGGAATATCAAACTGTTGTCACATTTTCTCTTGGCGATTTTGAAGGAACAGGTAAGACGAATATTGTCGGTTCGTATTTGTTGACTAAGAAAACATTAAGGTATTCGATGTTGAAAAAAATCGATGTTTTTAAGCGATGCATCGAAAAACATCGATGCACTGTTCCGATGTTTTACATCGAATAAAAACATCAATGTACTTTCTCAGTGTATACCCCTAACGTGGATGGAAATGGAAACCATTTGCTACAGCGCAAGGTACGAGGAATTACATCGAATTTTATTTTATAACAATGCTATTTAGTTAATCAATTGATAAGAAATGAATTGTCAGAACACTGAAAGAAAACCATGTATTTCGTTTAAATTGGCGCATTAACTATCAGTTTTTTAAACTGGGATGATTAAGTGATTTGAATGAAAGAAGTTTCAAATTGATCGCGATATATGTGACCTAAACCACAAATAAATATTACGTGACATAGCGTAAGTTGTTAAGATTTATTTTTAGCATCCTTCGTTTTCACTGGGATCATTATTTCAGCCGATGTAAGCTGTCTCAGCCGTTAAAATATCGATCTTCATAACAGGCAATAAGAAAGAAAAGTGTAAGAACCAGTGAAAATTTGGGATCAAGTTTATATCGCGATGATGACATTGACATGCGATACAGGGAATGTATTAGTTCGCGTGTGATTGAAGCTTTGCTTTTCTAGCGGCAATATTAGCGGAGATTGTGGTTAGGCTGAAATGCAGCCTGGACTAAGTCGATAACCGAAGCTTTTTGAAATAGCACAAGGGACGAGAAATTACAATGAGCTTTATTTTATAACAATTCTACTTAGTTAAGCAACTGTATAGAAATAAATTCCGTAACACTCCGTTAAACCCGTCATTTTTGAAGGGCATTTGGCAAGTAATACACTAAATTGTAATAAAGAAATCCTTAGTCTTTAATTGTTTGAGCTTTCTTAAGTAAAAATGTAAAGTTAAGCTCTCCATAATGAAACAGTCACATACCTGTAGAAGATAACTCTGGCACGGTAAGCTAGCATATTGGTTTCAAATTCATTCTGTGAGGACACATATAAATTTTTTGTTGATAGGTAGAAAACAGAAAGTTAGGGTAGGAAATGCGGTATCAAAAGAAGTGGAAGTAAAAATGGGAGTGCTACAGGGTAGCGTATTGGGACCACTCCTATTTATTATTCTAATGAATAATTGTGCTGATTGTTTACAGATAACATAATGCCATATAAAAAGATCAAAACGGTTGAGGACTGTAAACAGTTGCAGGGTGATTTGGGCAGGGTATCTAGTTGGGCTGGTAAACATGGGATGGAGATAAATGCAATGAAGGGTCAGCTTATTAGATACACAGATAAAAAACAAAAGGTTTATTGTGATTATAAGTTGGGGAAAGAATTGCTTGTTGAAGATTTCAAATGTAAATATCTTAGCATTACATTTGATAACAAGCTTAACTGGGAAGGACACGCTGGACAGGTGGTAGGAAAAGGTTTCAAAATTCTGCACTTGTTGGAGATGGAGAGCATGATGAGAGAAGTAAAGGAAGTGAGTTGCAAAACTTTAATCAGAACATTGCTTGAACATGGTAGTGTAGTATGGGACCCACATTTTGAGTATCAAATACAGAAGTTGGAGAAGGTGCAGAGAAGGGCTGCCAGGTTTGTTTGTGTAAATTATCGCAAAACGCAATCAGTAACAGATATGATAAAAGAGCTGGAATGGGACTCACTGGAAGACAGAAGGAGAGTGAAGAGGGCCATGGGAGTGTACAAGGCGTATATTGTTGATGAGGCATGGAAGGATATTGGTGTAAGAACTGAAAGTAATGTATGAAAGGGAAAAGATGACCATGACCACAAGCTGGCTCTCGACTTCCGGCACAAGGGTGTGGGAAGATTCTCTTTCTTAGGTAAGCGTGTCAGGGATTGAAATAAGTTACCAAGAGAAATGATGATTAATTTGCCAAAAACGTTGAAAGAGTTTAAAGTTAACATTTGTAAAGGGGAAATGTAGGTTAATGCGGAAAAGGGGGAAGATGGGCGTGTAGGGAAATTGCCACCAGAGCCTGTGCTCCATTGCAATTTAATTTAATATTATTTAATTTAAAAAGCAGACTCGTGAACATAGCATAAGCCGCACCTCCTGCAAGCCCGACACTGTGATCTCTCCTTCAGAAAACTCCTGATATAGTCCACGACCGTAAAGCCATTCTGCACCTTTTGTCTCACTGTCAGCAAGTGATTGGTTTGTTTTATTCCCATCAACTGTTTTTGTATGTTGCTGTCGCACTTTACAGTCAGGAATGTAGCAATAATAAAACGGAATTTTACGAACGCCGCGGTCGTTTGTTTGGTAGACAAGTGAGATTCCGAAAAGTAGTGTTAGATTGCATATCAAGAAATACACAAAAATTGGTGGAGATTGGAGTCAGTATAACCCTTTTTGTTACTCTGATCCTAGTCTTGCGCATACTTCTGTTCACCTACAGTAAAGTGGAAAGTTGACTCCGTTATCATTTTCCAGATCACAGTAAGCGATGCACAACGTAAAATAGCGCCACCGCACGTCCACTTAGCGATGACACTTGGGACGGAGAGCATGCTGTCTCAACAGATTATCTCTTGTTGTAATTATGGTACAAGTGACGCTCATCAGCAGAGTGGTTGGGTGACATTTCCTCTCGCACACGCGAACTACTTTGTTTCGCTTAGCGGCACAGCCCGGCGCTTACTGCGAGCTGCGTGTTTATTGTTGGAACTTCATTACCTTCATTTTAACGTGCAGCGCACCTACTTTGCCTGACTAGTTCATTATTCATTAAGCCAGCCTTTCCCGTGATGCAAATGTAGCTGATTTTCTCTTGGACTTGTATTCGCTTAGCTCTCATTCGAAAACACGAGCCCCTAAAGAAGAGAAATGGGGAATTTTGATCAGTAGCGGTACCTAATATCTTAATACGTAAAAATATGTAAATAAATCAATGGATGCAATGCTAGGTTTCCTCCGTGTTTTTATTTTCATTACAACTATGACTCCAAGTCACTGTTACCTAAGTTTTTTTAAAACATTTTATCAGTAGTGTGAATACCAGTACATTTTATACAAAATTCTGTGATTTTATTTTTCTGTCTTCTAAACTGAAGTTGCAGTTGATAGGATGCCGGGTTGAATACGTGAAAGATATTCAGACGGAGACGACTGAATCTCTTTGTAACAGCCCTCAAACCTAAACTTTAACTGAAATTGTATTTTATGAAGTATTTGTAACACGCTAGAGTGTGTTTGAAAATTGTTTTCTTTATTTGTCTTGTATTTTATTCTAAATCGCTGTAAATGGATTTTGTTTTGTGAAAAGGAATTGTCTAAATACCATTTAATATGTTCAAGGACACAACTATGACAGAGAATTACTTAAATGTTAGTAATTGTAAGTATTATGGTGAGCTACGATGTTTAAAGGTCGATCTACTACAGTTAAAAATGATTTATGTGTATAATTTTGTGTTCAAAAATCTTTAATTTTCATTTCCAAGCGTTTTGTAATGATTTTAAATGATTATGTATTAATTCAGATTGTTTTTAATATATTTCTAATTGTTTAAGTATTGTTAATGTTTGAGAAACATCTGTCGGAAGCGTTTGTTCGATGGAATTTATATAAACCGATCAGCAAAAACAGTTTTAATTTTTCAACAGAGTTTTTACAGACACAGTTTAAATCGGCCAACGAACATTTTTGGTAGTATTGTCTTTGGAAGAAGTGTCGACTGTAATCTCTGGAGTTGTTTACATGTGTCCAGTATCTTTGAAGTTCGATGTGCTTATGAAAATAAAAACAAGATGACTTCGAAACTGTATCGTGGACTAGTTATTTAATATGTTAATTAAAACCACGAACAATCTAACAACCTGCCCACGAAACTAGAACACACGGAGACGTTGTAGTTTTTGCTACGTAGTGTCACTAGGTGAACGAAGTCTGGACCTACGAGTCTCGCGTAAAAAAGATTATCTACACCATTTTCTGGCCCATTTCATAAAACAAAAACTCCATATAATGTTTGAACTTCTCCCCTTTTTACTATACATATTTTACCCTGCTGAGTTATGAAAACATTTCTTAGAAATTATCTATATATTAATACGCTAAGCGAAAACTTATGTTACATTTTTAAGAATAGTTCGCGCACGGAGAAGTGTGAGATTTGGCAAAGTTAAAGATTATATTGAGAAGAAGTGAAGGAAGCTAAAAACTATATATAATATACGTTACAAATACATTAAATTAAGTAAAATAAAACGCTAGCTTGCCTACGTAGTTCGTTCAGATGGCTGGTAGATGGCGCAGCTAGCGGCCTTACTTTGTCTTCTTTGGTGAAACAAAACAGTCGAAATTAATCTCTGAACTTATATAGAAGCAAGAAGCAACATTTCGAGGGCTGATAGATAGCGCAGCTAGCGGCCAGAATATTAGGCGAACGGAGGAACTTAAAGAAATACAGAAAGCTATAATTATATATAATATATTTTACAAACCTTGGAATCGATATAAGCAGAGATAATCGATTGTTTCAGTTGTAAACAAATGCGCAGTTGTCTCTGGTTTGCGACATGGGCTGCACAAACGAATTTCCCGTAAACTCTTTACTCTTGGTCCAGGCCGTATTTCAACCTAACCATGATCACTATGACAAAACGAACCTAGTTAGGTTGATATGATCCCTGTACCGATAATTTTTGTAACATTTCGCAGTTACGGAGCATCCCATATTTCGGCATTTTTAATTTAATTCGTGGCGACTTTTACGAAAAAGGAGAGTGCTAAACGTGAAGAGGACACTATAAGGAAACAATTAATCCAAATTTCAACAGTAAGAGTTTTTCACTGGTGGAGAATGTCCCACCCCACCAAAAAATATAATAAGCATAGTTAATACATATTACAAATAGATTATTAAAATAAAAAAATAATTTGCGAACGTGTGTGTGAGCGTGAAATAGGATCTGAGCCAACGTTGTTACGTGAATCCCCCACATTGAGACACTCTGTGGTCTTTGGTAAAACGAAAGACTCGGATAAAATAGAGATCAATGTTTGAAGTTATGAAAGGAATACTTTGAAAAGGAATGTGGTGATTCTGCGAGATACTATATGGTCATTTGATTATTTAAAATGTTAAACCTTGGTTAAGTGTCTTTTGATTTTTTAATTTCAGTAATTTCATTAGAGAGAGTGTGTGTGTGTGAGAGAGAGAGAGATAAGAAATAAGGAATACTTATTTACGTGAAATTCAAAATGATAATAGACCAAATTTAAATAGCGAACCCACAAAATGATGAAATTATTTTGATACGTACATTTAAATGCGCATGTTCATAAAGCTAAAGCAGTTTTCCGGCCTTAAGTTTAAATGAATATTTTGAATTCAAATGAACCATCGATAAATACATTTCATCATTTGCTATGGTTAGATTAGAAGCTAAAATTTAGCATACAGTCACGCGTGGAGTGTAACGTTTTTAATTTATAGGTAATGCAGAGAATTACTAGATTATTACTCTTTCATGAAAGAAACTAAACAACTTAATGAATTACGGTTGAATTTCGATCGCTGGGCGATCACTAGTATGGTATTAATACGCTAGTTTATATAAGTTGTATGCGGGGTCTGAAAGAGCTTAAAAATCTGTTTTATGAGATAAAATTATTAAGAGCGTTAACTTTGAGAGGGTGACAACTGATCGCAATCAGAAAGAAGTAGAGGATAATTAGTGGGATATGATGACAAGAGGCAGCGAAAGAAGACGAATTGTTTTTCATTACCGGGAAGAGTTGTGGAATAAAATGGAAGGAATGATAAACAGACCAATGAGAGAGGAACAGAAGCACTTGCTAAATATGTTAAATTAGGAACGAGGATGTTGCACACAAATGGAA
Organism: Vandiemenella viatica; assembly: GCA_031002005.1. NCBI lineage: Eukaryota > Metazoa > Arthropoda > Insecta > Orthoptera > Morabidae > Vandiemenella > Vandiemenella viatica. The sequence continues at coordinate 18,172,592 of JARYHS010012519.1, forward strand.
GGGAATAGTCTACCGGGCCTATTTTGTTTCTACCCCGTCGTGCTTTACAAACATAGACATTGAGTAAACGGGGAGAAATGATGTTACCAAGCTACAGGAAAATTAGAGTAAATTCTTTAGACTAAAAGCAGGAGTAAGCAAATGAAATGGAAAGAAATGAAGAGGTGAGAAATACAATAGAGAGAAACGATGGAGACTGCAAAGCTGAAATGATACATACACGTGAAAAAATAAAGGACGGTTAGAATACGCAATAAAAATACGTGAAAAAGAGATACAAGGCTAGAAGCCTAGCTTAAAGCGTAGATGAGTGAAGCGATGGAGGCGTAGATGAGTGAAGCGATGGAGGCGTAGATGGATATGCTGAATAAAAAGTGTGGATTCTGCTCAGGAGACATGAGAGAGTTGATTGGAACAAAGAGAAAAATGGAAGATGCCCACATAGTATACTCGAACAGTCATTCAGCACTTTGGATGATGATGAGAATATAAACTTATTAGCTGATGGTTAAAGTAATAGTATTAACTATTCCTAAATTAGTTTTGACACGAGTGAGAATATTTCACTTTTTTACGATTCGATATTTCAATTTTAGTGTAAGATTTTTTCTGATACTGAGGAATTTTGTGTAACGAATTTTTTTATACATAAATATTGATAGACCATAATATTACATCAGCACTACTTTTAGCAAGATTTTAAAACATAACATCAAACGTCGGAGAAACCACTGCGTTTTTTCGTTCTCTGAATTAGGAATAAAGTTCAAAAAGCTGCTTTATTGATAAAGAATGTTCCTACCACTATTCTCCCTACACGTGCGAAACGTAGATAAATTCAGACAAATGCATTATTGTCTTCGAACACCGAACACAAATAAGCTTGCAGCATGCTTACACAGTTTTATACGCGAGATATTATCTGTCAGCATGCTGGTTTCTCTGCCCAAGGTCTTTGTTTCGATCACGGTGGAGTTCTTTGATTTATTTGGGCTGCACCAAAATGTGAGCACGCCATGTTTCGTAGGAGATATAGAGCCGCCGGTCACGCATAGCTACTCACAAAGGCAATACAGCGAGACATGTCCCAGGAGTAACAAGCAGGCAGTATTCAGCGAGTGGGAGGCATTTCCTGGCGGTAGACGACTGCTTTGCTACACTGAACTGCTGTCATCTTGCCAAAAGGATAGGCATAAAAAGTTTTTGGATGTGCTTGAGAGAACCGTGAGTTTATATTTATTTCTGTTTACACACGAATAAGATTAAAAGTTTCTTAAATTAGAGGTACAACCCATATATCTTATGAAGTCATTGGTGTATTCATATCATAACGTTGAACGTTTGTCATCGAACATAATTTTTTTCTTCATTACAGTTCAAAAGAACCTAACAGAATATCATAATGGCATAGCGCACATTACTTGTATATAGGACCCAGTAGTTTAATATTTGTCATTAACTAATGAGGTCTGTTCACCTCTTGTGCCGTAATTGTGCACAGATTTCTTACGAACAATTTTTGAAAGTGTGAACCTGCAGCGTATTTCAGGCGTTAGGATTGAAGCTGCTTAACATGTTAACAGAAAAAAGGAATTTTAAATTACAATACACGGCGAGGGTATAAGATATAACAACAATAATATGATAACAAATATCTATTAAATATTGATTTCACTTCATGTTTTTAGCTGTGCAAATGTCTTCATCAGTTTTCGCCGGCGTGTATAACGGTTGTATCAAAAACCCGTAAACCATTAGTCATTTATAAAATTAGCGGCATTTAATAAAATGTATTTGGGAGTAATTTGTGTTAACGTCCATGAAATTTACAGCTAGTTCTGCGGCATGAACAAAAGCACTTAAGAGTCCACAAACTAAGGTGCATACACTTAGTTGCGATTAAGTATTATCCAGAAAAGGAGCTTAAAAAGACTAATAATTAATGAAATAATTGCTGACCACAGTATTTTTATCTGACTAAACACTTTCGTAATTTGGCTTTCCGTATTGAAACAGAGAATCAAGTGTTATAGCACAGAAGTGAACCATTAAAAAGTGAATGGTAAAATTTAAACCATCTAAATTTATCAGCCTGAATACTATTTTGAAACTTGTGACAGACAACGGAAAATAGCGTGTTTCTAATAAATGAATTCTGATGAAGTTTACAAACGAATATATCAAATACGTCAACTAACCACTAGACTAAAGGGGCCCAACCTCGGAGATCTCCCCCTCCCCTCCCCTGTGCCTCCCTCCACCCCCTCCCCGCCCCCCTGATCAGGTGCTGGCGCAGGAAGTAAGGTAGATTCGCCGCGCTTGTGAACGATAGCCAAGCCCTACTACGTCGGAAAAACAATCTTCCCTTCACCGCCTACAGAGCTGAAAACCATTATTCTAACATCACGATCTGTTCTCAGCGAGTTTTCTCTAAGATGTCGCTGTTAATACTGAGGAGTACCACACTTGCCATTTTAATAATGAAATAATAGTAAAATTATGTCCTGGAGAGAGAGGAGGGCGGGAAGGAGAGCGAGATAAGAAATACTTTGGAAACCCCTGACTAGTGTTGTAAAAAAACTTTTCTGACGTGAAAAAAAACATGAAAAAAAACTGTGAAAAAAAACGTTTTTTTCTGGGACATGTTTTTTTTTCATAACTACTAAATTTCAAATTTTTAAGGCATTTATCGTTTAATATGACTGTTTTAGAGTTTATACTAAGTACTTATCTTACTTTTAAATCTAATATATCTTTCTGGTTCAGTAGAAAAAAAAATACAAAAATATTGGTAACATTGACTGAAGTTTTCTTTTACGAATGGGGACTTCCCGAAAAGGCTAGGTTGCGTGAGAAGGAATCCCCGTTCCCCATTGTTTGGATTGATACTCGCTATTTGAACTAGTGCTGCCAGGCCCTACAAATTTATCTATAGACCTACGAATCTTTTTTTTTTAAAAAATTAGGAAATTTAGCTACGGTTTTTTGCCTCTTTTTATTACTTGTTGTGCTTTCCTTATATTCGTATACTAGTTAAACTCGCAGCGTATAGTGATACTGAATCATTTTCAGTAATTATGAATAATTTCCTTGCAACCGTTGGCGTAAACCAACGATTGAAAACAAATAAAGCTCCTATTTTGTATGATAATAGATTTAAATTCAAACTTAAAAGACCGTAATACAGAACTATCGGTGCAGTCTTCATTCACAGTGTGTACTTTGCTCACAATTTAAAATTGCAATCTGAAAAGCTTTTGCATGCAATACAACCAGTAAAAAAAATGTAACTATTTCTGAAGTTATGGATCTAGAGGGGACAGAAGAAGAAACAGAAAATTCCAACTCCGACCGAACTAGTGTTGGTAGTACTGATACTAGTGAATGTGGTACTGACATAGAAGATAAATAAAAAATTATGTTACCTATATAGATACATTTATGAATCATTATGTAAGATATTATATGATTTAGTAAGGTTTAAAACACACATGTAAAATGTAAGTTCCATAAATAAAACTATAATTTATCAAATATATTGTTTTCTGAAGAAAAAAAACAAATTTAGAAAAAAAACGAGGGTTCTATGTTTTTTTTCATGTTTTTTTTCACAAATCTGAAAAAAAACATTTTTTTTTCAGTTTGCAACACTACCCCTCACTAATCACGAAATTTAGAAAATATTAGTCTAAACAAGTTCCAGCTGAAAGCTGTCTTTGTGTCCTCACCTGACAACTGCGAAGGTAAAACTTCCAACATAATGAAATCTAACAACTCAAATATTACTGTACAAGGTCTACAGAAAAATTGAAACAAATTGTAGGCTGCTCTTCTAAGAGATGTGTGATGTATTTACGTGGTTTGTGTGGCATATGTAACTATACGTTAAAATCTATTAGTTTACGACCTGTAATCAGTTCTGTGGCAGTCGGAACTGCATTAACTAATTTAGTTAATAAATGAGAATGTCCGTAACAAAATTGAAGTATGGGAAGAACTAGACTCAGTATTCCTCGTGTGTCCTACTCTTTATCGTAGAATTCTAATGTAATTTTTCCTAAGTATCCTAATCTGAATAGCAGATCGGGGATGAACGAGGCTTCTTATACCGCGAATAATAATTTAGGACTTGATACGGCTCATTTGCTATTCTGCTTGGATGTACGGTCTTTCATCTTCCACACAGTTAGACCAATGCCTCTTCGTAACGGATACGCTTCCCGCATTTTTATTACACATACTCCCAAGGTGTCTTCTTGGGCAAATTTCAGTGGTGTCTTAATTTTGGAACTGAGAGGAATCATGAACGAATAGTATGGGTTCCGAAGGCCGAGAGTAATGTCTTTTGTTTTCCAAGAAAATATGCAGCCGTCCTCCCAGCCAACATACACGCTTACATGCGAAGTATCAACGCAAATAGTGAACCGTTGTACTTGTGTACGAATACTCTACAGACCGAAGTACATATGCGCTACGATATTATTGAATTTACAATTCCTCTTTGATGGCTTTGATTTTTCTTTCTATTAAACTGAATATGAGCTGTATCTGGAGCTTCTTTGTATTTGAAGTTATGGTTCTGCGAATAACAGTCTATGTTCTTCGTAGATACACTGATGGTTTCAACTCCAATCCTCAAGTTCAGAAAGCGAGCACTTTGTTCGCTAATCCTCGGTAATTACTCGTTGAGAATGAGCAATACTATAAATTGAAATGTACGATAATACGTATTGGTCTTACGCATACTTGCTTCACAAACATTCTTATCGTTCATATGTGATCAGGCCGCGCTGTGAACCGCTGAACTGGAGTGGTTTAGTATAATTAAGACCACTGTAGCAACCCAACTGCTTACCGGTTTGAGAAATTCTGCTGGCATTTTATGAGTAAAAAAAAAAAAGTATTTAAATATAACGATAAACATACATAATTAATATTCATAGTGATTTTGTGAGCCAATAATCATTCCTTGGCAGATTAAAAACAATTTTTTTAAAAAAAACTATTAGTTAACCTAAAGGAATGCTCATGATTTCTACAACATGGATAGTGCTTAGCAAGACAAATTTAATACTGAAGAGAAGATTCCGTTGCTTCAGCATATTCTGGAATTACATGAAGAAGAATTTGCCAACTCTATCCAGCAGTGAAATGCAGACGTGGATCGTGTCTTACTGTAGTTCCAACAGCCACTCGCGAGATCAGCTTCAACTTCGTGCTCCAATCCATCCACATGCAACCAGGAACAGGTCACAGGATATCTCTATGCTTACGTAACAATTTCTCTTCCCTACAGACATGACCGCCAGTATATGCTGCTCTATGTCAGTATAGACCCCATCACTAGCCTTGTGCTCTGCGGCAACTTCAGCATCGCTATCATCGTCCAATCAGAATTCGTGCTCTTCACGAATGACACCTTTAACCTAGACTGAATCTCTAAAATTTAGTTACTAAACCCAACGAACCTTAGACGTACTTTATGGATGTAGCATTCATGAAGCCGTTCACAGCCAAGACCCTACATTCCATACAGTACTTCCATGCTTTCACCCAGCACTTAGGCGTCCGAACAATTCTGATACACTCACAGCGGATGATAGTCTATACTGGTTATAGCAGATAACAAAACTGTAGAAAAGTTGTATGTGTACTTTAAATTTATTTTAAAAAGAGCAATTGCAGTGTATACTACTGATAATAAGAGACGCCAAAACTATTAAGTCTGGAATGTATTTTCGCATATCACGCAGAAACTAATCAATGGATTTCAACGAGACTTCACCCAGTAATAGATCCTATCAGCAATTAGGGTATAAGACACCTTTTATCATGATTAGATAAGGAAAATCGTAAATTTCCCATTTTTATCTATTTGTGTATGTTTCTCGCTTAAACTGTTAAGCGAGTTTCAATTATATTCTGCCCAGTTATAGCTCATGTCATTAGTAAACATACATGATACTTTTCATCCTGATTAGAACAATATTTAATCAATGACGCAGAGAAAAAAATCGTAAATTTTGGAATTTTTGTATATCCATACATTATTGTATGGGGAGCTATCTAGTGGTTCAATGGAAAAGGCACTTCTTTGTGGTACGGAAAGTCCTCTGTTAAAATCCCGGTCTCGGTTGGAAACTTTACGGGCGTTAGAACTGATTTTCACTTCTGGCTAAGCTTTTCCAATAAGTTCCATGGTTGGGATCACACGTTAAACTGTGATACGATTACCAGTTTAGGTTATGCGAGCACGATAGAGGGGCACTGCACAGCCGACAAGGCACCTGGTCTTTGAGACAACTTAAAATTACATATTTTCTGAAGAAGCTTTCTTGATGTCGAAATTGCTATCAAGGTAAATACCATTCACGAACTAATGGTGTATTAGACTTTGCGATTCTATTAACGAATTTTTATCAGTATTTATATAGCTATATGTATAAAGATGAATGTATGTATATTTGATTGTTTGTTTGTTGGTTTGTTTGTTCTTCATACAAATACACAGTTTTCATCCGATCTCCATGAAACCTTACACACTTATCCTTTGAAACAAGGAAAAAAATACTGTCTACATTTGATTAAAAAATTACCGGTATAAATAATACATGTTGTCTTATAATTTCGAAAAATTTCTGAACGGCGATAGACAGACGCGTTGGATATGGAGGTCTCTGTACCGTTTTTCCGTGTGGCGGTCAGGTAGCTCAGTGGTTAAAGCGCTAGTTTACTAATGTTTGGGTCGTGGTCTGCGATTCAAATCTCCGTGGAGGCTAAGGTTTTTAAAAATTGTTTGTGATCGTAAGAGTCACGCGTGGACCGTCGTTTATTCGGATTGAATATTAAACACAAAGTTAGGGGTGCAATGCGAGGCAAATCGTAGATAGTCTCGCAATGCTGTAGGTTTACACTTTTTTACGTTATATTGATCCCTCAGGGGTGATTAGCAGTCAGTGTGTGTATGATCTGCAGTAATAATACTATAAACGCGGAAGTAAGTCCCTGTCTTTTGTTACATTTTCAAAATTAAATGCCTTTACCGATATTGACGGAATTTCACAAAAAAATCTGTAGGGAGGGCACAGGAAAATTTTTTTCGGTATGATTAACAGTTGTAGTCACGAAATTTTGAGAACTTATCTAATGGTGACAGAGAGACGGATGTGTGTGTTAGTCTGTAATGTTAACGTCGCCTGCTCAAGCTATGCTTCTCGCGTTTTATGTTAGTGTATAATTTGTAAATAAATTTCGTTTAGAGAAAAAACGTATTATTTAGTATATATGTAGGTTTTCTCTGTCCTTTTACTTTGTGTCTGCTTAAATGTTTCTGGCGTCAGTTTATTTTGCCTTTATTTTTGACATGTCTTGCGGGCGTAAACTGGCGTAAGTTGTAGCACTAGCAGAGCACGAGCAGCTGAAGTTATAAGAACCCAAGAATCGGATGCTCATGCTGAAGAAAGAAGAAAAGACCAAGCTGAAATAAAGCTGCCTTTAGTTAACGCCCCACTCCCCCAGATCCCCTCACATTCGTTTGTTTTTCTGTTTTTAATTATGTTGGAAATTAATTCTCTTCAAGAGACAGGTTCGATGGTAGAATGATATAGTGATGGCTTTCCGTTCATATTATGCCTACTCGATATTGTTTGGGACCAATTCTTCGCTACCAACAACTTTCTACATTCAGTTCTGGCAAAGAAATTCTTAATCCACGCGTACGAAGTCGTGGGTATCAGCTAGTATACAAATAAAGTTATGTGTCCGTACACACGCCGGGCACAACCACTACAAATATTAGTTCCAGAGAAGTCATGTGAACCATATTGAAGGGAGTCTATGGGTCTTCAGTAAACGTAAACTTTCTCAATTACTGGTAGCTTCAAGGAGAGCTATAAAAAAATGATGCACTCAAATGTGATCAATACATTTCGTACAATGTTATAGGAGGAGACCCAAGACAACTTCAAGAAACAACTGTCCTCTGATAGCTTATTAGTGAATTAACATCACAAATCTCAAATCCCGCGTAACCACCCGTAAACGTTGCCTCGTAAAAATATTCTGCCAGGTTGTCGACACAGCCCACCTCGTTTTTTATCTATACTACAATTCTGTTGGCAGTAGTATTGATGTCAGGGTGAAGTTCTGTTTATGATATTAGAATACTGTTCCCAAAGCGCCAGCCAAATACGCATAGCTTTCTTCCGTACGGCCAAGAAAATATGTTGCAGTTAGACAATTCAATAAAATTATTTTTATCGGTAGAGGATAAATGTTTTGATCACTATAACAATAAAAAAATATTTAGATTCTTAATCCGTTTTGACAGGTAAAGATTATTCTGGAAGTAATTTCTGATTTTCTTTAATCATTTCGTTATAGAAAAAAAAAATCTGTACAGTGAGTCCAGATACATTGATGCCATTCCTTTTAGTATCATTCTGTATACCACAATGTGTTTCTTTATGTGTGTTCGATAATAAGTGACTTTCTGTTAAGATAGGTACAATTATGGAAGAACTGAAACTATTTTCTTCCAATGAAAATGCAAAATATGGCCTAATTTGCAATGTTATTGATACAAAAATTACACAGAAATGATTCTGACGGAGGAACGAAAAATTCGTCATCTAGAGTAACAATTATTTCAGAGTTTGCTGACTTGCGAAACAAACTACTGAACTAAGGTAATTGGTGATGAAGCACAAGAATTTCTAGGTCGATGCTGTACGGCTTATTTAGTGAACATTAAATGTAGCAATAATCATATTTCTTCGGATATTTTACTAGACGAAAAAAATGTCTCAATTTCTGTGTTTACGTGTAATTTGGCGATAACGGGGTATTCTACTTTTTCATTAATGCTTGCCATATGTCAGAACTTTCCCAAATTATGGCATGACAACTGTATGATTAACGACATGTGGTAGTTTCCACTGGGGGGGGGGGGGGTGACATCGTAGCAGAATGCTTGCGACCGTATTCCAGTGGCGCAGTGAATTAACAGTTTCAAGTGCCCGTTACGTGTAAAAACAAGATTGGCAGCGAACACATGTTGCTGATGATTATATGATGGCAAAGATCTTTGTGTTTCTCAATTATACCAAATTTTAAATACCAGGATTTATTTATTATTGTTATTATTTTTTGCAAGGTTTCGTATACAAATAATGAAATAGAAATTATAAAATTAATAGCAACGTCAAATTTTTTTCCGTAATGATATTTAAAAATTAAAGAAAAATTAGTACACACACCTAAGCGAAGAATTAGTATAACGAGAAGAACTGTTTTATCGTATAAAACCTCCAAAGAAAAAAGTTTTTATGAATCTACTAATAGAAGTTTTTGATAGATGTTGTGATGAAATTTTAACTAATTTCAACTTTTCTGGAAAAATTATTCGTCCCACAACAATCAAATAATCAGATAAATATTTTATTCAGCCAATCTTCCTTAGAATACTAGTTACAATAAAATTTTGTGCTTCTAAATCCATTAAAATAGTAGTTTGATACCAGCTATTTCATTTGTTTTGTCTTAAAATACTTAAAATTTCAATCCTATAAATTACGATGAATTTTTTATTAATGTGCTGGAAACGATTGTACCGTAAATTCAACTACCAAAATCAGAATAACATAGGAATGTGACTCACTCGTGACCAGTACTACAGAACTTGCTAACGCTTTTCTTGGAAGTTCCCATTTTATTTTTGTTTATTAACTTACAAATACCTGTAACTTCGTAATGTACTTTGGTGGAATTGTATGATAAATGTGAAACAATACATTTAGTTAAAAGATTTATTTTAATTGAAAATAATAAACGACTTAGTGGAAATTCTTTTGAATGCTTATCTGTTACTTGTACGCCTCGTCGACGTCGAGGTCATTAGGGGAGGGAAAGAACTGGGCGAAAGGAACTGGAAGGAATTCGCCCTTGGCCTTTTTGAAGGAAGCATCCCGGCATTCGCCTGGAGTAATTTCGGAAAAACCATGTAGAACCAAAATATGGATACTCGGAATGGGATTCGAACCCACCTCCCTATTACAAGCACAGAGTGTTACCGATTGTTTTGATGTGTTAATTACATGGTACAAAGAAAGGCAGTAACTCCATTTTAATCCCTTGAGAATAATAATACTCATTCGCTTTTGACGCACAAACTAATTCCTGTTTCCTGTTGGTCGTTAGTAAATGAATAGGTTCAACCGTACCTTCACTAAAGAAAGCGGACCAACATGGCCGGTATCATGAAAAACTTGTGGAATTTTCCTTAAGTAATTCTAGGTAGCACCATATAAAGCTCGCTTTCCAAAGAACGGTAGGAAAGAATTAATATAACCTCAATTATCATATCTCGAGTGGATACCTGCACCTTGAAACAGTATTTCGTCTTCGTGAACGCTGCGTTAGAAATCAAGATCGGAGGACGAGTTAACAAATAAGTTTGCACATCCCTGCGTAGGGCTCCGCCAAGGCCCTTCAGCTTAACGTCGGTTCCTCTACTGCCATAAAACATTCCTCGGAATCGAATAAGGGCGGGGAGAGGCGATCACGTGACGGGTGGCGCCCCAACCGGAATTACATTTTTACTATCTGCGCCGGCATCTCTGCAGACAATCGAACGACATTTCCCTCTACACAGCAGCTAAACGTAAGTGCTGGCCCTCCGTTTACAGCGGCAAAAATAAATACTGGCTTCTGTACAGTCTACACGCGTGCAGAGAAGATTCGTTGAGAAATATCTTCAATAGTTTCACATCATAAAACATTTATAGTACTTCACCATTCTTCATCGTCAAACGAGATCATTCGACATTAGGGGGGAACATACATTAGACTCAAATCCACATAACTAAGTTGGATGTAAATTATATTAAATTAATGAATTTTGATAACCACCAATTGAATTATTTCAATGACGTAAAGATCAGCATGGGTAAAATAACGGAAAAGACGTCAAGACTCATAAAGTGAGATTCTTATCTCCAATCATGATTATACTAGTAACCTAGGCAAAAATTGTCAGTCAGAATTTTTCTTTTCGATTTTTCATTGTAACCATTGCCCATTAATACCTTATGAAGAAACAATCTGTCAAGGTTATGTGACGTTGACAAAGACCGTAATTAATCTAACGACGAAAAAGCGGCCAACATTACATTCGTAATGAAACATATTTGCAAACCACTCACTTCTTTCGGTTTCAAAACATTAGTGTAGGCCTAAGTCTGAATTATTAGAATCAATTCACCTATTCCCCGACGAAACATCGATATAAAGGCAACAGTACAGCTCATGTTTGATGAAACATATGCAAAATCTGCCAGAGAGAGGAAAAAAAAATCTTTATCCAAAATATCTGTGTCGTGTGCACAGTTAAGTAATGTAGCGCCAAACGAAGTAGAACAGATAAGAAAGTGATGTAAAACTATCGGAGTAGCATCAAGGCAACTGTAGACGTGTATATTTCTGTAGCGGGTGGTATTTACTTCGCCAGAAATTAGGTAGTTAATTCGTTGATCTTATCTTCCTCTTCCTTTTAATTATTGATTAATTCCTGGTAATAACAGTCGGGGACGAAGATGTGGAGACTACAGAGGTGACAGAATTCATACGAATAGATATATAAAAAAATTTTAAACACATAGAAATTTTTCTAATCCTGGTAGGCTAGTAACTTATAATAATAACTATCCCCAAAGCTCGTTAAAAATGGCGGGTTCATCGGAGTGTTCTGACAGTTTATTTCTCTGCGGTTGCCAAAATAATTAGAATTGTTGTTATGGGATGTTCATAACCTTGTTTTGTAATTTGTAGATATTTCGGTTGTAGTAACACGGCGACACAGGTGAAAGTTCAGGTGATTGAATGATGTCAGAATTAGGTAACCAATTATATTAAAAATAACTTAGGAATCCTAAATCCTTATGCTATAGCGCGTGTTATTGGTTTTCTTCCTGGTCCAGGTTTCATTAGCACGATAAATTCGGAACTACTTCCATACATATAGAAATACCTAACTTCAGTAACTCGGAGCTTATGAAAGCAGCTTAAATTATTGATATAAAATTTTTTCGTGATTTAGTCTGTAAAAAATGTGTCAGTTGTTTGATCCTACCTGCATTTTTACATAAACTTCTACTAACAATGCTGTTAAAAACTCATAGATTATATTACCTGCGTACGAATAGATTCATTGGATTACGATCTAAATTTGACGTACTGGAAAAATTTACTTGTATCTGCAATAGTTACATCAGTAATAAAAATAACTAATAATTAACGTATTAATTTTAAAGCAGTACATACCTTTATTTCAGTCTTCCGGCAAGTCATTCCTTCCAGTATATTATAACAGTGACTTAAAATATCTACGTTAGATATAAATATACTGTGAAGCAGTCTAAAACGACGCGTTCAACGCAGTATTTTAGCAATTCGTTTCTTCGCAGACTATGTACAATTTTCGTCAAATAACATTCATTGTCTTAAAATGATGTAATGTTAACATATTTTAACAAAAATCTCGCTGTGCAGAGTTATAAGAAAAATCTACATCAAACGAATTTTAATTAACAAAAAACAACTAATAATTAATATGTCGAGTTAAACGGAATAAGTACTTTTCTTTCAGTGTTCTGACAGTTAATTTATTCATTGATGCTTAGTAAAAAAGAACTGTTATTTAATAACGTCTATAACCTAGAACAAAATATCTGATCGTAAACTGGACGAAAAAAAAGAGGAGAAGCGTGACGTAATAGGGCGACGTCATAGAGTGACATCATGGGGTGACAGATGACCTCATAGATGACCAAGAGTTGCTTATTATAATATTAGACAACAAGCCACAAAGCCCGTCAAAAATGACGGGTTTGAAGGACAATTCTGGAAATTAATTTCTTTTTAGTTGCTTACCTAAACAGAATTGTTTTGAAATATAGCTCCATGTGCTGTAATTTCTCGTTCCGTTTCAGTTGTCAACTTGATGGAAGTCGCATTTCAGTCTAAACACAATCATCGCCAATAATGGCGCTAGAAAACCAAAGCTTCTATCACATGCGAATTTAAATGTTCCTGTATCGCATTTGAGTGTCATCATGAATCGCGATATAAACTTGTTCCAAATTCTTCACGTGTTCTTACATCTTTTTTTTTATTATCTATGATGATGAAGATCGATGTGTTAACGGATGACACAGTTGAAATAATGACCACAGTGAAAACGAAGGATGCTAAATTAAATCATAACAACTTCAGTGTTCTGGCAAATCATTTCTTAACAATTACTTACATAAACACAAAAATAAATCATAATATAATTCCTATTGCCTTGCCCAGTAACAAAATGTTTTTGTTGCTATCCTGGTCCAGGTTGCATTTCAATCTAATACAGGCAGTTCAATCATTACCGTGGCGCCACAATCTGATAATGAATTCTTGTAGAACTCGACGAAACAATTCAAAACAAAGAATAAAATTTTTTGATATCTTTCTTGGTTTTCGAGATATAGCATGTTGAAAATCAGTTATAACTGTGATTTTGGTGAAGTTTCCTCTGGTCCAGGACGTATTTAAACCTAACAACAACCACCAGGAAGAAAATAAAACACATATAGTGCATTTACACCGTGTAGATATAGCAATTTTGGTAATTCGTTTTTTCTGACCCAGGCCAGATCACACCCAAACCACCTCAATTTTGAGATACAAGAACTAAGCGAGATATGGGAGGAAAATGCATTCTTTGTTTTCGATTTGTCTCTTCGAGTTACATACGATATGATCATCAAATTTGGCAATGGTGAAATGTTTCTTCTGTTCCAGGCCGCATTTCAACCTAACCGCGTCAATTTTGAGATACAATATCTGGTGAATTAAGTGAGATATCAAAAAAATTTATTCTCTACTTTAAATTTTTTTCGTCGTGTTATATAAGAATCCATCAACAAATTGCGGCTTTGCGGTTATCGTAGAATCCCCTAACCACATACAGTACTACGCTAAACATGCCGCCAGAGAAACAATACTTTCGTTACACGCATATTAATACATATACTGTATCACATTTTAGTGTCAATAATTCATCGCGATATAAACTAAATCAAAAATCTTCAAAGATGTTTACATCTGCCTTTCACGTTATCCGTTATTCAGATCAGTATTATAGTTAAATACGGCTGAAACATGTCATCAGTAAAAAGCAAAGGAAATTAAAAAGAATATGAACTTACGTTTTGCCAGGTAATATTAGATTACTAATAGAGCTAAGTAATACTCTAACCAAACTTTTCGGAACACTGATGCTCGAAATAAGAACTTTTATCTCACATATCTATGGAGAAAGAATTTAAGGAATACGTCTATATATCAAAAGAATATTACGTAAATATAAGCATCTAATAATTGATATGTCGATTTTAACGCATTACATACTTTTATTTCAGTGTTCTGTGAGTTAATTTATTCACTGATGCTTGGAAATGTTATTAAATAACGTGCATTCGCAAAAATATCATCGTAAAGCGTGACGTCATAGCGCAACGTCATAGATACGTCATCCTGTGACATGACAGCTTGTCTATTATACTAATAGATAGTGGAAATTCATAATCCCCTCATCAGGAGGTGGTGGTGTGATAGTTACAAACTTTGTGATACTATCTGAAAATTATGAAACACGAAATGTCATTTAAATTTGTCGCTTACATCTCTCTACAAATAAATATTAGTTTCTATGACAGTCTGTAAATTTGTTAGTACCACAGAATACTGTAACCGGAATAGCAATGGACTTTACACGTCTGGACGACTTTCATGTTTTAAATCATGACATTAAATTCAGATTGGCTTCAACATACGCAATTTTATGATGAGATGTTGCTGTGTTTTTACCGTTATCCGCTTTGCTGAGTGTTTTAGCACTGATTGTCCTCAGTGGTGAATTACAACACAGTGCTATTAACAAAGAAAACTATCCATGCGCCATCACTGTCAAATTGTCAAAATGTATAAAAAGAAGCGAGCTTGGTGGGAAGCGAGAAGACACCGGTTCGAATCCCCCTCTAGACATCCAGATTTCGGTTTTCCATGGTTTCCCAAATCAGTCCAGTCGAATGCCGGTATGGTTGCTTTAAAAAACCATTTCAGAATTCCTTCCCGTTCCTTTTCTTATTCCTGTCCCGTCTCTACTGACCTCGACACTGATGAGGCGTAAAGCAGTAAAATAAAGAATAGCAAAAGTGTTCAGCGAATTATCCGCACTACGACATATCGTACTGTAACTCTATTGAATTGTGTTAACAATTTATATCGCTGCCTGCTGTTCTGGTGACGTTGCCCAATATGGTTTTACGGACAAAATGACCAAGCTGATAAATAACAACCGCACCACATTCTGTGGCCGCTGTTACATGGCCTCTTGCGTCACAATTTGTCCTGAAATGAAAGTACTCAACATGCAGTCTCCATTTATTGTCAGGTATTGATAAAGAATTATGGTATCAACATTCATTTTTATTAAGAGGTGCATCAATTTCTAGGATGGTAATTTAATCATCTCTAAATCTTGTTAAGGGTAGAAAAGGTAAAGGATCTTTATGCAAATGCTTTTGAGACCCATCATCGTAGGTACTGGCAACAGAATGACTCTGTTTCACTTTATATCAATAACGACATCTCCAGTCTTGGCTGAAATCGATGGTAGAGGTTTCCTATATTCGGCTCTGTAAGAGAAAAATATATCAAACAAGATTTGATCTATTGATATACAAATCCTGAACTGGCGACCTATAAATTGTAGGTGGGTGGGTACGTTCTTGGCAGTGGTCCAACAGATACAAAGATTTCAACGGTTATTCCAGTAAACTTTGATTAAACATAGATAATCTCATGAAAACCATGTTCTAAATATTACCTACTAAATGAGATTTTCAGTGATAGCTCTAAGCCATATCAATAATATTCATAAGAACATAAATATTGAAGCTAAATTAGCACGAAAAGACCGCTGCTCATCTTCTGACAAACGACCAATTTTTAATCCACTAATTTGATTTCACCATGCGTTTGCCGGGCACAGAAACCTCCAAACCTTACTTAAAGTTATGTGAGAATGTTAAGATGACGTAAAAATAATTATTCAAATAGAGTTGTTCAGAAAAATCTCCTAGTCTAGAGACGTAAGTTTTGCAGTTTAAATTAACAGAGCATTTCCACTTGTCTTTAACACCCAATCAAACGTGGTATTGGCATCGCGTACAGGGAACATGAAGCTTTAGAAATAATAAAAATTAAACAAGGGTCTTTCTGTACCTCTTTTACATAAAACAAACTCGTAAGAGGTTAAAAACATTCCAGGCACTTTTTGAAACAGTCAAGTGGAAATTTATTAGGGCTAACGATCTTCTGATTCTGAACTAGAATCCATATTACTGAGACAGCATACAACTGAATAAAAATCACAGATGCGGTACTAAATTTCCACTAATGTTTACGAACATGCAGCTGACTGATGCTACTGTCGCTCGTATTATCTCACCACACGAATCACTGTGAGGCTTTCACATAACCTGATGCCGAATTTTACTGATTTTCGATGACAGAGTACTGATACATTTTATCATTACTAGACGTCCATTGGATACACAGATAGTTTCTGTAAATTTCTAAGAGTATTTTGTTCAGAACAACGTCATTAAAGTATTATTTATTCGAAATTGCAACTCTAATTTTCAAACATATGATAAATCAGGAGGAAAAAATACTTGTCGATGAAGTATTTCACGGAAGAACCAGAAATCTATGAGAATTTGGACTCCTCTGTTTTTTTTTTTTTTTTATATTTCAAACACTTTTCACCTTAACATGTGTGTTGAAATTTTGAGCGATTGATAATTACAATAGCCAAAACTACATTGTTTCACCAAATTTTCCATGAGTCTAAGCACCTAAATCATAGAGTCTAAATTGACCGTGCAATTCCCTTGTTCTCAAATCGGTATTACGACCTAGTAAAGGAAACAATTTTCGTAGGAATACTAACAAAATGAGCACGTTAGTATACCTCGGTTATCTTTGCCATATGTGAGTGCAAGGCTAAAGGCCCTCCAAATATCTTAATCGAAACCACTATTCGATCCAGTGACCTTTCGACCCCGAGCCAGACGCCTACCGCAGGACCAGTATACCTCGCTTGAACATTACTAAAATAGCAGTTTACACATAAAATTAAAGGCTAAAATTTCGTTGCCAATGTAAAAAATTACAGCTGATATAGATGGTGATTCGGAACTCACAATCAACACATAATCGATGTGGTAAGTAAACTTAATAAAATATATCAATTAAATATTTTTCTTCTATGCCTGAATTGGTACGCGGTAGCAGAAATGCTGCATAGCTTCTTCTTTGTCAACTTGTCAAGCAATATATATATATATATATATATATGTGTGTAAATCTAAGGTCATGCGGCAATATTTTCCATTGTACCGCTATACCGTAAACGGCTGTATCTAAGTAATTCTCTTTTCCTCAGGACGATGATCCAACACAATTAAGAACGCCCATGCCCTAGGCCAGACTCTGACTGCCACCAACTAACTAGGAGAGGTCTTCAGTGTCGAAATCGCTATCGTAGAACGAACAACTCGGGTAAATATCACGTCACCTCCGGTTTCTCCCTTTAAGAGAAATCGCGAATTAAAACGTTTAAAAAATTTGTCTAAATTATATACACCTGTACGGAATACAATTGTTAGTAACGCCGGTTTAGCCGAGAGTGTAAAGGAACTGTGTTCCTATAAAAGGGGGGGGGGGCGAGGAGCGGTCTAAAGTTAGATTCGAATTTTTTTAATTTATTTTGTATTTTTATTACTATTCGATTCTGTAGCATTACAAATTTGTTTTCAAACATGTCCTCCGAATTATTTACTATACCTTGAGAAATACGCAAACGTTTGGATGATGTAAATCATTAAAATATTCGAAACAAAAATTACGTGCACACGAGGAACATTTTATGATGGATATCCTCCCACAACCGCATACAGTATTTATTACTGATGCGGGAAAGGATGTTTCGGTAACATTTGCAAATTCGTAATTTCAATACGAAATTTATTTTTAACACTGATTACATTGGATGTTCCTATTAACGTGCTTGTAATCGCATTATGGAAATCAAAGGCTGCGTATTTCTCAAATGAAAATAAATAATACGAGATTTTTTTTTTCAAAACAGATTTGTAATGCTACAACATCAAAAAGCAATAAAAAATACAAACAGAAAAAAAATAATTCGCGGATCGTGTAATGGAACTTTGGACCTCGCGCACGGGGCCTCTACACGCTCGGCTATTCCGACTGGGTGGTGTAGTACAGTATTTTGGAGACTTGTTGGTTGTCTCCTGTATAGACACACGCTGTCGCGTACCGGTGTGGGGTCCCGCCAGCAGCAGCCACGCGGCGCATCCAGCCAGGGCGACGCAGCCGGCGCCGCGAGCCATGTCGTCGAGCAGAGCACTACTCGGGGGGCGCCGCCATCACACGCGTCGCGTCACACGCGCTGCACACGTCACGGCGAGCACCTCACTGCGCGCCGCGCCGCCGGGGCGCCCACGCCCACCGCGGCGGGGCCGCGCGCATGCGCACTGGCCGCGCGGCCCCGCGCATGCGCAGTCCGCGCGGCGACCCGGCCCAGCCGGCCAGGGTCACTCGAGTGTCCGCGAGAGGTGCTCCACCGCACAGGCCTCCAGCTAACTCCTCACCACCAGCACCATAAAACCCTCGGCGCCACACGAGAAACTTCCATTCGGCATTAGGCACTATCCGGATGGTGTTGTATAAACACGACGTTTCGACAGCTAGCTTTGCCGTCTTCATCAGGTGTCAGGTCAGCGCACCTACCAGCATCGGAAGGCGCAAATGGTTCCAGTCGGTGGCCGCAGTGGGGCGCGTATTAAGTCAGCGCTGTCGACCAATCAGAGCAAGCGGACGTAGCAGCATCGCGAACCGTCAGCACATCCGGAATTGATTGACCGTCATAAGAGACCATTAACCCTACTCAGTTAACAAAACCAAACATCACCGAGAAGCCACACCAACATATAAGCCTTGCATCACCCAAATACTTCTGGAGGCCATGTCCACGGACAAAGTACTCCTTCTTTTAGTGTCGCGGCCTCAACGGCCATGTTTGTGTATCCCGCTGCCTAGGCAGCTCTATCACTATGTGTCTGTGTGTTGGGTTTTTGGGATCATTCTTGATTCGCTTTAGGGTGGGAAAATGGCTATGGACGCCTATCGCGTCCTTATTTTAAAACCCCCTCAGAGTTCTTTTAGTCCGATGGGAATCATCGTCTTGATCAGTTGTGTGAGCAACTGGATGACGGCTCCCAACTGGTTTTCTCGTGACATCGCTTTGTTGCAGCATTGGTGCTGCTGATGTCTCGTAGTTGAGGTCGACAGATGTTGTTGGGGATGGTCTGTTTTCCTCGTTGTTTGTTGGCTTGGGTACTCTGGATACCTCGTGGTTTGGTGGCTTAGTTGACCACGGGACAAAGTACTCCGCCTGTTAAGGATAAGCAGTAACGGTGCCATGACTGACTGACGTCCGGGGAGCGGGCGTCGTATTTAGCCCAAGATTTTGCGCGGCATTCCTGTAGGTATAAAAGAAGTGCGATTGGAGGCTAAGTCAACTTGCGATACCTAGAAGAGATCTGACACCTGATGAAGACAACAGAGCTATTTGTCGAAACGTGGTGTTTGTATAGCACCATCCGGCTGGACTCCCGAGAGGATATACTGCATCATTACTCCGGGAGTGTGTCCACTCACATACTTTATTTACCGTAACTCAAAACAAGAAACATACATGAGAGAACCGAAAAACAGCGTTAGGACTGAAAGAGTCGGTCTAGGTAGGGTGCGAGCTAGAGTGCTAGCTCCACGTGCCGATGGTCACCGGGGGCATGGGTGTTGAAGTGTTGTGTGTTAATGTAATGTCGTGTCCATCTTGTGGTGTCTAGAGTTACTTTAAAAAAAAATAGTTTACAACTGAGAAACGGAACGGTCTGAAATCACAATTGAACTGTCTGTATAGCCTAAGAGAATCCAAACAAAAAGGACTGAAAGATACATTTGGAAGAAACACTCTATGGAAGGAAAGTAATTTGAAAGACACCGCCAAAATCTGCATAAAATGATGAATTCTATATGAGAAATATTCCGTATAAATCTCAACTTTGAATTAAATTGCACGATTTTGCTATGGGTAATGATACAAGTACTGAATATCAGCAAACAAACTTGTGAAATTAACGTTGAGGTCACCAAGGGAACGAAGATACGTTTAGATATCACAGTGGAATAATAAATGACAGTGAGATAGAGCAACTTTTAGGAGATTGATCAAAAATTTTACGGGTTTCCAGGAGTTGAGGAAATGTTGTAACATATGGACGGAAGAAAGGAGGAAATAGCAAAGTGAGAGGATGAAGAACTATTGGCAGTCAAGAAAAGAAGCATCAAAATGAATGCACGGGATTACTTTGCGAGAAGAAGAAATGACTGTGATCCCGAGGTGAAACGAGAGTAACAGCTGCATGGAACTAATGAGAGATCTTGATGCGGTGATGAGTTTAGAGGAAGTGAAGGCTACTAATGTTTGTTCTAAGAGAGGCCACATTACCTGCAAGTTGTGTTTTCGACAACTTCCCAAATCTTCTTGTCTCGTAGATGTGAGAGAATGAAAGATTCGTTCATTTTTCTGCTATGTGTTATGGTCCCGAGCTGGCTTGGCAAGGTCTCTACCAATCATGTGTGATCCGGAATAATCCTCTCGTGGCCGTCATGTGTTTTTAGGGTGATACATTTTAGAGGTTCAACGGGACGAACGTAAACACTCGTGCTGGGTGACGCCTCTCCACTGTACAGCGCAGCCCACGTAATCCCGCACTGCCCAACTGTATGTGTGGGGCATGCATTCAACACATGACTGGGAGGAATAATGTGGTTCACCTCTGCCTGTAAAAAGTCTCTGCGCTGGGTGTTTACTTGTTTGTGAATTGTTTATTTTTTATTTTCAGACCGGCGACTCTCCTAGCATTTACTTAGATGAGCACAGAAACAAGCCTAAACACCGTAATCAGGAGCAATGTTGCCTTCTCCACCCCGTTACAGCGTCGATTTAACCAGCGAATGCAGTTACATCATAGCAGCACGAAAGGATAACTTCCCCAAGAATTCCAAAGAGATATACACAATCTTGATGGCGCATAAACGTGGCAACAAAATAGAAAATAAATACCTGGATATTAACTGGAAAAACGTCTGGAGAAACATTTTCAATAGGACAATTCCATCTGATAACCAAACCCTGTGGTACAAAGTAGTCAATGAGACCCTGGCTACCAACGAGAAGCTACACCGCATACAGCTTAAGGCAACCGATAGATGTGACACTTGTGGGAACACAGATACCCTTATACACCGTTTTTCTTGTGGAAAA
The DNA here is from genome assembly GCA_031002005.1 of Vandiemenella viatica. Taxonomy (NCBI): domain Eukaryota; kingdom Metazoa; phylum Arthropoda; class Insecta; order Orthoptera; family Morabidae; genus Vandiemenella; species Vandiemenella viatica. Next base: position 18,194,112 of record JARYHS010012519.1, read on the forward strand.
GCGGAATCAATTTGGATGTGGACAAAACATGTGGCAGCGTATATTTTACAAAACCGCCCGGGGATGTACTAGCTACAATTCTAGCAAAGCCGGATATAAAGATTACCCCTCCAGAAAAACACAATTGTTTAGTATGAATCCTAAGTCAGTCAATGCAGGATATATTGCAGAAGACTTCCAGAATTTGGAAGAATACCTGACAACGCTCAAAATAAAACTATGGAGCCTAAAGAAAACGGCGAAATATGAAATTAAGTTCGGGGGCTATCTGGATGAGATACTCAAAGACAAAAAGAACACCAGCTAAAGTTCTCGACCAATGAATGACAAGGAAAGGGCTGCAGTTTGTTGATTCGCCATGACTTCGGAAGAGGGAGAGAAACAAGAGATGACCAGCGGATCAAGGTTCTGGTTTCGAGACGCCTGTTCGGGTTTGGTGGACATTGGTTAAGAATAATGGTGGTGTGTATTTATAACGAAAAGGGGAATGAACTGTTGTTGTTAATTTCTCGATTGAGTGTTTATGCTGGTTTTCATGTGTATGTTTTAATAAAGTTTAGTTAAAAAAAAAAATCAGCGAGTCATTATACTATGCAGAACACTATCTTGCGCTTGTATCAACAAAACATCTACTTCGGCCAAATATGGGTGGGATTCTGTATTAGTTAAATGTTTGTCTATAAAGTTTGTTTGCTTAAAAAAATAATTATTACATATAAATGCACTATGAATAACATTGTATTCCATACTGTGTAGTTTCGTATATATTTAACAAAGTGATCTCTTCGCACACTCTGTCAAGAGTTCTAGTTTAGTTACACATTTCTGCTGCAATTTTTATACTGATGTTGAACCATGATCACACAGTATTTTGCTATATAAAATTTTAATTCCTGATTAACCTCATGTCATCACGAAGAAGTCATCGCGGGTGATGTTTTGGATAAAATTATTTGTGAACTGTGACATAATAGACAAAAAACTATCAACTGCATTTAGCTAAATCATTTTAAGACGTGAATTTCGAATTTACATACATCAACGGAATAAACTGCTTTGTAATAATGAGAACATGAGTTTGTTTTAACGTTAACTAAATGATCACATACACGAAGAAGGTGGCTGTGAACCAGAGGTGAAAGACAGAGTAAAAGCTGGATGGGGCAACTGGAAAGATGTTGATGGAGTGATATGTGATAAAAGGATGTCTCAAAACCTAAAAGTAAAAGTGTATACGACTATGGTAAGACCGACTATCATATATGGGTAATAAACATGGGCATTTGAAATGTGGTGCTACAGAAGAAAATTGAAAATTATGTGGACAGACAAAGTAAGAAATGAACGAGTTTTGGAAATGATGGGTGAGAAAAGAAGTTTATGGAAGAAGCTTACAGAAAGAAGAGATAGGCTGGTAGGTCATATTTTGAGACATGCTGGATTGGTTAACTTTTTAGTGGAGGGAACAGTCGAAGGTAAGAACTGTAGAGGAAGACAGAGATTAGAATATATGACACAGATAATTGATGACGTGGGCTGTAAGGGGTATGTAGAAATGAAGAGGTTAGTACAGGATAGGAAAGGATGGAGGATTGCATCAAACCAGTCGAAAGACTGACGACAAAAAAAAAAAAAAAAAAAAAAAAAAACCATGGGCTTCACGTACAAGACAGGAAGTCTTCCTGGAGAGGACGGAAATGAGGATGCTTATGTAACTATTGGGTATTTCTCTGAGGGATAGACTTTGAAATGAAGAGATAAGAATAAGAACTGGAGTGGGTAGTATCATTAGAGAGAGAAGATTAAGGTGGTACGGTCATGTCATGAGACGAGGTGAGGACGAGCCAATCAAGATAGCATGGAGGATGCCTGTGGGAGGAAAGAGATCCAGAGGGAGACCAAGGATAAGGTGGAAGGATACAGTTAAGAAGGACCTCCTGAACTTAGGACGCTGTAGACTGGGAAAGATCGTGGAAACTCATCAACGCAGTGGACAAGAAGAAGAACTGGTGAGCTACACGGGTGAAAATTCATCTTCATCAGCATCGCAAGTGACGCCTATCAATCATGGTAGCTGGCAGCAGCGAGGGATAGTGTGTGTTGGCCTCTCTGGAGACCAGAGTCGCGGTGAGACACGAAGCAGGTACTCGAGTGCGCCATCCGGCTACGGCGTGTATTCGAACAGCAGGTAGCGTTTGTCCAGTCCCAGCGATCCTGCGAAAGCTGCGACGGCTGGCGGCATGATGTTGCTAACTCTACCCCCAAAGTAACCTGGCAACAAACTTTGAGGAGGCTAGAGGAATGATGCCCCAGTGGCCATTCAAGTTAACACGTGTAGTGACACATTTCACTGTGCCACAGGTGTATACAGACATGAAGAGGGCATCTCATTGGCTGTCTTCTAAACACTGTCGTCGACCCCGGCAGCGTAGGGGCAGCGTGCTTGCTTCTCGTTGCAGGGGTCGCCGGTTCGAGTCCGGCCTAGGTTTTAATTGAGTGTTGAGTTCGTCTTGTGCCGTCCTTACACAAGAGAGAAAATAATTACACTTATAAGAAATCTGTACTTTGTAAGAGAAACAAACACATTGAGCTGGCTGTATGGCTAACAGGGCCGAATGCCACTTTTAAAAAAAAAAAAAAAAAAAAAAAAAAAAAAAAAAAAAAAAAAAAAAAAAAAAAAAAAAAACGCTGTCCGCGAGTTTACTGCGCGTCTGTTCAAATGGGAATTACAGCAATGATAGAAAATGTCTGTAACTCGCTCGCGAACCGGACAGAAGTCTCAAAGTCATGCACAAAAAGTCGAAATTCGGTTCTCTCCTCAGCTTGGTGTTATGAACTACTTGGTTTTCCATTTGTGCTCGAAATGGTATAGTTGATTCACAAAGCCTTGCATAATCCATTGTTGCAGCGCAACTGACAACTGCTCCAGAATTATTTCAAGAAGCTTTGACTTTTTACCCTCGTTGACTAAATTAAAGAACAATTTTATTTTAGGTTCAATATTTCGTTATTCCTCATCATTTTTTATTTAACTTACTCAGTAATCCTATTTTATGACTTTATTCCTGTGAGAACATTTTTATAAAGAGTATGTCAGACATTGGTGCTCATTATTCGTTCAATCCATTTTTCAGCGTCACGATCCAATTGAACTGTTGACATTCATGACTAACGATCTCCACTATGGACAAATTATACCTTGTAGAGCATAGTGAAAATGTAGCTCGCGATATTCTTGACTTCGTCTATAGACCAATTCCACAAAAACATCTGAAAGGTGTCGATGTAGGGTTGACTTTTTTCTTAAGGATCCAGGTCTCACAACCAAACTAAAAAACGAAGAACACAACTGTCTTAACGGGGTGGATTTTTGTGGAGTTTCAATTATCTTTTGTACCAGACCTTGGAAAGCTCGTTCTTTGGCAACTTTCCCTAAGATTATCTATCTGCTTTTCTGTTTGTCAGAACTCCTGTGCCATAGCAGACTGATCGGCTAATGCCACATTGTGTGAACCTAATAATCACTTGTTAATTTTTAATTTGTGATAGCTTTCCGAAACATTGTTCCAGTTTATAATTCTTACCGTACTCCATGCTTGTGCGTCCTCCATGTGGGTTAAATTTTATCGCCACTTTGTTCCTATTGTAACCGGGGGGGGGGGGACATTACTTTCCTGACATATGTTTTAATAGTAATTTGATTATTGATTTTAATAAGAAATTAATATTTATGAAGCAAGGATCCTGATTGCTGTTGATAAAACACAAACAATGCTGAATTTATTATGTTCCTATGGATTGTACATAGCCGGATACATTTAACGTTACGTTAGACATTATGTGTATCTGCAAGCAAAAGCACTATCCGGCTTTACAATCTGCCTGAAGATAGCAAACGTAAATTGAATGTTAAATATCTCATTTACAAAATTAAAAAAATGATAACATCGTGGCCACAAGCCAACAATTAAATGCTATCTGTATGGTTGATAAAATCCCTTGGGGGCTTTTTAAATTAAAAAGATGAACAAGAATAAGGCTCAACTGAATTTACAAGGAGCTTTAAAGATCATGAGGTTATTTGCCAGCTAGCTTTTAAAATGGAATTGAGCAGAGATCCTGTCACATGGGTCGATTACGGATCCTTCAAAGTTTTTCCAAACCATGAAACGATGATGGGCAATGGAACACATTACCAAAATCACCAACAACAGTGCGGCATACACCATAAAGTTGTACCATCAATGTATGGACAGCGTCAATCGACCAGCCAGTGGTCGAATCCAGAACCCTCCAGCATAGTGCCGCTCAGCGCTATGACATCTGGACACGGCGACGACTGACCACAGAATCCCCAGTATGGCAGCTTCTTCTTCTCTTCCCGAAGTTTCGTTACATGGGACAAGGAAGCCATGAATTAACATTTGTAGACCCCGTATATGATACGCCATTGGATGTCTAACTTCTTCCCAAAACCACGTGAGGTTCGAAGTCATCCAATTCGCTCTCGCCCTCGCGCATCTTTCACCCCTGGTGCTGTTCAGGTATCCTTGCGCAGGGTCAACGCACTGACCTTGACGGTTGGCTGTTTCCACCCGCTGTATCCAAGCGAACAATGGCCCGCAGCATCCCACGCTATCGGTAGAAATACCGTTAACACCTTCAAAATCCCTTCTGCTCCTTTAAGTACCAACCTCTTTATTCAGATAAATTGTTAAGAAATTATGGCAGCCTAGGATATCCATTACGTGGATCGGATAATTAAGTTACTAAATATTAATAAATATTAACATAATCTGAATATAAAAAATTAAATACAAATATTTATACATTTGTAGTACGCCACAATCATGTGTGCTACACTATTTCACTGCATTTTCAATAACTATAATAATTTAATTAAAATAATTTCGCTTACCAAAAAAAGATTATAAGACCATAATATTAATATCGCTCAGATTAGGGACTATTTCGTTCACTCATGCTCCTAAAACAATATATAGATTATTAAGTTGTTTTTGATGTCTTACCTGATGAAAGAAACAACCATGACGACCTGTTGGTGATATTGTATTTGTAGCTACGTAATAGGCTGTCAGATACCTTCAAAAATTCTAAATTATCTGCCTTACAATAAAAAAAAAAAAACACACTCACAATACAGAATTTCATTTGCAATTATTGATGTCTACACATAGCAATAAAATTATGTTTTAATTAATATCCCCAGATGAGAATTAACAGTTGTTGCACCTCACATTTGTGTCTGATATCCATTCGACATGTTGACGGGCAATTTTTTATTTTTTTTTCTGCTTCAATCCGTAAACATCGTTACCAGGTGATGGTAGTATATTCGAGTACTCCATAGTCTACTGAGTAACAGTGTGTGCTGCATTAGATGATAACATCTGTGCCGGAAAATCCACTTTCGAATTCCAATTTCGTCAGTAGAATCAGAGATTTTATTTTCCATGTTATTGTTTGCTTATATCTTGGTAACTGAGTGGCTCATTAACTCAGCAGATCTTTTCATTACTGTCAAATTTTCGAAACATACAACATTACTAGTCTATTAAATAGGATTCGTAAACTCAGTCATCAGTTTCATAATCACACTAAGACAAAATGAAATTTAACACACTTGGCTCAGTGAAACGGCACCATGGAAACATTATAGTGTAATCGATTGGAAGATTGCTAACTTGACTGAATAAAATTATGTCTCTACTTTCTATTAAGTTAAATAATCTCTCCTATCAGCTAATATTAGAATGATATATAAAATTCACATTTACGTTATACACCAACATTTCCCGTCCATGAAATCTACAAATCCGAAAGTAATTTTTGCATGCTGAAAATTAATTCTGTAAATTATTTTCCTCCAAGTAAAGACTGATAGTGAGCTCTTCATTTTATGGGTTACTAGCCTCGTACCCGCGACTTCGTACGCGTGGATTAAGAAATTTTTTGCCAGAATTAAATATAAAAAGTTGTTGGTAACGAAGGATTGGTCCCAAACAATATCGAGTCGGCATAATATGACATGAAAGCTATCACTATATCATTCTACCGTCGAACCTGCCTCTTGAAGAGAATCAATTTCCAACATATTGCTGTCACTATTAGATAAGATTTCAAAATTTCGTGACTACAACTGTTAATCATACTGGAAAAAATATCCTGTGCCCTTCATACAGCTTTCCTTATAAAATTCCATCACAACGATATAGCCATTTAGTCGTCAAAACGTAACAAAAAGACAGAGACTTACTTCCGTATTTATATTAGTATTACTGTGGTTCTCACTCACACACTGACTGCGAACAACACCTGAGGGATCATTATAACGTAAAAAAGTGTACACCTACAAAATTGCAAGACTACCTACGATTTGCCCCGCAATGCACCCCTAACTTTATAATATCTACAGTTTAACATTCAATCCAAATAACCTACGGCCCAGGCCTGACTCTTACGATGAAAAACAATTTTTAAAAATCTTAGCCTGTACGGAGATTTGAACCGGAGACCACGACGTTTGTAAGCAAGCTCTTTAGCCACTGAGCTGCCAGTTCACTACACGGAAACACGGTCTGGAGACGTCCACATCCAACGTGTGAGTCTATCGCCGTATTTCGAAGTTATGAGACAACATGTGTTATTTATACAGATAATTTTTCAACCAAATGTGGACAGTATTTTTCTCCTTGTTTCAAAGGATAAGTGTGCAAAGTTTCATCGAGATCGGATGAAAACAGTGGATTTGTATGAAGAACAAACAAACAAACAAACAAACAAACCAACAAACAAACAAACATGCATTCATCTTTATATATAAAGATTAGTGTAATATCTGTGATTCTCTTTGGTTTTTTAATTATTCTTAATATCTCTCAACATATGAAATTAATTAATCTTCCGTGATTTCTTACTGAAAATGTAATTAAAATTTCATATATATTGCTGTAGTAATAGTAATAAAAAAACAAGTCCAAATAAAGTTGTACAACAAATATCAGAGTTTATTAACACTTGCGTCAAGACAAAATACCGTTTATTTAAATTGACAAATAAATAATTTGGCAGGCCATATACATATAATTATGAACTTACGGACACTTACAATTGTAGTAACCCCTGAGATATTTCGCCAAGAAATAAGTACGAGAAAGAGTCAAATGAAAACCTTAAAAGTGTAATATAAAATCTAAAGTGCGCGCCAGTGGTATGTAAGTTGGTACACCTGTTTGAAATAAAGTGTCAGATGTTCCCAAAGGTAGCAGCACAGTGAAGATGGGCAAGTACCAACGCAGGAACAGTATAAAGATGGCCACCACACTAGCAACTTGAAGCAGAGTAGAGCAGCGTTCGGTGATTAGATTTTCGCAAAGTGAATTTGAAGAACCTGCAAATATATATCGCAGAGCAAAGGTACAGTACGGGGATGCCTGCTTGTCGCAGCAGCAAGTGTATGAATGGTATGAGGTCTGTAGCTGATGCCAGGCACATCCGAGACCACAGCAGCAGTTGAAGCCATCGTAATGGAAAACAGCCCAGTGACATTGGATGACATAGTGACAGCTGTAGACATTGGTCATCGTTCAGCACATCACATTATGCACGATATGCTCAGGTTTCATAAGGTGTCTGCGCAATGGGTGCCACGGCAGCTAACTCCTGAATTGAAGCAGTGGCGTATTAATGCGTGTGAAGAACTTCTGTGGCGCACAGAACGTGACGATGATGCCTTCCTTCTCCGGAGGCGAAATGTGGGTTCATTACCATCAGCCTGGAACGAAGAGAACGAGCAAAGAATGGCGCCATTTGACATCACCAAAATCAAAGAAGTTTTTAACACAGCCAACCGCAGGATGACCATATTTTAGGACGAAAAAGGCGTCCTATTGGAGCACTACACGCCGCGAGGGACCAATGTTACCAGTAACACATCTCCTCATAAATCATCTTCGGCCTGCCATCAGAACAAAACGACGTGAATTGCTATCGACAGGTGTTCTTCTCCAACATGACAATTCCCGACCCCTTACAGCTCTTGCAACGGTTACAACAATCGCAGACCAGCGGTTTGAATGTCTGCCTCATCCACCATACTAGCCCGATTTTGCCCCAAGGTATATCCATATGTTTGGACCCTTAACAGAAGCACCACCTGGGACGAAATTTCAGTCCGATGACGAGGTGCGCCAGGCGGTGCACGAGTGGCTGTGTCCTCTCCCAAAAGAATTTTTTTTTAGTGGGATTCAGGCAGTTTGGAAGCACTGGAAGCATTGAGCATGAAGGAGACTAAATAGAAAAATGATACAGGTGTCTTGTGTGTACAGTACATAAAATATTTAAAAAATAATTCAAGTTTGGTAATTGCAAGATACGAAACGAGCACGGCGAACTTGCTAAACCAGGAAACAGCGGGATGACATTGCCCTGGGATGTAGAGTGCTGACGGGCGTTCTAAACTGAGCCTTGGCCGACCCCAAGTGGGTCAGATGATTGCATCGCCAAGGTTCAAGATAGGCCAAAACTGGCTCCTACCCGACTGGAACGATGGTGGGTGATCGGGTTCATAACCCCGGACAAGATTCGTTGTCTCTCTCTTTGTCACGGTCATACTAACAGCCAGCTCAGCCGTGGACGTAGAAGTTGATCCACCGGACGTCCAAAGGAGACCCAGCGGCTGACACATCGGTGGCATCCTTCGCGCAGTAGCAACCATTACCTATGTAGGCTCTGCCGAGGCATAAGGGTTGGGTTTGGGGAGCAACAAATGGGCGCTAGAAGTGCAAACGCTATGTTCTTCACCCACGACCTGTAGACTCGCTCGACACTCAGCACGAGGGTTTTAATGCCACGCAACTGTTCATATATCCAGTCATTTTTCATCTTACCAAGTCATCTGAATGTTTCGTATATCATTGTGTTCATATTATAAATTAACCGTTTTAAAGTTGATATGGCAGGTTAAAGTTTTTCACCTATAATGATTCTATGATGAAATTTACACATGACACCCGATCCTCACCCAAGACTCCTCTTTTAGAATGAGCCATCCAACCCATTCAGCCCTGGCTGATACTAGTCGAGTATCTGATGTAGATTAGTCGGAGTAATACTTGGATTTTATATTCTTCCGTGACGAAAAATGTTCCTATAGGCGAAGTGTTACAGACAGACTTCGTGGTGGATCGACTGCAATTCTTGTGCTGTCGGAGATGGATGATTTTGGCGACGACAATTCCCATCTGGTCGGTCGCTGGCGTACATTTCAGATTCACTATCTGTGGCACTAGTGTACTGGAACAAGCTCACCAGCCGGCTCCGCGTACTGCAATAGACTCACCACGCACTATCAGGGAACTCACTTCTCCTTCCTCACCGTCGTATCCAACCGCAGCACTCTGCATCAAATTTTGGTCACTTAGAATGTAATGACATTATGGGGTTGGTTTATGGCATTCCACATAAGCACTTGCACCAAACACATGTTCCCATTGACGAATATGAGTTCGTGCCTTCTTGCATGACTCCAAGTATCATGACACAGATACAACTTCTGTGAATTCAGCCTTTAAGGTTTTTTGATGCAAAAGTTGTCGTATCCGCGCTCTTTGGTCCTCTTCTGCCACTGTACACTACCCCCCTCCTGTGCCGTTAGACCGTCGAAGGTACCTTTCACTTCGTATGTCCAGTCCGCCAGTCTCATCCACTAAAAGCAGTCTTTGTCACGAACCCTAAGTTGGTTTGGAAATATTCAGGATTCCTGAAACTTACTTTCTTTTTACCCGTTGACAGGTATATCGTCCCTTTGGCACCTTTCATAACCTGTTCAATCGCACTGTGAATTAGTAGGTGTGCACAGCAATGTAGTACCCGGTTACATGTATTACAGGTAGATGGATGGGCATATGAAATTTCCAAATTATTATGGGGTTCAGGGCAAATTGTTAACTGAAGCCGTAAAATGTAAGTATCTTGGTGTAACAATTTAGTTAAGAAGGATATAAAGGAAGAGGTTTCAATACCCTACATCTTCTGAAGTCTGCGATGACGTAATGTACGAGAAGTTGAAGATACCGGGAAAAGAAGACATTTGTCAGACAACTGCTTCATTGGTGTGGGATAGCATGAAAAGTACGTCGTAATTATCAAGTACTTCAGTTGGAAGAAATGTAAAAGAGAATCAGTTATCGATATAACAAACCAGCAGAGCTCCTGGCGTTGTCCGGTATATTCTAGGTTGATTTGCCTACAAAGTAGACATACACGTTCATCACAGAGGTCAGTTTTCCACACTAGTGAATCAAATTTCATGACAGTCGATCCATTTTCGATATGTGTTTTCTGTTTTTAAATATGTTGGAAATTGATTCTCTGCAAGATACAGGTTTGAAGGTAGAATGATATAGTGATGGCTTTCCTGTCATGCCTGTAGAAAAGCCACATTAAATGCTAGGAAATGTCCCCCTGTAACGGTACGGCGCTGGTCATCCTTTCTCCAACCTTCTCCTGGTGACCCTGGATGCTCTGAAATTCAAATCTCAGACTAACTTAGAGAGAAGGACGAGGGCCTTAAAGCGGGAAGTTTAGACTAAGATAAATAAACCCTGATATTAAACTAACGGTAGGCGGAACTCTCAGCCCGGCAAAGGCAATCCGGCTAGCCAATCGTAACCAGTAAGTTTGGAAGTTGTAAACTGGCAATCTTAACCTGCGCAGCACTCGTGACACGGCCAGTGGATTGTGATGTTGATGGCTCTTTATACAATGTATTACCGGACGGCGATACAAGCGGTTGGTTATTGTGGATCGTGTAAAATTAGCTACTTGTAATGTTAGGGAACTATAGAAGTGGAACTGGAAAACTGCTTGAAAAAGGAACTTGTCGTATCGCCTTCTAACTGAAACCAAGAAAAAGTTGAAAGAAACAAAACATCTCAGCCATTAGCCTTGTACTGTGGAGTTCCCCAGGATAGACGTGCAAGTGGTGGAGTGGGAATATTGGGAAACAAAAAATGGAAAGAAAACCAGATAACAGCATATTCGTTCATAAATGAAAGAATAGTGACTTGCCAATTTGAAATAGATAGAGGACACTTAATACTAATTGCCGTATACTCCCCGCAGGAAGGAAAGAAAGAGGACACGAAGGTATTTTATGATGAGCCTCACCACCAGCTAAGTAAACTTAATAAGAGCGATCATGTCCTTGTGTGAGGTGACTTAAACGCCAAGTTGGCAGTACCCTAGTTTCGGGAGCAGTTGCCAAACTCGAAGAACAGCATACAATCAGAAACGGGGAGTAACGTCAACAGTTTGTGACTTTCAACTAGCGTACACTACTAACCCTTTTTGTTTTCAGAATGAAAGATATTCACTTTGCAACCAAATAGATAATGTTCACGTACACCGAAAAAGGTATATCTACTCAGACCAATATTTAATGGTCGCAACTATTGGAATGATTACAAACTGGAAGAGGTAAGACGAGTTGAACCCTGAAACATTGTGAGTGTGTGATGATATTGTAACAGAGCCGTGTGGATACTGTGTGCGCCGCTTTATAGTCAGTGCAGTGGTGCCTGAAACATTGTGAGTGTGTGATGGTATTGTAACAGAGCCGTGTGGAGACTGTGTGCGCCGCTTCATAGTCTGTGCAGTAGTCCCGGCTGCTATCAGACAGAGTGAATCACGTGACCGCTCCACACGGAGCAGCGCGAGTGATTTATCGCCAGTCCGCAGTATCTGATGCAACGTCTCTCTCAGACCTGTCGGCCATTTTTCTGAACCAGGCGTTCAAGACGATCACATATTTCATCGCTGGAAACTCTTTCCTCCCGATATGTTTTTTAATCAGTCACTTGTTAGAGGGGTAAGCGATACGTGATGCTCGTCTCAGAGCAAACAAAACATCTAAATAAGTTTACTTGCAGATCGTTGAACAAACAAGTAGCAGCGAATAAGTATACAGAAAAAATTTACTCATTATCGAGTTTTATCGGTGGGTTTGCTTGGACGTTAACGCATCAAACGCTTATTGTGATTCATCGCAGCGGAAGATTTGATTCGTGTATCTTAAGTTGTTCTAATTGTTCAAGACTAGAACACCCGTGCGAAAATTTCGCGTACTGCTACCTAGCATGAAGGCTGTGAACTGTCTCGTACGCGCGACTTCCAAAGTTATTTCGTTTGCCCTCTAAGGGTCAACTTATGATAAATTCCTCTCTTAAAATATGATCTGACCAAAGCGGAGACCTTACTCTCTAAAATAATACCACGTTTCTAGATTTCGGATATATATGAAGCCAGATTAATAGCTCGTAACAAAAAAAGAAAAAAAAATACATTATGTTCTGGAATTAATGATAATTTTGTTCTTGAAGGCTCGAATTCCGAAAAATTCCTTTATTAAATTATGATATGACCACGGTGGAGACCTTAATCTTTAAAATGATACCTCATTTATTAATATCCCTTAATTATCAAAGGAGATAAATGGCTCGTGACACGAAAAAGCATTGCAGAAATATTGATACTTTTGCCCTTTACGGGTTAAATTCAGAAAAAATCTTTTTTAATATATGATGTCAGCAAAGCGGAGATCTTAAGCTTTAAATTGATACTTCATTTATCAATTTCTGTTAGGAATGCAGGGAGATAAATAGTTTGTGGTACATAAAACTGCATTTTAGAAATATTAATATTTTTGCCATTTAAGTGTTGAATTCCGAAAAATTCCTTTCTCATATTATGATTTGATAAAAGTGGAGATCTTAAGCTTTAAAATAATACCTTATTCATACATTTTGGTTGCTTATCAAGGGAAATAATGGCTTGTGACATAAAAACACCTTATAGAAATAATATATATGATATTTGAGGTAATATCTAGATAGCGATACCGCTGCAACCATTTACTGCCTCGCGATGTAAACACTTCCGGATGGCGAGAGTATGACGTCACTACGATGCTGAATGTGAGGTATACGTTCCGCTCGCAGCTTTAAGTGTCACTAACGGGGCCTTCCACGGAAAGTAGTCCATCACTAATACGTCTTATATCGAGAAATCATTAATTTTGCACCTGTAGTACAGGAATAAATTCATTTGCGATGAGGTTTTTATGCAGCCTGGACCACACTTGAAACGTAACTATCAATCACCTTATTGCGGATACCTAATGTCGTATCTATCGCTGTTTACATCTTGATGTAGCCTGGACCATAGTGAAACGTAACCGTCGCACACGATATTGCTGAAACCCAATTTCCAAATCGTATCTATCATTGTTACTATGGTCCAGGCTACGTTTAAGCCTAAACGCAAACAGTTATTGACGAAATCTTGTTTTTATAAATATTTTATTTCGTATGAACGATTTTAATATCAATTTCAGCCACGCGACGAAATATAGAAGAACGGAATCAAATACAAATCAAAGGAATTGTGACTAATAACGTTAACGCTAATGAACGATATCAATTATCAGTATGGAATGTACATATTATAATAATATTAGTGGCAATGTTGCATTATAGGTCCATCTAATCTCAGTAGTATTGGTTACGTTCTATGGCCTAACGTGAATTTCTCAAATCGATCAAAGGCTGAACACGTCACACACGGAAACACAGTGACGTCATACTCTCTCCATCGGGAAGTGTTTACATCGCGAAGCGGTAAGTGGTTGCAGCGGTATCGCGATCTAGATATTACCCGATATTTGTTCTCCTGCACATATGGACCAAGACTCCAAGGATGCACTTGATCGAAGGGGCTTTTGATGATACATGGTTTCACTAGAAAGTAAATAGTCATTTGAAATCACTTTTTGGAAACTCATTGCTATTCAGTAACGTAAATTCTTTCTGCGACTATTTCGCCACTCTTTAATAGATTTTTCAAGTATTTATGATTAATGCATAGTTGGTAGCTACAGAAGACGCTCGAGACGACAAAATAGATCTTTATTTAACTTTAGGTCGCCTGAATAATGCTGTTCGTTAGTCCTATTAGAGAAGTAATTTCATTCGCTGTGTGTACTCTTGGAACATTATACGCTGTAAAACTTTCGTCCTATTGTGAAAGCACACTGTACGTATCGATCACAACTTTTCGAGTTGAGACATTGGTAAGGAATCCGTTAGAAAATTCAGAGACAATTTGTAGTACTACGTGATCCACCGTTATCACACCATTTTCGAATATTGTTTGGATTATCTGTGAGTAAAATAAATCGACGAGAGTCCGATCAATAGAAACTCTCTTAACGTAATTGCGTAGAAGGTTTATTTATCTTAACCTCTCACTACGACATAAATTAGCTAATGAAATAAAATACTCTGGTAGAATCTTAAACCGAGCGTGGTGGGTGAACGGTTAACGCTCTGGCCTCGCATTCGGGAGGACGCCAGTTCGAATCCCTGACCGGGCATCCAGATTTGGGTTTTCAATGGTTTCTTCAGATCACTCCAGGCCGATTTCCTTCCCGTTCCTTATCCTCAGTCCCATCCCGCCTCTAGTGACCTCGACGTCGACAAAGCGTAAAGCCATAAAGTTTAAAAAAATTAAACACTGACTTTGACTGTTATTGTCTTCAAAGCCGTGAAAGAGTTTTCAGTTACCTTTATTTTTTTTTCTTTTTTTTTTTTTGCGGCGTGAGGTATTTACTACTCGGAAAAAGAACTTTTATTTGAAGCTTGTTCTGTATTCATCGGGGATAAAATTAAATTGGTAGCCAAGGCCAAAAAAAGTATATCTAGAGATAAACATGGAAACCGGACAACAGTGTCGAAGAGTACGGGTTTTGCAGGTAGGCCAGAGGGAGGGTAATGAAGGGTTTTTACTAATAGGTACCCGAAGAAGCTGTTGTGGAAGCCAATACTTCCCTGGATGTGTCTTAAGCTGACAAATCCGTCTTTCTATTACGTCAAACTGTTCAGCAGATTCTTCGGCACGCCATTATACCTTGAAACTACATTTACAGAGGTCTGCATTCCACTTCGGACTGCTGCGGATTTAACTGTTATTTCTTAAAACAAATGAGCCGAGTTCTTGTCTTTATATTTTTGTGTCGCTTGTATTCATTTTTAATATTAATTTTTGCATATTAATGGACATTCTTATCATTTAAACATGTTCGTTTAAAAATGATCGCGAGGGACATTATACGGTGAATTATGCATACGTAGTGTTTCCAGTGTTTATTGCTCCCTGGTTGATTGCCAGAACATTAAATTCAAACGCATCGTTTATTTTCGAAACCTAATGAGCGGTGGGAGGCTGCACTAATTTTTCCCGTTAGAAGACACAATTGTGTTGAAAATCGCTCGCTTTTAGTCAAGTGAACGGTTTTTTTTAGTGACATTTACTTGTTCACATACTATAAATAATAATAATAATCATTTTTCCGAAGAAAATTATTAGGAACAATAAATCATTCCCAAAACTCATTTTATCATTTCAAAGCCTAAAAGGAATATTGAACAACACTAATCAAAAGAGGTTATACGTGAGAAAAATCATTTTTCGAAACATGCAAATATGATAAACAAACTCTTGTTGCTGGCACGTCATTTTTTGTGTATCTAAAACTCTAGTGTATGAGAAATAAGATACCGTACTGATACATTTATGTATTCCTTCTTTCCTCGTTCTGTTCGGGATTGGAATGCACTGAATTAGGATTGGTGCTTAGCACCCTCTGCCACCCACAGTATTTGTGAATTGCAGAGTATAGATGTAGATGTAGAACAAACTCTGGAACCAATTGGCATAAATTAACCTAATTTCCACCTTAGCCTCCTAATCAATTTTACTTCTCTACACTCAGCATTTACATGAATCCCATTTGCTGCTACTCCCACCATATTCCTTGATACATCACTGCAATTTTTCAATTGTTTGCAAAATACCAGTGTCATCGAGAAGAGAGAATAAATTCTATTTACTATCTCTATTTACCTTGCATTTCATTCAGGACTTCCCCATGCCTTTCACTAGCTTACACGTGTTCCGCCGTGTGGCCTACTTCCCAGGAGGCAGGCTCCCCGCGCGCCCCTGTGGTCAGCATCCCGCATCGCCGTCTCTGCTGCTGTGAATAACACGCACGCACTCCTTATGAGCCACTAGCGAGTCGCTTTAATTATTCTGCTGTCATGTAACTCCAGAGTCTCCATCAACTGAACATCGCGATCTTACATAATTATCACTACGCACTACTTTTTACAGTATGTGTGGAAATATGAACTTGAATTACGTAGGGCGCAGTGACGTTCTGAAAGGATGTGTCTGAAACTGTAAATGTCGTTAAACGATTACAATATATGAAATTTGGAAAGTGATCTTACTTCTAATTCAAGTATTAGCTTCATTCGAAATACAGATACTGGTCATGTTACATGTCTGCTGCGATGCGGGATTCTTACGCTGCTGGTATTTTAAAATGACGTTTTCGATCATGTGTTTTTTTGTGTTATAGATTGGAAGAAGACGACTATGCTAAACACGTTAACTGAAGATTCTTGTTGACATTGCACATCGGACTTAATCTTTTGAGGTTATGTTGCGTCCGAAGCGGCCTAAACAGTTATGACATTAAGGGTTCGTTTCCTCTATTCCCTTTAAAACCCTATCTTCAGAAGAACTTACATTATGAAGGAAGTGCTACTAAATGAGTTTAGTCAGGAGATGTATGGAGATACATATACCGCAAATGACAATCACGGAAGGGAGACCGAGCGGGGCGGTGTAACGGTTAGCGTTCTCGCCTCGCATTCGGGAGGACGGCGGTTCGAATCCCCGTCCGGGCATCCAGATTTGGGTTTTCCATGGTTTCCCCAAATCACTCCAGGCAAATGCCGGGATGCTTCCTTCAAAAGGCCATGGCCGAATTCCTTCCCATTCCTTGCCCCCATCCTTGCCCCCCATCCTTTCCCGTCTCTAAAGACCTCAATGTTAAAAAGAGACGTAAAGCAGTTAAAAAAAAAAAAAAAAACGGAAGGAAATGCTTCACCGCGGTATTCGTTTGAAGTTAAAAGATTACTCAAAAAGAAAGTGAAAACACAAGCACGTTTAAGAAGGACTGGTTACCATACTGACTAAGAATTATTTGTTACAAATGCGATTCGTGTAACCTTTAATGACTTCCGTTGCAATTCGCTATCTAAAAACTTCAAATTAAATCCAAAGAAATATTTGATGGTAAATACGAAAAGTCAGTTTAAACGCCCACTATATATTAGAAGTAATACACGACGGATGTGAGGGTAACGTACTAAATACAGAATTTAGAAATTCGTTCACTGATGAAAATATGAATAGCATAATTATCTACACTTCACGCATTGTGTAGTTAGAGATTGGGTTGCTATCAATAGATGCCACAGTTATTGTAAAGCAGTTAGAGATCTCCAATGGGTGAAAAGCGCGAGGTCTTGACGGTATCCCAGTTAGAGTAAATCGAACCATTTCTTTCCTACATAAACTATTATAAGTACTATAAAAAGTACCTTCCGAACGGAAACTTTCACAAGTAATCCTGGTTTTCATCAACAAAAAAAAGTAAATTGAAAAAATTCTAAGAACTACAGATCCATGTCTCTAACATCTGTTGCGACAGAAATCTGGAGCATGTTATACCCTTTTATACCTTCCAAGTTTCTAGACGAATACCAATCACTTATACCGAACTAGCACAGATTTAAAAAAAAATCGCTTGAAACACAACTGGCCCAACTTTAACATGATATAATAAAAGCTATTGATGCAGGGCAACAGATCGATGCAATATTTCTGGATTTTTAGAAATCTTTCGACTCTATACAACAGAAATGAATTTAAACGGAAATTCAAGAGTATGTCATATGCTATGAGATTTTTATATCGATGGGAAGTTTTCTAACTGGTCGGTCGCATGTAAGAGCCGAAATTTTCTCGGCGTATAACTGCAATGAAGTCTTCACGGGTGTACTACCGAATTCTGTTGTGAAGACACGATATTTCGACGACTAGCTCCGTCGTCATCATCAGGTGCGAAGAGTGTGAGACTTACATCAGCCAAACTATCCGCACTGTACAAAACCGGTGTGAAGAACACAAACCCCATCTCCGCCTAGGTCAATACAGCAACTCAGCGATCGCCAACACGTGTACGAGTATGGCCACAGGGTAGACTTTAATAACGCCAGGATATTGGCTAGAAGTCAAAGAACCAATCGAAGTTCGGTGGGCTGATAAATTCAATAGAGACAGCGGGCTATGTCTTAGTGAGACGTGGAAACCAGCCTTGGCGAAACTCCGCAGAGACCGCAGTACCTCTGTGCAGATACCGCTATAGACGGGTCCATATTGTGGTTCATGGCCCGCTACGAAGGTCTATGGCCACGCCCACTGGCAGCCAGCCGCCAGGCGCGAGCCGCGAACAGAAGGGCGGTACCTGACCTCTGTGGGTCAGCCGACCAGTGCAGCATTTCTCACACTTGAGGAAGACGACGGAGAAAGTCGTCGAAACATCGTGTTTTCACACCACAATTCAGCGGTACACCAGTGAAGACTTCATTGTGGTCGGTGCATCGTTGACAGAGAAACTAACTTTTACGTGAGGCGTTTCTCAAGGAAGTGTAATAGGACAGCTTCTTTTCTTACTTTTTTTAAACGATCTCAGAGACAGCATTAATACAATGTGATTTGTTCGCTGACGATGCACTCATCTACAGAGGTGTAAAGAATTTGGCAAACTGCTTAAAATTTCACAGACCTAGACGATCAATGCCACTAAATTGCAAAGGCAAAGAGTCAGTTCACTCACGAGTACAAAGTAAACTGCTCAGTTATTTACATCGTTGATATCGTGAGGTATTTGGGCCTAACATTACAAACCAACATAAAATGAGACTTGCACAAATATTTGGGTTCTGTATCACAAAGGATTAATTGATTGCATACAGAAAGTGAGGAGAAAAGCCATTCGATTCTTGACGCCTTCTCACAGTCTATACGAAGGCGTAACATAATTTTTACGTAGATTGGGGTTGGATTGACCCGCAGGCAGAAGAGGTAGTTTTCGATTGAATTTATTGCAAACATGCAAATAACACCTTTCATTTACGAGTGGTACAAAATACCTCATCAGCCATGCTGTTTGCGTCGCAGTGTATATATAGATTAGAGAAATCAGGTGCCGTACAGGTGCTTGTATAAATTCTTTCCTTCCTCCTGTAATTCGCGATTGGATTTTAACGATTTAGTTTTTGAGCAAAGAACTCTTTGCGAGACTAAATCTTGTGAAGTGCAAAGTGTAGGTGTAAATGTAGATGAGATTGGTGTGTATTGTACAGTTGTAATAAAGTAATTGAAGCAAATAAGTACGTTATCGAATACTTGTGGGATTCGTACACAGCAGCATCTACGCTCAAGACAAGAAAACGGATGAGAACTCTCTAGTAATGTGGAATGGTTGCTGAAAGCAACTCCAATGACCTAATAAGCTTTTATTTTTGTTTATAGCTTTATACCTCGTCGACGTCGAGATCATTAGAGGCGCGAAAGGAATGGGGGCTAGGAACGGGAAGGAATTCTGCTTTTGAACGATGCATCCCGGCATTCGCCTGGAGTGATTTGGGGAAACGATGGAAAACTCAAATATGGATGCTTGAACGCGTATTAGAACCCGCGTCCTCCCGAATACGAGGCCAAAGCGTTAACAGCTCACCCACCACATTCGGTGACGTAATTAGAAATAACAAATAGTACTGCAGATGTTCCTCCTTCGTAACTCGAAGGAAGTTGTTAATGCTGTCGAGGGGGCTTTCCCTGACGTGAAATGCCCTGTTAATTAATTATTTTACTACTGACTGACTTGTTTCGTTGCAAGGTCGCGCAGGACGAGAGTCGAGTAGTGAATCAGACTCCTCACTGGACCTTACTCGACGTGCAGCGCGTGTCTACCACACTAGGCCAGAAGCTGCCTATATAGGTCGCGTGGAATATTCGCAGCTAATCGTCACTGCCATTATCCTGCGATGATTTATTTTCATGTTTAATGGGAAACTGGCTGCTTCAAACTCCACACAGTATTAGTGCTTGTTCTGCTATCAATTTGTGTTATTATCAGCTGGAAAGTTTCCAGCTTGCCGGGGATGCGTGCCTGCGCTAAGCTGTTCCTCAATATATGATTTCCTACGAGAAAGAAATATATATATTAAATCGTTAAATTTTTTATAACTTGAATTTTCTGCAACTGGGTGATTTTTTTTTTTAACAAAGTTGTACTTGGCTAATTGACTTTTGAAATATTAGAGCAATTCTCCCGACTTTCTATGTTTTATTTAACCAACAAGTTACTAATGTACAGTATATGACCGATCATTTTATATTTAATAGAGATATTGATGTAATTGGGATACAGTGACTTTCTTTGGTTCACATGAAAATTGTATAGCGAACAGATGAATGTCGCTCATTAATAATCCCACTTCCAGTAATGCTTCCAGAGACTGCTTTGGCGTCAAAACCTATATTTACATCGAAATACTCGCACAAAGCATACTTTTAAATCGGGGATGTAATGATATACACTGTAATAGATTATTCAATTGTTGAATGACTTGCGGGAGACAAGAAACGAAAGAGTAATAAAAATAATTCTTCAGAAGATAATGGAAGAGTTTAATGCCAAGTAAGAGGAAGGTAGAGCGCTAATGACCTCGATGTCGACGCGCCCTAAAGCAACAACAACCGGAAGGAACTTCCCATCCGAGGCAACTATTCCGACACTCTCCAGGAGTGATGCTCGAAAACATGGAAAACCCAAACGTTGGACAAACGATCGAATTTACAATCTTCCGAATGCCATGTGGGAACCTTGACTGCTAAGTTACCAGGCTCGGTGAAGACTGATGGCTTCAGCTGTAGGAACACCACACCGCTGGCACATCAAGTGGTTGGGCAGCTTTAACTTGCCCATGTCTCGCTCCGCTAGCGGACAGGACATAGTTCACGACTATAGTACACAACATACTAATTAGAAATTTTTCACAGCACATCTCCTACGATGTTAGCCGTCTACCAAACGGGCAATATACTCCACCACCGATGTTAAATCCACTTAGCACCTTAACATGCGTCACAAGCCTTTACTTTTCCGCAAAAAATCAGATTGGTCTGTGCACTAATAATTCACAAATTTGCAGATTATGACAAAGAAATTGTATTTATTTTTAAAGATTTTTATTTTTCTTAATTTTCCGATGACTTCAACATTTACGGCAGAGCAAGCTTGGTGTATGAATGGTAAATGCCTGACATTAGGTAAATAAACATTAGGAAATGTGACAAGTTAGTTGCTAAATGTGAACTTTGGTTCGATTCTTACCATCTGGACTTAACGTGGCCGCAAAATTATAGTGCCGTTAATTAGAAAGAAAATTAATACTTTCCAATGACAATATTGGTGATAGTGGGATGTTCTCCTCAAATTCGTGAAGTGGATACGGTATCGGTCCCGCCAGGACCATACAGAATTTGCTTTTCACTCGAGGCGAATCTAGGAATCATCCTACAACAAGCTATAGGCCCCCAATCCTCTCTCTGCTCGACGTCTACAAACAGTAGAGCATAGGTGGCCAACCTTTTCAGCAGCCGGGCCAAATTTTGGAACTTCAACTCTCTGCCGGGCAGCATGCGTTACTTTCTTGGAAAAAATACTTTAATATTTTTACGAAGGTAAAAACATTTAAAATGAAATATGGATATTTAATGAATTATTAAATATACAATTATCTTAATGCGACTTTTGACATTGTTTGGCAGAACTAAAGGCATCAATATTGATATCGAAAAAAGTTGTAGCTACACGCATAAAATTCTCCAAATGAACGCCGTTGATTCGTATTCTGTGTTGTGACTTGATACTGTTCATCCGGCTGAAAAGCTGTTCACACACGTGTTTCTAAGTAGCGAAATCATACGCAAAGCATGTTTGTAAAATGCAGGATATTTTTCCTTGTCCTGATGTTCTTCCAAACCAACCTGGTGGAATTTCTCCTTAAGTTGTGCGTCACACTACAATTCACAATATTCCACTTGCAAATTTCCTGGCAGTGAATTTATATCAACGGAGAGTGGCGTTGAAAATGCAGATAAAAGAATATCATGTTTCTTGAAATCTTGATATCGGTTTTCAATCTAAAGGTTCAAGTTTGATATTAATGAACTGTACTCAATCGCAAACGCCTGTGTCACGTCTGCTTGCAATCATAGCTTGGAAAAATTAGTGAAATTTTTATTTTTCAATTGTTCCCAAAGCCCAAGTTTCATTTGAAACGCGGCAACAACATCAAACATGTTATTGGCCAATTGGTCTTTGCATTGCAGACGTATGTTCGTTATTTGAATGGCTAGTTCCGTCGACTAGAAACGCGAAGTCACAAACCCAAGCCAAGTCTTCAAACTCTTGGATACTTTTTAAATTACTTGTATAGAATAATTGTATCTCTTCCTTCAAATGAAACATTTTTTTAAACATTTTTGCACGGGACAATCATCTTACTTCAGTATAAAATGTAAGGTCATTATAGTCAGAATCCAAATGCTTGAGGAATTCATGGAATTGACGATGGTTCAAGCCCTTCAATCTATTGAAGTTTTGATAACCATGCTCATGATCTGATCCATTTTTAAAGACTTGGCACATAAATTCTCTTGATGAATAATGCAATGAAAATTTTATATTGAGGTATTATCAAGTTTGCAGGCTTCATTTTCAATCAGTTTTACTAAACCTTCATGTTTTCCAACCATTGCTGGAGCTCCATCCGTCGTCATAAGTTGTGAAGTTTTAACGAAAAACGGTTTAATGTTGCTTAACTGGCTCTAACAAATCGCGTGTAGTTTTAGTGTTCTTAAGTGGATATAGAGCCGCTAATTCTTCTGTTTTGTAAAATCGCTACTTAGACAGTATCTGTTAGATCTGTACTTTCATCCAATGCAAGAGAATAATATACGAAATCAGGAGCTCTGCTTTCCAAATTATCTTCAATATGTTTCCCAATGTCTTCCACACGTCTGGTAATAGTTTGACGAGAGAGGCTTATTTTTGAAAATTGCTTTTTCTTTTCTGGGTACATAATTTCAACGATGCTCTCCAAACAATCCTTCGCCATTTCACCATCTGCATACGGCTTCGATTTCTTGGGTAATATCGATGCTACTGCACAGCTCGCTTTTACGTGGCATGTTGACTCTGCAGCAGTGCTTGTGAATATCCGTTGCTGTGCAGAAAATTTTCTTTTTAATAATAATAATAATATATAATTAGATTGCAATGGAGCGCACGCTCCGGTGGCATTTTCCCTACCACTCATCTTTACCTGGTCTATTGTCCTTGGTACTCATCAAACTTATTTAGATGTTTAGTTTCATTACGCTGTTTCATGTTATAGTTTTTCAATACACAAACAGACTCTTTGCATATTAAGCATATGCGCTTTGTTTTAAATTCTAAAAAAATAGCTAATTATCCACTTATTCTGGAAGTTTCTCAATTCATCTGCAGCTTTTCGCTTCTTTGAACCAACGTCTTTACTAGTTGACGCCATTATTTCATTGAACTAGAAAGAGAAATGTATAAAAGTCACGTGCTTTATTTTGCAGAAACTACTGAAACCACATCGCTTAATAATCATAATAAATGGAACATATTCGGTAAAGCAACAGCACAAATATCACGTATTTTTACAATAGTAATACTTATATGCACACGACTTATACAAAACAGAAACAAGTTCTTAAAAGTCGATCACGACAACACCCCACAAATACAACAGTACAGCAGACACATGGAATATAGACAATGCATTTCGAAACAAATACAACAATCAAAGCAAAGAGCGTACTTCCACCTATGGGTAGAAACATTAACTGCAATAACCGACGCAAGCGATCGAAGAATGACAGGCGAACCACTAACGCGCTGAAAGTTACAGGAACATAAGCCGTGATAAGGTTCGGTTGTACTCCCGCACTGTCCATCCCCGCAAGATCAATCGAGCGATGATCTTGGTTGAATATCAGCTTAACTCAGTGTAGATATCACCACTGAAAATCAAAGCTTACCTATATAATGAAACAGCTCCGCGGGCCACAAAATGACCTACCGCGGGCCACAAGCGGCCCGCGGCCCGCGGGTTGGCCATCCCTGCAGTAGAGCGAGGCGTAAGGTTTTACACAACAGTGCTGACTATTTAACGGTTGAACACTATTACGAAATCTGGCAGATGTCTGTGAAATTTGCATTTTATATCGAGCCAAAAACGAGGAAGAATCTGTCATTAATTTCAGTTGTTCTTAATTACAGATGAATGACAAACATGAATGTTGTCTGGGTGGAACAGCGTCAATTTATCGTAACCTAACGTTTCGGCCATCATTTTGTGGCCTTCTTCAGAGGACTGCCACGAAATAATGACCAGAACGTTAGGTTTCGATAAATTGACGCGGCTCCACCTGGACAACCAGGATAACATCGACAACGACCACAGAAGTCTGCGCACCCATCAAACATCAAATTCGCCGATACCTGTGAAAGATTAGTGCACATGGATGATCAAATGTGCAACATCCCCAAGTATTGTATGTTCGCTTAATTTTTCGTAGGAAACTACAATATCAATCTGAGATTAAAACAAAATTTTTCAGTAATTTTCATCCAGTGAGTACCTT
This sequence comes from Vandiemenella viatica, assembly GCA_031002005.1. Lineage (NCBI taxonomy): Eukaryota > Metazoa > Arthropoda > Insecta > Orthoptera > Morabidae > Vandiemenella > Vandiemenella viatica. Next base: position 18,218,850 of record JARYHS010012519.1, read on the forward strand.
GTTTTAATATTGTGGAGACTATGTAGTACGTGATGATTGAGTCGTTGTGACGGTCGTCATGTCAGAGACACTAGTGGGCGTGTCTGGAAGCAGCCACTCTCAGACTGCAGCCGGTGCTCGTCCGAGTTTGGCTCCTCACCAGCCCGCGGTCCAAGCTGATTAATTAACGCAAGTGCTCCTGACACTAGGGAAGCAAATATTTGATTTAGAGGACAGAATAGTTGGCCTCATTTATTAATAGCACCGACCGTACCTCAGTAATTGTGACTGCGCCAAAAACATCGTACCTTGTGAAGTGTTTAATCTGTACCGCATTTGAATTACATTATTAAGTTTCCAACAGTTATGTTCCTAAGTTTTTGATTCAATATTGAAACAAAATTTATCGTTTATTGGAAAATTTAACCGATATTAACAAACTACCATTGCTCTTAAGAGGCAAGGGTATGCTTCACAATAATTTGGATTTCTGAATTTTGTTGCCATTACAACGGTGTTAGACAGTTCAATTTAAAAAAAAAAAAAACACACCTAACAATTCCAAACTGTGTCTGCAAATAACATGAGGACTCACGCCGAAAATCGGAGGAAATTCGACAATAGGGCAAATTATGCCATAGCCATATATTATGTCTTAGTTATCTTCTTCGTATCTACATATAAATGTAATACAGGGCGTTCGCCGGAAAACGCTACCCTCCCAGTCTGTTGCCGTCGGCAACTTGCTCGGTCAGTCGTGCCAGCAGTTTCCGCCACACGGCACCGTGAATCACCGCACTATTTAACACCTCCGCTGCCCCAACAGTGCAGTGCAGTGACCCTTACATTGTTAAGAACGGTTTCTTTGCATTGTAGATAGTTTGTGACTTCAGTCTCTTATTAATCAGTGTTGTGAATAAACGTTTCTTTGCGGTTTGGCTGGTTTGGGGCTTCATACTCTTATTAATCTGTACCGTGTTTGAGTGTGAGTAAAATTATGGTACGTTACAGTTTGCAACAAAGAATATTTCTCTACGATACATATGTGAAGAAGAAGTCGTTTAAAAAGTGTCGCAGTAAATTTCGTCGCGAATTTCCTGGCGCTTTACTGCCAGCTAAATCAACAATTCTGCGTCTGGTTAAAAAAGTAAGAGAAACGGGTTCATTTTTTATTAAAAAAGAGACTGTTGGTCAACCGTATTCTCACAGAGGAGAAAATTGACGATATCGCTTTTCGACTAGAACAGTCACCCAAAAAATCATTAAGTCAGTTAGGGCAGCGTGTGTCTCGAAATATGTTCAGAAGATGTGAAATGTGCATTACACAAGAGGGTCAACACTTCCAGCATCTTTTATAAGGTAAGCTAATGAATTACGTCACATTTAAATGCTTAGCACACAAGTTTATGAAGTTTATGAAGCGTAATTATTATGAAATAGTCCGCGGCCGACGGTCGAACAATGCCGGAAACTGAGCGCTCGCTCGCCGGGAGCAGTTTCTTCCTTGTAGCGCTAACAGTGGGTTGCGTTTCCCGGCGAACGCCCTGTATAACTGTATTGGGGGTAAAGTCTGTAAATTGAAGGTATTTTTGAAAAGAATATGTTTTGAACGTTGTTAACAAGCTATAGAGAAGTTATCAACACTTTTTTTAATAATTATTGTAATTTATAATTTTTAGATCTGGAATATTTGTTAGTCTACAATTCGAGGTGTGTGAGAAAAGTAATGAGGCTGATTTTTTTAATTACCAAAATTTTTAATTTTTTGAAACAATAATATTATCTCCTTCAAAGTAGTTCCCTTGGGCAGCTATACACCGACGGAGGTTGTTTCCATTCTTGGTAGCAGCGCTGGAAGGCTTCAACTGGTAGGGCTGTTAACTTATCGGTCATAGTCTTTTGAATGTTCTCCAGAGTTCCAAGGTGACGTCCTTTTAAGACATGTTTCAATTGCGGGAAAAGGAAAAAGTCACAAGGACTTAAATAAGGAGAATAGGGGGGTTGAGGAACAACAGTAATACGTTTCGAGATCAAAAATTCACAAGTGAGTTGTGAGGTTTTTTGGCACCATTTTGGCACAAACCTTTCGCATGTCCAAATCGTCTGTCAAAATTTGATGTATGGCGGAAGTGTAGAAATTTAACTGTTCACTCAGCATCCTTATCTTTATACGACACTCTGATCTCAGAAGAGCCCTCAAATGCTCAACCTTTTCGGCAGATTTTGAAGTTCTTCCTGAGCGAGGTTGATCTTCACCGCGTTCTCGACCTTCCAAAAATGATTTGTGCCAGCGGAAAACTTGTGTTCTTAAAAAGTAATGTTCCGTATAACCCTGTTTCACAATTTTTTTTTTTTAATATGGCCTTCGGTCGTTGCGACCATTTTAGCCAGCTACAATTTGTTTATGTTCCAACTGTTGTATCAGGGCTTCATTATGATATTGTTGACACTACAATGAGGACAGCACAAGACGAACACAACACTTAATTAAAACCACCCATGCCCGAGGCCGGACTCAAACCGGCGGCCTTTGCAATGCGAGGCCAGCGCGCTAGCCCCTACACTGCCAGGACCGGCATTTCACCATTTCAAAAGTCTCACATGCGGATTGACTAAGTTCAATACAATACTTGATTGCACAACGTTGCTCTAAATTCCGATGCTCCATCTTCGTAACACACAACATCATTGATGGAGCTGTCAAAAATTATGTGTTTGCTGGACGGAGTTGATGCACGTAGTGAGTATGTGGAAGAGATAAACAAACACAGACCGGTAGACACAGCGTTGCCATATCGCTCGCAGTGTTACAAATCTAATTACTTTTGTCACAAACCTCGTATCTGTGCTGCTACCTGCCTCTGAAACGTTCAACTTGTGTCCCCTATGATAAGTGTATTTGTTCCTTACGAATTGTGTAGTTTATGGTGACCGTCCGAGCACTCGCCTAGATGATTGCGGAAAACCACCTAATAACCGCAGTGGTGTCGTCCGACACTGGGGACCACGACAGAACATGGTCCCGCTGTAGCTCCTCAGCCAGTGCGGGTCAGTAATTATTTTAATAATCAAATCAAACATAGTTAGTGGAAATTAAATTAATTTAACACGATCTTTACTCAGATAACATTCAGAAATCAGAGGCATTTGTTAATATCGTTTGATAGTACACTTTTCAAAGCAATATTTTGACTTTCTCCCCTAGGTTCTACCACCAAATTATATCCTTAGTCAGGAAATAGAACTGTCCATTTTTTCTTTTCTCTGTAGTATTTCGTCCTTCCCGATGGTGATTGCTTTGCTTCCCAAGTAACAGAACCACCCCATCCATTCCCGTATCTAACGATCGCATAACATTCAACTCCAAGTCGTGTATTATTATTGCAATCACCAATTTTTCCACGTCTCTATCTAGATTCTATTGTGTCTCCCCCTCCCACAAATCATTACGTTATCTACATACGCCCATCACCTTTAATTCTGCTAGATTCCTGTATTCCCAAATTTTCAACAACAAAATAAAACAAATGGTAATACGCTTCCTCGACTTTCTTCCTTCTCCATTTGAAACCTGTCCGAGTATCTTTATTTATCCGTACTCATTTCCCATACTTCTCATCATTGTTGCTTTTTGTTCCACAATTTAATCATTTATTCCTATGTTTTTAGGCCTGATCGTAACCTTTCCATTTATAGTTTATCATAAAAAAGCTAACTTAGTCTACAACCCAAAGGTTGGTGGGATCCTTGGGAAGAAGGTATACTAAGCAACTGTGTCAGAGGTATGACGGTAATTTCTTTTCCTGTGGGATCTACAGTTTAAAGTGGAATACGGCAATGTGATGGCACTGTAGTTATCACGTTTTCGTTTAGTCGTTCTCTTTCTTGATCTTACAATTTCAGGTCGATTGAAGCTGCTTGCTTGATTTGGGCACTAATATTGATAGTACACAAAGAACAATACAGAAAAATGTAAAACGTAATTTCTGCTTGAGACAGAAAAGTTTTTTCAATAGCAACATGTTTTATTGAGTACTGAGGTATTAATGACACTCATTACAGGTGTGTTTGTCGGATGAGCATAAGAAGCCTAGGCTGGAGGAGGCGTCGACTGAATTTCCACCGGCATCGGCGTCTCCGCTGAACGCCTGAGCCGGAGCCGCGCTGAGCCGATAAGATGATTAGGAAACGCGCGAGAGACGCGACCTGAGCTCGTGAGCTGCCCGACCTGAAACTAAACCGCCGCAGTGGTCAGGGGGGCGGACTCAGCATCCAGGGAGACAAACATTAAAAGCTTAGCGCTTCGTGTTAAGTAATCTTCGATATGGAAACGATATTTGTTACCATCAGATATTGAGCCAGAGCGTCAAGAAACAATGTAATGATTTGTAACAGCCCTCAAACATAAACTAAAATGGAATTGTGTTGTATGAAGCACTTATAGTAAGCTAAAGTTTGGTTGAATATGATCTTGTATGTTTGTTTTTCAATTAACTGTAAATCAATGTATATAGACTTTAATGATTCCTCAGACTTCCACGGCCATCTTTGTTCATGATTAATTGACTTTCGGGTTTTGCCGCGTTGTTTATTTCATTACCTAAGCTTTCTGCTGCTATCCTCCAGCCTTCGTCAGAGATACTGTTTATGTTGACATAGCAACGAGCGCCAAGCATCGTAGAGTAAGAGGCCGCTATCTTCGTTGATGTTGTTGATGTTTTTTAAAATTTCTGCTGCCTCTTTCACCCGACGGGGCCACCACTGGTCTTCTCTCCACAGTAGCCTCATTTCTTGAAATTTTACTTCATGCCCGGTATTAATAGCATACAAATTATTGATGATCTGACGCTAGAGAAGACTGATGTCATGGTGAGTTTCGATATTGTCTCATTATTCACTAATGTGCCGGTAGACGAAGCCGTTGCTGTAATACGTGCTAAACTTCTTGCACAGGGAAAGTCTACTGAGTGGGCTGACCTGACAGACTTCTGCCTTAAGTCAACTGTGATCCAGTACGGTGGTCAACTTTATGCTTAAGTTGAAGGTGCGGCAATGGGCTCGCCACTTTCACCTGTAGCCGCCAACATTTTCATGGAATCATTCGAGATGAGGGTGCTTAACAACGAGCGCCTAAAACCTACAAAGTGGATCCGTTACGTTCATGACACATTTGTTATCAGGCCTCACGGTAAGGAGAGTTTGCAAGAGTTCTTAAACCACCTGAATAGTGCCCACCCAAGAATTCAGTTCACTATGGTTGTGGAAGAAAGTGAACAACTGCCATTTCTCGATGTACTTGTTCACAAGCGAGGCGATGGAAGTTTGGGTCACACTGTGTATCGCAAGGCGACCCACACTAATAGGTATCTGCACGCCATGTCGCACCATCATCCGGCAACGAAGAGAGGCGTATTGACATCACTCAACTTAAGAGCTAAGACAGTATGTGACTCGGAAAGTCTGAATGAAGAAATGGAGACACTTACAAAAATATTCCAAGCCAGCGGCTATAGTGAATCTGAGATCAGGAGGGTTTTAAGACCCAAATAACCTATGGGAGACGTCAACTTATCCCATGATATTAATGTGCCAAAAAATTCTCCTGTCTCCCATACATACAGGTTATCACAGACCGGATTGGGAAATTGTTAAAGCGGGCGGAGGTGCGAATAGTATATAAGGCTAACTGCAAACTTGGTCAGTCACTGACAAAGGTAAAAGACAAATTACACCCACACCAGCTTATGGGTGTTTACGAAATCCCCTGCAGTTGTGGCAGTGTTTATATCGGCGAGACAGGTCGCTCTGTGGCGGAGAGACTTAAAGAACATATCCGCCACTACAAATATAACAACAGTGACAAATCCGCCGTAGTCCGCCATGCTATTAATACCGGACATGAAGTAAAATTTCAAGAAACGAGGCTACTGTGGAGAGAAGACCAGTGGTGGCCCCGACGGGTGAAAGAGGCAGCAGAAATTTAAAAAACACCAACAACATCAACGAAGATAGCGGCCTCTTACTCTGCGATGCTTGGCGCTCGTTGCTATGTCAACATTAACAGTATCTCTGACGAAGGCTGGAGGATACCAGCAGAAAGCTTAGGTAATGAAATAAACAACGCGGCAAAACCCGAAAGTCAATTAATGTATATAGACTTTGTTTCATGAAAAGAAATTATTTAGAGGCCATTTAATGTGTTTAAGTACGAAATTGTGCAAGAGAATTGCTTAAATGTTTGTAATTCCAAGTATTATGCTGAAAGTTACGATGTCTAAAGGCCAATTTGCTACAGTTTAAAATGATTTCTGTGGATAATTTTCTGTTTAAGTATCTTTAATTTTCATTTCTGACCATTTTGTAATGATTTTAAATGAATATGCATTAATTAAGATTGTTTTTAGTATGTTTCAATTGTTTAAGTATTGTTAATGTTCGAGAAATATCTGTCTGAAGCTTTAGTAGTGTTCTAGAAATTTCGATGGAGCTTATATAAAGCGAACATCCGAGACAGTTTATACAGACTCAATTCACGACGGCCAAGGACTTTTGTCTGTGGAAGAAGTGTTTGCAATCGCTGGATTGTAGGCTATGTATGCATGTAACCTATATCTTTGACGTCGTGCTTATGAAAATAAAAACAAGTTTAAATTGAATTGTATGGTGGAATAGTTATTTATCATATTAATTAAACCAAGAACCATCTAACAGACTTGTGTTCAGCATGGATTATCTCCTGGAACCACTTTTCCCGTATGCATACATCTGATATGATACAGGAGCTGGATTGGGACTCATTGGAGGAAAGGAGGAGTGTGAAGAGAGTGCTGGGAATTTACAGGGAATATGTTGGTGATGGAGCTTGGAGGGATATTTGTCAAAGAATTAGGAATTGTGTATGGAAGGAGAAGGTGACCATGACCACAAGCTGGCGCTCAATTTCATGCATATGGGAGCGTGAAAATTTTCTTTTGTTGGTAAATGCTTAAGGAATTTAAAATTAAAATTTGTAAATCAGAATAGTAAATGAAGTATTAAATTTAACATTCCAATTAAAAAAGAAAATTTAAAAAATATGTATATAAAAAGGGGTAAATGGATGACTGAGGGAATTGCCACCGGAGCGTTAGCTCCATCGCAATGAAATCGCAATAAATGACAACGATATCTTTGGTCGCTGCATCAGCTCTACTCCCTGTCGACCTGCAGCTACTCCTTAGAATAACTCCAAACCACATTCCTTGAAAGTTTGCATAACATTTCCTTACGGTTGGTACTTAAAATAAATTCTTGCTCTAACCTGAAATGCAGTAACTTCACATCAAATCTTCCAAAAATAAATGTCTTGGTAAAAGTATAAACTGACATAGGTGGGAAACCAGGTAGTCGTACAGGACACTAACTTAATATGCACTAAAAACACTTTCTCAATTTGACTCAAAATCTTCCCATCCCATAATCCTATACAGAATTTTGACTATTGTGACATTGAAATATCAGATTTAAATTCCGCGGTAAAAAACACACTAACCATGTAGAAAATACTTATTCAATTTATTTATTTATTTATCGCATGATATTTAACAAGGTACATAATAGGTTACACATATCACAAGCTTGTATCATTTCATATCTCTAGATCTAATGTTTTAATCCAGTCAACTGCACTGATCGACGTATCATGTATTTCCGCCATTGTTCCCTTGTAGGCCCGAAGAGGACAGTCGCAAACGAAGTGCTGTAAGGTGGCTCCACATTCACAATTTGCAGAATCTATCCAGTCCCATTTGTGTAATAAGTAGCAACATGTGCTGTGTCCTTTTCGAATCCGATTGATGACTCTCCACTGCCACCTGGGAGATCGAAACCTTGTAACCTTACTGAGGGATCCTCAAATAGATTTCTATTGGCTACTGATGACTGCTCCCATTGAGTTGTCCACAGCTTGATGATGTTGAAAGAGCACTCTGTATGGTTGACTGCTGTGCGCCATGACGGTTTTCTAGATTTCAAGCGTTCCTTGAATAATGTCTTGATGTATTGGCTGCTGAGGGTTCTTCGGGATATTTTCCCAGATTTTTAATAGAGCATCTGATCTTCTTAGTGATGGGGGTGAGATGTTGCATAGCACTGGAAGCCATATGGTGTTCGTACTGTGAATACATCCCGTAATTATCCTCATTGCCTGATTGAGTTGCACATCTATCTTCTTTGTGTGGGCATTATTGATCCAGGATGGGCAGCAGTATTCAGCAACAGAGTATGACAGAGCTAAGGCTGTGGATCTTAGGCCCGGTGCACACGAGCGTCATTTCACGTCGCGTGCACGCCGAGATGCCGCGCTAGCGGCTAGGAGTACACAGGAACAGATACGGCAGTGCACACGCACAAGCGGTAACGCCGCGGCGACCCAGCGGTCGTTTTTCCCTGTTCTCGCCCACCACGCCGCAGGGTCGCCGCGCACGCTACTGCGGTCTCCTAGTACATTGTGTCCAATGGAGCGGTGCACATGGGCGGCAAAACACGCTAGCGCGGCAAGCATGGCAGACGAGTTATTAGTTTTAGAAAATATTGACATCGAACATTTTATTGGTGTAATTAAGACTTATCCAGAAATTTAGGACATCCGTCAAAAATTATCATGATCGAATCAAGAGGAGAGCTTGGACCAGTATATGTCGCATATTTATTGAGGGGTTCAAGGAGAAGGACGACAAGGGCGAAAATGAAATATTTAAGCAAAATATTTCGTGTTTATTATAATTCCAGTTTTACGTAAAGTATTTACAATCTAGATTTTATGTATCATACCTATAAAATTTATACTAAATTGCTGTTGCAAACACAAAAGTTCTTAAATAAAATTCCTTTACCGGAGTAAGATGGCAACATCAGAACCAAAATATGTTGCTATCATTTTCTTTACTTGGATATACTGAAGTAGCTCCTCTTGTTGGAACTGAGGCGTCATTTCCGAAATCGACAAAACCTTCTATACTCATTTCGTCTTGAATGTTGTACCCATCTCTAGTTCTTAAAAAAATTGTGAAGTGAACAACAAGTCTTTATCAATAGGATAGATAAATCAAAATTTACATTGTTTTATGAAAATTTTTCGATTTATTGTACAGAATTCCAAATCTACTTTCTACTTTTCTCCTGGCGCGTGACAATCTGTAGCTGAAAATCCTTGTTTTTTTCTGATAAAACTTTACCACTGTAAGGCCTCATATATTTGGTGAAAGGGAAAATGCTTCATCACCAACAAAATAGAAGGGCATTTTTGGACCTGCAGTGCCGGCAGAGGTTGTCCTCTCGGAATGTTTATTTAATTGTTTTCAAGCTTCTTATAAAAATAATTTCTTTGGAATAGTCCTATACTACCAGTAACGTCTATCCTGTGTCCTTAATAAATGATTTTTAAAGATAAAATACGCAAAAATTACCCGCTTCTTATTATACACGTCCATCGTTATCAGTGGGACGCCTACTGCCGCCTGCTACGTGTGCATCGGATGTCGCGTGCACGCGGCGTGCACGCGACGTGAAATGACGCTCGTGTGCACTGGGCCTTAGAATGTGAGCACTGGCTCCCCCATGAAGTACCTGCAAGCTTCTGAAGAATATTATTTCTCGCTGTGACTTTGTCAGCCACGTTTGAGAGATGCTGCCTGAATGTTATAGTTCTATCCAGTGTTATACCTGCATTCTTATGCACTGTTTATCTGCGTCACTCTCGTTGTATGTACGTTGAGACTGATGGATATCTCGGCATTTCCCTCATACCCTTACTGATTCTCACTTACAGAACACTATGTAGTAGTGCCATGTTGTTATTTTTTCGAACAAATAATTATTATTTTTTATTTATTACTTAAGTAACAGTTTAATAATAAATTTATGTAAAATTGCAATCAAATAACTGTTGGACTAACATTTTTGTAACGGTTAAATACAAAAATAAATACATAGTAATGGAAGAGATAATAAGGATGTAAAGATCTGACGTAGATGCTTCTACAGTGTTAGGTGAAAGCAGAGGCTTATCCAGTTCTTCGGAGCTGAAGCCGCAGATATTCCATCAGCTGCCGCGTCCCTCAAGTGGCTTGTGGCTGATTACTTGTTTATTCTGCGACAGTGCGGGGGAGAGTTGTCCTTACTCGAAGCTCTCTAATCAACGGGGCCTGTTCGCAAACACCATTACAGCCCACCTCTTGTTCTTTCTTTTCTAGTTTATTGGATTTCTTATTTTCCAACCTAGCCTCACTAACCCGCGGTACGGTCTAATGGCGCCACAAGACGTAGCGGAGCATTGGGTGGGCTGCGCACTAATAATGTACTAAGATAGAAATCGCAATATCTTTCTGCTCAAAATCTTTTATCTTTATCGAACAATTCTTATATATATATATATTTCGGATTTCTGAAACGGCTATGACGATTTAGATGAAATTTCATATTTAGATAACGTTTTGTATTTTAAGGTTACCGAGATAGTTGTCTTCCCTACAAAAAATCGAGTTTAGAAAATACGAACATTTTTTTCACTCGGTATCTCGAAAACGGCACTAACGCCATCTCGTAGACAATTCAGGCACCAGAAAGCCTACTAATAGTTTCTCTTTGATTTCAATGAATATTTAAACGAACAGTTCTTGTATACTGGCTGACCCGTGGAAATATTAGCACTACAAGTTTAATTGTAAAACATTTAAAAATGAAGATAATTAAAAATTTATCTTTTTTTTTTTGTCAGAGGTGATACTTTACAGAAACTTCTTTGAAAATAATATTACCGGTTCCAGTTATAAAATAATCATATTTTACTTTTTGACCGTAAATACTACCACCTTAATTATAAAACATTAAAAAAGTTCCTGGGTGACCGATCTTCGCTCGGCATCTTTCGATTTCTGTTCAATATACAAGATTTCGAGTTAATCTTGATAATGAAGTGCATAATTAAATATTAATACATCTACAAATTCCTAAAAAAAAAAAAAAAAAAGGCCACGTACGAGTGCACGTACCAAAAAACCCGTTCTGATAAATAGAATCTTGCCCTTTGAAGTGTCTGACCCTGTGCTTTATTAATGTTTATAACGAAAGTTACTTCTTATGGGAATTGTTTTATTATCATTTTGAAAGGCACGGTTGATCAGAAGATGTTTGTTTACTGCTAAGTTTGAACATAGTTTTATCGTAGTGAATGAATTTAGCACTACTGATGATCTTGTTTAAGTGAATTATGGCAGTTCTATCATTACCGTGACGTCACAATCTGATGATGAATTATTACAGAATTCGACGAAACATATCGAAAATAAAGAATAAATGTTCTTGGTTTTCGAGATATGCCATGTCAAAAATCAGTTATATATATAGTTCCTTGTGTTTTTGGCGACGTTTCTTCTGGTCCAGACCGTATTTCAACCTAACAACAACCACTAGGAAGAAAACAAAACATTGAAAGTACATTTCGACCGTATAGACATAGTGGTTTTGGTGGATTTTTTTTTGGTCCATGCCGGATCTAATCCTAACCTCTTCACTTTTGAGATATAATATCTCGAGAACTAAGCGATATATATATAATATTTTTTACTTTCAATTTTTCTCGTCGAGTTACATAATAATCCATCATCAAGGGTTATCGTAGAATCCCCTGAATTACCACAAATCTCGCACCATTAATTAATCCCTGCCTGGCATTAAGATTTATATTTAACATAATAATAGCATTTTTCTTTGAAACCGATTTATGAGCTGGTCTCGCAAAAAAAAAAAAAAGGGAGCAATTTTTGTATTTGGATTCTCGAAAACGACTCTAACCTCATTACGTAGAAGGTTCAGGTACCAGTAAGCCTATTCATGTTAGGTAAGCTTCTCTTTGGTTAATTGTGCACCTGAAAACGCTTTTTACTTTAATCAAACTTTACTCGAATTCTTGGATATTGAACAGAAATCGAAAAATGCCGAGCGAAGATCGGTCACCCAGGTACTAATGTAGTAAAGTGGAAATCGAAATATCTTTCTGCTCAAAATCAAAATTTAGGCACAGTAGAAATTATTTGCCAATAGCAAATGCTTTCCTTCTTTCAACTGCCACCACCGTTTGGACTGAGGCCTGCTATCCTGAGCTGAAAATCTTTATTTTTGCAATTATAACAAATATTTTAGATTTTTTCAGTATTTACTTTCTTCTGTAGACCTACTTACTCCTTTCAGTTGTTTACTTCAGTAAAACGTTTACATATATATTTTCTCTGACCATCTAGTATTAAAAATCTTTCTACAATAGCTAATTTAGAATATTTTAGTTCTCCTTGAAATCCAAACTCCACCCATTACGTTCTGTGCTTAATACATACCTGCCTAAGAATTATACTGACTCCTAGGTCAATGTTTTTGTTGAAATGATTGTCCATTTGGGGACGGGGTTTTATTCTAGTTCTAGCCTGCCTTTGATACCATTCTTTCTTGCCCTCGGTTGTTGTTTTATCAACTAAGTTATAGAAGGTTACGAGTATATTAGTTATTCTGCTTTATTTGATCACATTTTTATATTTAAACTGTCTTAACTTTTATCATTTTTGCTGCACTGCATGAATTGTGTGTTAGTTTGCGTTTTCTATTTACTACGAATTCTTCTAGCACTGGAGTTTCGTAATTTATATGCGTCTACACTCCATTTATTCGGATAGGCAGCGTGTTCATTGTTTTTCTTGAACATTTATGACATATTCATATTCTCTCTTCACTTCCACAATGGCTTCATCTACATGCATAATCAAAAATAGCAATAATAAGTTATAGTTTTGTGACAAGCATATCTGAAATGATGCTTATGTCACGCCATTCTCGATTTTTCATTATAGCTCTTAATTTTAGACATGATTTAATTAAAACTTTAGAAATTTTGTCTCATATAAAATTCACAGACAGTTTTTACCAATATCTAACCAGCAAGAAAGGCTTGACTTCAAAATTCATGTTCTGAATCAATTATTCTGAGGGGAAATAATCATGATATAAATATTACCACCAAAATAGAAACTATTGTTAATATTTATTTAAAGTGGTGTGTGGCACCTCGATATACCCTATCAAATGTTGGTAGGGGTTTGTATCTAAATTAATTTAATTTAACTTAATGAGATGTAGCGCTTGCTCCTCTGAAAATTACCCTACACACCCATCTTTACCCTTTTCTTAACCCACCTATTTTTTTTTAGGGTTTTTGGTAAATTATTCATAATTTCTCTTGGTTATTTATTCCAATCACTGACACCCTTAGCCTCGAAACAAAATCTTCCCACACCGTCCTCCCTGAAATCGAGTACAGTTTCTGATCGTCTTTTTCTTCCATGCACCTCTCATTATTCTTCGATCAATATCTTTCCACGCCTCATCACCAATATACGCTTTGTATTCTCCCACGATTCTCTTCTCCCTCCTCCTGTCTTCAAACGAATTCCATTCCAAATCCTGTATCATATCACTTGCTGATTGAGTTCTGTGGTAATTTCCAGAAACAACTCTAGCAGGCTTTGTTTGCACACCCTCCAACTAATTTGTATTCCTAAAGTTCAGTAACAAACGAAAATTTACGATTACATTTCTATAACGCTTAACGTAAAGTGTGTGCATTATGATTAGTATTCTATTGAATCTTGCGATTTTGAATTTCTGTCTAGTGACAAGACTAAAGGGGGAGACGATGAAAAAACTTTTAATTCTTGATTACAGAATGTTTGAAACGCGGATGAGCAAACACACTTTCAACTCAAGAGCTACTCCAAAACCTGTTATTTTATTTATACTCTTAAACACGCATAGTTTGTTAGCTAATAGTGGTATGAATGAAATCAAGGGTCTTGGTATTAAATACTGTTAGGGTCGTGTTGTCGACACATAAAACATCACAGGAGGAGTTATCTCTTTGCTGCTAACATCTGCTCACGAGACGTCTACTGCAACTTTTTTACGGCAGCCCTAAAACTCTGAAGTAAACATGCATCAAGAGTCTGTAAGTAAAGATATGAATTATTTAGTAGACGGAAAACTTTCTAGCACAGAAAAATATTACCGTGTACTTAAAATTTGAGAAGATTAATGTTACTCGCTTTAGTCGGTGATAATTCTGTCCGTAACACACTAAAATAAAAGTATAAAGATTTTTTTTATCTAGCGAAAAAATGAGATATTTTCTAAGTATTTTTTCCTACCCACCCTTCTAAAGCATGTAAGGTGAAAAAAAATGTTACTCTACGTCACCAGAACCTCTAAAATTAAATTTACACTTTCATTCATTTTGTTGCCTGTAGTAGAACTACAAAAAAACAATTAACAAACGGCGGCTGTATTACCAATCTCACATGAACAATTTGTACTTATCATTCAACAAGATATTGGAAAAGCATAAAAATACTGAAATAACCGTTTCCGAGTATAAACAGATTTTCCGATTTAGAGAAAACCAGAAACTGTTTCACTCGTTCAAGGTTGAGATAAAACACTGTAAATAACCCCACGACCTCACAGGAAGCAGAACTTTTCTTTTTCTTTGCCAGCGGCGATTTGGTGACTACCTAGCTCTTAAACGTCTGTGAAAAATCGCGTTAAATATATATACATACTGCTGCACAAAATGGGAAGTATTCATAACATCAAAATCTACCGACCTATACGCTTTCTGTATGTTCTCTATAAAGTTTTTACTAAGACCTTGTTGAACAGAATCAGTTCTACGCTTGATTCTGCCCAACCCATTGAGCAAGCAGGATTCCGCAGCAGCTTTAGCACAATCGACCACATTCTTGCCCTGCGACAACTAATTAGCCGTGCAAATGAATACGAGATGCCTCTTTGATTCAATAAGTCAGCAAGGCTGTCCCGCAAGCCTTATCTGAACATGGCGTGGATAAAGCTTATTGAGATTTCTCCATAACATCGATGTCACCTTCTCAGCTTTTGTCAGCGTTAGAGAACCATCTACAGAGTTACGCATCGAAAGAGGTGTTAAGCAAAGTGGTCCCATATCTCTATATCAGTTGTTTTGGAGATGGCAATATCAAATCTAGAATGGAGTGAAAAAGGAATTAAAATCAATGGCAGAATACATAACTTGATATTTGCTGATGATATTGCGCTTGTTGCCAATGACCTTGATTAACACCAAACCTTGGTTACCGAACTCACCTCCGAGTCTAAAGCAGTTGGCCTAAGAACGAATCTTCCCCAAAAAAAAATTTTTTTAACAAATGGGCCAAAGAGGGACTGTACAGCTACTTAATAAACCTTTAGAAAATGTCATTGAGTACATTTATCTTGGGCAGCTCGTAAGCATGAGAGGTGATATAAGACCCGAAATTTTCCGTCGCATTAAGCTGGGATGGCAAGCATTTGGGAGGCATTCTATTATCCTCAAATCTAACATGCCCACAAATCTACAGCAAATAGTCTATGACCAGTGCATTTTTCGTGTGCTGACATATGTCAGCGAGATCTGAATTCTAAATGAATTTACAAACGGTAAACTAAGGACTGCCCAAAAAGTTATGGAAAGGTCAAGTTAGGCTTAACGAGACAATACAAGAAAAAATCTACTAAAAATTAGGTTAATCCACAGACATCTTAGAGAAGACAGCGTCCTTCAAGTGGCAATCGGACGGCCATATTGCGCGGAGAAAAAAACAAAGATTTTAGGGGGAGGGGGGGTGGGGGTGGACGAGATAAATTATAGTTATAATTTAGTTATTGCTGATTAATAAAGGAGATTTTAATTATAAGAGGGAATACAAATATGAATTTAGCAAGAATCCTGATGCTATCGGGAGTTCAGGAAAACTTACAATATGACATTTATTTAACTTCACATCGCGAATACAGACTAGGCGTATTTACTGTTAATGTTAATACACGGTAGCATAAAATAACAGATCAACTCCTGGAGGTACAATTAGCCGTTATCAACAAACAAACAAAAAATATTTACTTTGAACTTAAACCCAAATAATTAATACATCTGAAAGAATGACAAGTAAAACACTATATAAAACAACTTACCATGTCCTCAGACATCGTTATTAATGATAATGTGACTTTACAACGAACGAATGAAACAAATATACCATTAAAAATTGTACGAAAATGTACCAACATAGTCTTCAAAAGCAATTAACTTTACTAGCAACTCGTATCTTTCTTCAATGAAAGTTTCACGGGAGTCCAGCCGGATGGAGTCATAAAACGACAACGTTTCGACAACCTGCTCGGTTGTCTTCATCAGGTCTATTTAGATGTTGCTTCTAGGAAATCACAAACAGACTGACTTCGCTGACACTTCCTTCGCTGCCGCCGAAATTCGAATGTCGTGTATGGCTGGACTCCCGTGAAACTTTCATTGAATCAATACGCCGGGAAAGTCTCCATTTACGTATCTTTCTTGACAAATTATGCCGTTATGTCAGTGGGGATATTTTGACAAATTATGCCGTTATGTCAGTGGGGATATTTGTTTAGAAAGTTAGAACCTGAAGGGTCGCAATCAGTTTCAATGGAATTCACAGGCGCTGGACTTGGTAAGGTAACTCATTACCATGGTAGCTGCGTCTGAAGCCGGTGGTCACCGATGTCAGATTTGTGGCTCATTTAATGCTCATATTAGCATTAGGGATGTCGCCTAAGCATTCGGCTCAGAATGCAAGTTGCAATCAGTGGCGGCGTCGGACTTCACCACTAGAAGTCTGTACCAGAATTTATATCTGGTATCAGCGCCCCGTAGCATAATGCCAGTGTGATTCAAACTGCAGGCTCAGAATGATGGTCGTCGACGCTCCCATATCTCTCGTCACCTCTGGTCCACCCTCGAAGTCTTCAAGATATATGTTGGACAGAAAAACCCTAGAATTTCAGTCGTGGGATAGATGTCTTGATGTCACGGGATATCTCTGACATTTCTTTTGCCCACGTTCATCTCTCGGGTGGCCCACCGTTCGGGAAAACGTCGTGAGTAACGCTGTTATGTTCGGGTGCCGCGGATTTTACCCTCCAGGAGCAGTGACCGGTTATCGCCCTCCGCCCCCCTTGGACCTCCCTCAAGGTTGCCGGAAGTGTCGGCCCGGGAGAAACCACCCACTTCTCCGATTCTGTCGCCCGCTAGTAGCGGTTTCCTTAGTTCATCGTGTCCTCGAGGACACAAGCTCTTGTCCGCACAATTCCACAATCGCCATATGAAATGTTTCATGTCCACTTGCACTAATATAAACTGCATACTTAGTTATTGGCATCACAGCTCTTTCTTAGAATCTTGCGCGTTTGTACAGAAATTGTTTAAAGAAAGTATAATGGTCGCCCAACGTTTTATGGAAAATATAACCTATTACATTGTCATTAAAATAATAAGTGTACCATGAAATGTGGCGGCAAGCGTCACATTACAACATGGACAAAAACAGTTTCAAGGTGGAACCCTAGAGACCACCACAGACCTGGAGGAAGACAAGGGACAAGGGCATCCGCAGGGTTGTTGGAGTTATCTGGCTGAAGATCACCCAAGATCGGGTGACCTGGAGAAGAATACTCAAGTTCGACCTCTACACATGACTTCAAGAGGCCAAATCAGTAAATGATTGAAGTGGATGATGATAATGATGATATATACGGTTACAAGTTCTGGCCTTTTACCAGTGCACTACTTTATTAATAAAGAAGGAATAAATCATTTGAAAAAAGATATTTTGATATGTTTTTTACCGTATTTGGAAGATTCAAAATAAATTCTTTCCTGTGAGAGATTGGGAGTTTTTGCGGCTCCATGTGAACAGATGAATCACCGATGTGGTCTGTCCGATCTCCATACTCACTGACGACAAATTTGTGATTTAATCTAAGACTGTTTTACCAGCGGGCGTTTTCATGACACCACCACGATCTACGGTGACTAGACTAGATTCATGAGCCTTGGGGAACAACTGAAACTCTGATACAGTAATATTACACCCCTGATATTATATTTTAAAACATAATGTGAATATAATAGAGCTCCAGGAATTACTTTTTTTTAGCGCCCATGAAGTCAAAAAAATTTTTGTGAAAAATTACACCCATTTCTTGTCAGTCTAATAATGAGCTACGTAGTTTGACTACCCAGGCGAATAAGCACAAAAGGTAAGTATCGTTGGATTGTAAATCTGTATGTTGCTCGTTTAAATCCGGAACGCCCAATAAGATTTACGTTTTACGTAATTTTCCAAAATCGATTTAGCTGCGAAGCTTAACTCACAAATTTAAAGGTAAATTGGAGCTTAAATTCAAGAGACATCAGAATTTAATGATGATTATTACATATAGTTGGTCACACTTGGTCAATAACCTTATAAAGAGTGTGCTTTAAAGAGCTTTTAAAAATGAATTTGAAGTACTGTTAAAAAAACTAGAGAGAAGGAATATATATATGTTTGTTTGGAAGAACGAGATTCAAAATTCACATAAAATATTTCTTTTCACAGGATGTACGTAAAATTTACCGTTCAGTATTTGATGAGGTTTCGATGATTAACCAGTGGTTCCAGAACTGAAACGGGGCGATTTTCTATATTGATACAACGTCGACAAAATGAGAAGTTAAAATAAAAAATTTCTCAAATTTTACCTATTTGAAATTTATACCCGGAGGTATAGCACAGTATTTTTTGGAAATAAAACTGGATACAATTCAGGGTGATGATGATTAATGAATTAGTGGCATTTCTTGTTGGTTGTATGTTTTCCAGAGGCGTTGAAAAATCGGAAAGCTTCTCCAACGTAAGATGGAAACTGTCGAAGGCAGTGCTATGATTGCAGATACACACAGCACCAATCATTTATCCTGCCACAATGGCTTTTGTCGTAATCATGTCTAAAATGTATTAATTACAAGCAATATCATAAATCAAACAGAAAACGTTGGAATTAATTAAAGATGCTTAAAACAATGTCGTTATTACAGACAGTAAAATAGCACGAATTTATGTACAAAGTAATGAAGACATATAGCGTTCGAAAAATAATAAATCTAAACAGAAGAAATATAATTTTCTTCAAACAGTAAATCTTCTAATTTTGGAGATATTTTACTTCTTTTCCTGTTTCTTAGTTTCCTTTTCTTTTCAATTTGACTGTTTCGTCTCTTTACTTAAGCAGCACATAATTTATTTCCATTTGCCATCTGTGGCACCAGTGAAGTATAATTCTATCCAGCATTAATTTTCCTCTTTCCAGAGCTTCCCCTTGTGATCAGCGTGCAGAGCCCGTCTCCTCGGCGTCGGAATATCTCGCGCAGCCCGTCGCTTGTTTGAGGATTTGCTCCCTTTGCCGGTTTAAAGGCGCCGGAGATCAGCGCAGATCTACTTCCTTCCGTCTGCTACATTATATAAGGAGAACGCTCACTCGCTTCCCAAAACCCCTAACAAACTTCAGAGGCATTTCTGAACCGTCATTTCCTCCAAGTATTCCTAACAAAGTATCTACCTTATCTCTTGAATATCCAAATTAAAAAAATCTCCGATATTTTATTAGAAACATTCATTTTGTTTATCCACACAGTAAAAATATCAGTTATCAATTTTTTTTCCCTCTTCAGCTCTTTTTAGGGCTTTACTTGAAGAGTTTTGAGTGATTTTAGATGTATTCGGTACGTCGCACAATGTTTACTTATGGTCTTTGTGGGAAATTCATGTACCAGAGTAGTCTCATCAAAGAACCACACCTTGGGGAGTGTGCATAAACCACGTAGCTCCATTTGGCCTCCTGTGAACCCCCCTCCCTTTCCCTTCCACGAGCCCTACGTTGCTTTTGCTTCCACCCCCCCCCCCCCCGTAGCTTTTTTTCCCTTTTGATTCCAGAAGACATTTTGTACTGTTTTCTCTTGTCAGACTATTGTAAATTACATACGGAGATAATTAACTGAGGGAAATAAATATTTACATGATGTTGTGAGTTCAGTTTCTCGTTTTAACTGTGAAAAATGTTATGAAAGGAAAGCTACGTGGCCTGGCTCAGAACCCCCCCTCCCCCCACCTAGCCCAGCGTAGCCTTCCAGCTAACCCCTCGCCCCCCCCCCTGGACCGAGACACGTAGTTTGTGCACGACCCCTTGGTGACACATCAACTGGTTTGCACAAGAGTGTGAGCAGCAGCCATGCCTTGAGTATCAGGCACAGTAGAGTGAAGTGTTTGTCGCTCTATTCTCTAGTGATTGGCATGTCGTTACTGTGGATTTTTCTTCAAATTTGTCGATTTTATGATACAAGCTTCAGGGGCCCATCATATAGACCTGTCCCTGTTGTATAGTTCCCCAGTACTTGTATTAGTGAATTTTGAGTTTGCTGGGCTATTTTATAAAATTTAATAACCAGCCCGCGGGATCTTTATTCAAGTGTCGAGATTCCCATGATTCCATGTATAGTGCTGCCAACCACTTGGCTTTGAATATCCGTAGATGGCCGCTGAAATTTCCGTAGATTGGGTACAAAAATCAGGAGACTCCCTAACTGAAAGAATAATTATTGTAGAGAGAGGAAAAATTAAGAATACTTTTTGTTTCCAGGTCTTTAAAATGCCAAAAATAATATTCTACATTGAAAGTAAAAAATATCACTGAAAATAATTTATACTGCGTCACTTTCATCTATGCTGCTGCTGTGCCTACCCATAATTTTTTTAGCGTCCATACCATTTTCTTTTTCGACATTAAAGTTAGCATATCTTCTCTAACAGGAAATGTTAAAACCTGAGATCCTTTTGACTCTCGAACAGTCGTCAGGACTTTCCGGAAGGCACTGCTCTGTAAGCCGTACCAACGAGCGTGTCACCATGCATAAAGGGTGCGCCAATAGTTTTGTATTACGGCCTTTTAAGATCTATAAAATCTGTAGCCAAACAAAATATGAGCGTCTTTTCAATCGTTAGTTCACACGAGCGGTTGCATGGAAACGATTCAAAATTATTGACAATCTGTAGTGCATTAACACTATACACTCAAAGTTTTACAAAACACCAACATAAGAAAAATCAACAAATAATAAAAAGTTTCTAAAAACCGTCGATATTTTAACAAAATCCGAAAATCCTAACTTTTCATAAAAATCCGTAGATCTACGGATACATCCGTAGAAATTGCAGCACTGTCCATGCATGGCCAAGGTAAGGAACCTACCAGAGGGTTGTAGAGCTCCTTTTAGCACACGGTTTTCAATTGTTTGCAGGTGGCGTAGATCTCTGGGGCCGTGTAGCATCACTCCGGGCAGGCGTGCTCTAGAATCGGCCCGCCAGGGTGCAGTAGATTCGCACGCTAGCTTGCAGCGCCTGTTTAGTATGCCGTAAAGAGCCTGCAGTATTGCACTAGCTCGTCTGCGTAAGTCTCCAAGACAGTGTCCAGTATAACACCGAGGTATGTGACTACCTTAGACCAGTTTGCTATGTCTATTTCTTCCGAATGACGTGTATATTATGGTTTTGTCATTTGGAAAATTAATCACTTCTCACAAAGAAAGAAAAAAATCACTGCTAGTGACAGTAGAGCATAAATAACTGCAATAGACCGAAAAATATAAGTAGATTATAACTTAGATAATAATTCCATTGTACAAAACGCAACAACATAACGAAATTGTACCGTGTGTACGTAATTACCAGGAGAACCCTCTGAAGATGCTACTGAAAAACAAGTGAACCGTGTTCAGCAAGTCAATAAACACACAAACATTCAACTGATTTAGCGTTATTTATTTATAAACAAAGCTCTTTTAATTTAGAGCAAAGCCAAATCATTTGGTATCTCTGGTCGTTTTCAGAGAACGATAAACATTGATGCTGGCTGACCTGCTCCAGAATGCTCAATCCTGCACGATAGCTGTTTGTACGCTAGCATGTTAGCGTTTAGTCGGCAAATTACACCTTACAGTCCTTACGAAAGTGTCACATGATTGATACATATATTGCGCTGGAATTGTTTAGCAGACAGACGACGTCACTTTAGTTTGAAGTTATTGAAGAATATGCGAAATTCTTTAATTTACGAGTGCAATAAAATACTTCTTCCGCCAACCTATTTAGGTCATAATGAAGGAAGGTATAAGATTAGAGAAATAAGATTCCGTACTGACGGTTTAATGTATTCTTTCATTCCTCGTTCTATTCGGGATTGGAATGCACAGAATTAGGATTGGTGCTTGGCACCCTCTGCCACCCACAATATTTGTGAATTGCAGAGTATAGATGTAGATGTACTTATCAAAGAGCGGGGAAAAGTACCCACAGCCTTACCACAACAGATGGAGCAAGTAGGTAAGATCTCGTGGTTAAGAGCGGCGAGTTTTGCTTGGATCTCGGTGTATGTGATTGGCGGGTTTGAATGTTTGGTGGGAGCTGTTGCGTGCCGATGTCAGGGCGCTCGTCTCACTCGGGGGCTGCAGACAATAGACCGCGCCCTCCCGGGAGCCCTGCCCTGCCCTGCGGCTATCAATTTCCCAGGGGGAGAGCGCTGCGTACGTTTTAAATCTGCCCCTTCAGCAGCACTCTGCTGACAATTAGGTTTGGGGTATTGCAATACAACCGCGCTCCACCAAACAAAGAAGAAAGGGGTGGCTACAAACAAGTGTACCAAGTTCATTTTAGGATGTTTGTACTGCAGCGGTTGGCTTGGCTGAAATGTGTTTTGACAGTACCTCATAAGGTTGATAGTTCCTCTAGGGGCAATAAAGATGAAAAGAACTTGTATATCAAAAAAAGTGAAGATTTAAAGATCATCAGTGGTGCAAAAAAAAAAAAAAAAAAAAAAAAAAGGAAAGTGTCACTTTTTTGTTTTAAATACACGTTGTCATACCTGTTTCCATAAAACTGTACCAGTGATAAGAAATAATTAATCTGCCATTATTTTGCATTGTTGAAGGGAAATTATATTAATTACAACAACGACTTATTAAACGTCACGATTTTTCCCCTTTTAGTGACCTTACATCCACTATCATGACTGTGATTCTTACATATACAAATAAATTGAAAGAAGTCCATGAGTTTATTAGATGCACATCAATACTTCTACAGCCAGCGGATAGTATCTGGTGAGTTATACTTGTCGATCTGCTACGTACTAGTATTGTCCGCTGTCACTGCTTATCCTTACAGTAAAACTTGTTATCAGTTGAGTTATTAACATCACTACACATACATCTTACTTTCACTCAGCGTAAATATTATAACGAACTATTACAATCGTGTCGCTACAACGAGATAATAATTACATTTTAATATCACTCTCCTCTGGGAATTTCATTATTGCTTTAAAGACCTTACTATGTTCTAATGCAAAAATGTGAGTCAGGTGACTGGTTCTTGTAAGAACTGCATAGCATTACAGAAAAAAAGTTGTTTTGGTTTGCCTTTCCTACCTCTATCAAGGCTGCTATCTTATGTCTTATGTATACGATTCTATGATGTTCAGTTTCCCCACTTTGGGAGTGTCAAGCTAAAATGTTTGATTATAGAAGGAACAACTACTTGATCACTACTTGATAGTTGGCAGAGATAATCATACATATTATTACTATAAGGTATTTTTTTGTCACAAGCATATATCTTCCTTCATACTTAACCGAAATCAATGAATGAGGTGTACATTTTAAAGCTTATGGTCTCCACTTTGGTTAAATCATATTTTAAGCAAGAAAGTTTTCGGAATTCGACCTTTAAAGGGCAAAAATGTAATTTTTTCTAAAATGCTGTTTTCTGCGTTACGAGTCAGTTATCTCCCTGGATTCCTATCTGAAACAGTTTTATGAAGTATCATTTTAAATATTAAGATCTCCGCCTTAGTGACGTCATATATTAAGCCAGAATGTTTTCGGAATTCGACCCTTAAAGGGCAAAAGTATCAATATTTTTGCAATGCGTTTTTGTGTCACGAGCGATTTATCTCCCTTAATATCTAACCGAAATAGATAAGTGAGGTATCATATTAAAGAATAAGGTCTCCGCCATGGTAAGATTATATTTTAAAAAAGAAATTTTTCGTAATTCGACCCTTATAGGGCAAAAATGTCACTTTTTCTAAAATGCGTTTTTGTGTCTCGAACCACTTATCTCCCTGGATATTTATCCAAAATCGATAAATCAAGTAAGATTGTGAGGAATAATGTCTCAGCTTTGCTAACATCATATTTTAAGAAAGAAGTGTTTGGAATTCAACTATTAAAGGGAAAAAGTATAAATGGTTCTACAACGTATTTTTGTGTCATGAGCATTATATTTCCCTTGATATCTAATCGATATAGATAAATGACATATCGTATTAAAGACTAAGGTTTCCGCCGTGGTAACATTATATTCTAAGAAAGGAATTTTTCGTAATTCGACCCATAAAGAGCAAAAATGTCAATATTTCTAAAATACGTTTTCTGTGTTTCGAGCCATTTATCTCCCTGGATTTCTAACCAAAATCGATAAATGAAGTAGGAGTATGAATAGTAATGACTGAACTTGGTGACAGAATATTCAATTTCACTATTCTTCGCATTTTATTCGCGAAATTTTCGCACGGGTCGTCTAGTAGAATTTAAAGCTACTGCTGTATATTTTTTTGGTTTAATTCATTTATTATCCGTTCAGCTAATATTACTATACAGGACGATGTTTAATTTTACAAAAAACATAATTTACATATTGTCATGGTTGAGGTGAACCCACAGGGCCCCTCAGTGACTACAATACAGTGATACAATAAATTTTTATAAGAATGTTAGCAACACGAATGTCAGTATTAAAGTAATAAAAACAGTTATCAGAATTAGAACAGTAATCAAAACGGTTAAAATGAAATTGGTTTAAAATAATTACACTTTGTATATATATATATATTTTGTTTCGAGCGCTGACAAAAATCTGATCTATAATTAACAAACGAGATGTCAAATAGAAGATGACAGACCAAACGGTATTTAATTTATTTGCTGGTTCACTGCTTCTTCGGAATCACTGCCTGATAGAAAAATATCTTGAGGAAGGCGTTTTTTTTAGCCTAGTTTCGCCGGTTCTTTTCCCTAGTTTGTAAAATTGTGCACCAGGTTCTGCACTCATTCGTTTGATAAAATGCATGGATTGTTGTTTTATAAATTCATAAATGTAAGCAACATTTAACTCTCTGTGTAGTTGACTATTTCGTACATACCATGGTGCGTTCACTGCTAATCTGAATAGTTTGTTTTGAAATATTTGTATTCTATGTAATTTGCTACGGCTAGCACATCCCGATATAGGACATGCATTTGTTATTAGTGGCCGTAATATCATCATATATATTATTTCTATAAGGTATTTTTTTGTCACAAGCCTGTATCTTCTTTCATACTTAACCGAAATCAATTAATGAGGTGTCATTTTAAAACTTATGGTCTCCACTTTGGTCACATCATATTTTAAGAAATGAAGTTTTCGGAATTCGACCCTTAAAGGGCAAAAATGTCAATCTTTCTAAAATGCTGATTTCTGTGTTACGAGTCATTTATCTCCCTGGATACATATATGAAACCGTTTAATGTAGTATCAATTTAAAGATTAAGATCTCCGCTTTAGTGACGTCATATATTAAGACAGATATTTTTCGGAATTCGACCCTTAAAGGGCAAAAGTATCAATATTTTTGCAATGCGTAATTGTGTCACGAGCAATTTATCTCTCTTAATATCTAACCGATATAGATAAATGTGGTATCATATTAAAGATCGAGGTCTCCGCCGTGGTAAAATTATATTTCAAGAAAGGAATCGTTCGTAATTGGACCCTTAAAGGGCAAATATGTCAACTTTTCTAAAATTCGTTTTTTATGTCATGAGCAATTTGTCTCCCTGGATATCTAACCAAAATCGATAAATGAAGTAGGAATATGAAGAGTAATGTCTCAGCTTTTGTGACATGATATATTAAGAAAGAATGTTTTTGGAATTCAACCCTTAAAGAGAAAAAGTATAAATTTTTCAATAACTTATTTTTGTGTCACGAGCGATTTATCTCCCTTAATATCTAACCGATATAGATAAATGAGGTATCATATTAAAGAATAAGGTTTCCGCCGTGGTAACATTATATTTTGAGAAAGGAATTGTTCGTAATTGGACCCTTCAAGGGCAAAAATGTCAACTTTTCTAAAATTCGTTTTTTATGTCTTGATCTATTTATCTCCCTGGATATCTAACCAAAATCGATAAATGAAGTAAGATAATGAGAAGTAATGTCTCTGCTTTGTGACATGATATATTAAGAAAGAATGTTTTTGGAATTCAACCCTTAATGGGAAAAACTATAAATTTTTCAATAACTTTTTTTTATGTCATGAGCGATTTATCTCCCTTAATATCTAACCGATATAGATAAATGTGGTATCATATTAACGACTAATGTTTCCGCCGTGGTAACATTATATTTTAAGAAAGGAATTGTTCGTAATTGGGCCCTTAAAGGGCAAAAATGTCAATTTTTATAAAATTCGTTTTTTATGTCTTGAGCTATTTATCTCCCTGGAAATCTAACCAAAATCCATAAATCAAGTAGGGGTATGAGGATTAATGTCTCAGCTTTGTGACATCATATTTTAAGAAAGAATGCTTTTGGAATTCAACCATTAAAGGGAAAAGTATAAATTTTTCTATAATGTATTTTTGTGTCACGAGCCATTTATCTCCCTTGATATATAACCGATATAGATAAATGAGGTATCATAGTAAAGATTAAGGTCTCCGACATAGTCACATTATATTTTAAGAAAGAATTTTTCGTTATTTGACCCTTAAAGGGCATAAATATCACTATTTCTAAAATGCGTTTTTTGTGTCTCAAGTCATTTACCTCCGTTGACAATTAAACAAAATTGATAAACGAGGTATCATTTAAAAGATTAAGGTCTTCGTAATCTCTTCGGTTCTGTTACCACATTTTAAGAAAGACATTTTTAAAAATTCTAACCTTAGAGGGCAAAAGTATTAATATTTTTACAACGCATTTTTCTGTCATGAGCTATTTATTTCCCTTGATATCTAATCGAAATCAATAAATGATGTATCGAATTAAATATTAAATTATCCACTATCGTCACATCATATTTTAAGAAAAAAACTTTCTCCAAATTACACCCTTAAGGGGCAAAAATAACATCATTTCTCAAAACTTTTTTTTTTTACCTTGCTTGATAACTAACCGAAATCGATAAATGAGGTATTATTTTAAAGACCAAGGTGGCTGCTTTGGTCTCACCATATTTTATAAAAGAAATTTTTTTTGTAATTTGACCCTTAAAGGGCAAAAAGTATCAATATTAGTTATAGAACGTGTTGATTTTTTAAATTTTTGTTTTTATTATATGCCATTTATCTTCTTCGATACCTAGCTGAAATCGATAAATGACATATCGTTTTAAAAATTAAGGTCTCCAGCTAGGTAAAATCATAAATTAAGAAAAAAATGTTCAGAATTTGGTGCTAAAAGTGGTAGCGCGTATGAGACTTTTAAGAGCCAAGTCCCCAGATTTCAGCAGCGGATATCACAGAGAAGTCAAAAAACTTTTTTTTTTTTTATTCAATAAGTAGTTTTTCGTATATATTTTTGTCTATTACGGAAACGCTATCGTTTTGCTATACAATTCCAATGTAATCATTTTATTCGCTCAGCAACAAATATCACAGGGATGTTGATATGTTGTGTGCAGTATGTTAAGGTTGGTTTTATTCTACCAAGGTCAGTGACAGTTTGTCATAAATAAAGTGTGTTTTAAAGTTTCCTAACTGTTTCATAATATGTTTTGAGTATTTTGCTGTGTACCTATTACACTAAAAAAAATATTTGCTACAAAACTACGGTTCAACTATTCATTATATTACAAGCATTCAACCTCACTATTCGTCGTATTTTATTCGCGAAATTTTCGCACGGGTCGTCTAGTATAAATTATTTCTATAAGGTATTTTTTTTGTCACATGCCTGTATCTTCCTTCATACTTAACCGAAATCAACGAATGAGGTGTCATTTTAAAGCTTATTGTCCCCACCTTGGGCACAACTTATTATAAGTAAGGAATTCTCGGAATTCGACCCTTAAAGGGCAAAAATGTCAATATTTCTAAAATGCTGTTTTTTGTGTTACAAGTCATTTATCTCCCTGGATATCGATATGAAATCGTTTAATGAAGTATCATTTTAAAGATTAAGATTTCCGCTTTAGTAACGTCATATATTAAGACAGAAATTTTTCGGAATTCGACCCTTAAAGGGCAAAAGGATCAACGTTTTTGCAATTCGTTATTTATCTCCCTTAATATCTAACCGATATAGATAAATGAGGCATCATATTAAAGACTAAGGTCTCCGCCGTGGTAACATTATATTTTAAGAAAGGAATTTTTCGTAATTCGACCCTTAAAAGGCAAAAATGATACTTTTTCTAAAGTGCGTTTTTTGTATGTCGAGCCATTTATCTCCCTGGATATCTAACCAAAATCGATAAATGAAGTAGGATTATAAGGAGTAATGTCTCAACTTTGTGAAATCATATTTTAAGAAAGAATGTATTTGCAATTCAGCCCTTAAAGGGAAAAAGTATAAATTTTTCTAAATCGCATTTTTGTGTCACGAGCGATTTATCTCCCTTAATATCTAACTGATATAGATAAATGAGGTATCATATTCAAGAATAAGGTCTCCGCCATGGTAATATTATATTTTAAGAGAGGAATTTTTCGTAATTCGACCCTTAAAGGGCAAAAATGTTAATTTTTCTAAAATTCGTTTTTTGTATCTCGAGCAGTTTATCTCCCTGTATATCGAACCAAAATCGATAAATGAAGTAGGATAATAAGGAGTAATGTCTCAGCTTTGTGAAATCATATTTTAAGAAAGAATGTATTTGCAATTCAGCCCTTAAAGGGAAAAAGTATAAATTTTTCTAAATCGCATTTTTGTGTCACGAGCGATTCATCTCCCTTATTATCTAACCGATATAGATAAATGTGGTATCATATTAAATAATAAGGTCTCCGCCATGGTAACATTATATTTTAAGAAAGGAGTTTTTCGTAATTCCACCCTTAAAGGGCAAAAATGTTAATATTTCTAAAATTCATTTTTTGTGTCTTAAGCAATTTATCTCATTGGATATCTAACCACAATCGAAAAATCAAATAAGAATGTGAGGAGTAATGTCACAGATTTGGTGACATCATATTTTAAGAAAGAATGTTTTTGGAATTCAACCCTTAAATGGAAAAAGTATAAATGCTTCTATAACGCATTTTTGTGTCACGTGCCATGTATCTCACTTGATATCCAACCGATATTGATAAATGAGGTATCATACTAAAGATTAAGGTCTCCGCCGTGGTAACATTATATTTTAAGATAGGAATTTTTCGTAATTCGACCCTTAAAGGGCAAAAATGTCAATTTTTCTAAAATGTGTTTTTTTGTGTCTCTAGCCATTTATCTCCCTGGATATACAACCAAAACCGATAAATGAAGTAGGAGTATGAAGAGTAATGACTCAGCTTTGGTGCCATCATATTGAACCTCACTTTTCACCGAATTTTTTTTCGCGAAATTTTCGCATGGGTCGTCTAGTCATTTTATAAATTAACAGGCAGCACTCTGTTTTTAATGATGATTTTTTGTTTAACACAGGATACAAATTGTGTAATCTGGCATAGGCTTGGTTTAGTTTATTGTTAATGTGTATGTTCCATGCTAACCGCCTGTCAAGGTCGACTCACTGTTATATTTAATTTATAAGGAAATCAAATATCCTATTTCTGGATAGAGCAGACGTTTGCAGTGATTTAATTTTTTCTTTTTTTTGACAGGGTCAACTAAGTACCGCGCACCACCAGGCGGCCAGGTGTGGCACATGAGAGGGAGTGTGTCCAGCAAGGATTAGAACCGGATCAGCGAGACTGGAAGCGCCACCCTACAGGTGGAATGTTCGTCTGTGCAGTTTTATTTGTGAATTGTGTAGTTTATGAGGGGGAGAAAGCGAATAGACCCAGCATTCGAGTAGCTCATTGCGGTATACCACCTAAAAACCACACCCAGGTTGGCTGGTACGCGAAGCTGGTCCCGTTTTACTTTAATGGTCGCAGTCAATAGATGGGGCAATCGACTTATCTCTGGGTCGAACTTTGTTGTAGAAGCCTCTCATCATGGAATCATGTTCACTGTAGAGTTGCAGTCGAGGATGCGCTTCCCTGGCGTTCAGCGAGAAACGCTATACGGGGTTTGGCCCGACGAGTAGTCACGCAAAGTAATTCGACTGCTAATATCAGGCAGTCAGCCAGCGATACCCAAGAGACACCGACACCAAAGTACGAGACAGAAAATCTTTAAGATGAAGCAGAGCAATCCCTGCATCGTAGAGCTGACTTCGAGAGATTTTGTAGATCAAAACTTTGGCACCAATCTAACGCTTTGCCACAGGTTCAAAAGAAAGAAATTATCACAAATGTTAATTAAGTTATTATTCAACCACTCTACCATGTCCGATAGCTTTCCGAACTTTCTCATTACTGAGGGCAGCCGAGTGTGTCATGACCCAGAGGGTCTTCTAATACCTGTTCCTATAGTCAATGCCATTATTCGGTCGCTTTTCATGCATCGCCGCACATTTTAATCTCATTAACAACCACACTGACACACCTAACACTAGAAATCATTACAATATTCGGTGAAGGTGTTTTGGGCAGCTGCAATGGTTGAGTTTTAGCTTAGCAATGGCGGTTATAATTTTTCATAATTTAACGGTTGTTTGATGCTAACGCGCTTATGAATTGTTCAATGGATTAGATCGATTCCCTGCATCTTAGATGCGTCTTCCCACAGTGCGATCAACAGTTTCATTATGGATGGAATGTTCGCCTTGATTACTGGTAGATCATGCTTCTGTCCTCTTTCTATTGACTTTACCTCGAGTGTGCGGTTTTATCTGTATAAATTCAATCCATTTCTCCCTTTATTTTAACTCCTTCACGGTTCAGAAGGTCTTGTATGTTAGGCGACTCATCTACGCACTGCTACTGTTGTGACGGTGCCTGTGAAGCGCTTCGACGGTTTGACAGGACATCTGTTTTAGATCTAACATTCACATACGGCAGATGGACTGAACGGTCGAGTCAACTCCAAACAACGGACTTATCTCAAATTATTGTACTTTAGATTTAACAGTCCTAAAAAGTAAGTATATTTAGCCGTTTTCAGTAAATGTACCGTGTATTAATTGGATAATTTTTTTTTTTTTTTCAAGAACATTTGGCATTTTACAATTAGTACAGAAATGATTCATGTTCTCTACAAGAACTAAAACACATAATACCTGGGTGACCGATCTTCACTCGGCATCTTTCGAGTTCTGTTCAATATGCAAGGTTTTGAGTAAAGTTTGATTAATTTTTTTTTTTTTTTTTTTTTTTTTTTTTTTTTTTTTTTTTTTTTTTTTTAAGGCTTCATAGGCATTTTTAAGTGCATAGTTCCAGAAGCTTAGCTGACAGCAGTAGGCTTATTGGTATTGAATCATACGAGATGAGGTTAAAGCCGTTTCTGAGATACCAAATCCAAGAATTGATTATTTTTTTTGTAAAATCGTATTTAAAACTTGAAAAGCAAATCGTTATCCACATATGAAATTTCATCCAAATAGATAGAGCTATTTCCGAGATCGTCTGGTTTACCACCTCATAAATTGTTTTTAAAGAAAAGTGCTATTATTTCGTTATATAGAAATATTTAATGCTAATCAGAGATAAATTAGCGGTGCGAGATTAGTGGTAATTCTCTCAGACGAGTACATCATCAGTGCTATATTAATTATCAGATAAAACTATGCTCTTACCTCGCATTAACCTTACACCACCAACCCTGCCTTTCTAAATCATAAGAAAACAATTTGAACATTATAAAGCGTAAGGTCAGATGCTTCAAAAGGCAGGATTATATTTATCAGAACCTGTTTTTTCGTATGCACACACGTATATGTCTTTTTCATGAGTTTGTAGATTCATTAATATTAATTTTAATGGTAGATACACATACGATCATAAAATCTATGATGATCACATTACAACTGCTAAACATTGTTTTCAGGGAAGTTATTTTTTTTTTTTAAATATTTACTTTTGAAATGTTTTACGATTAAATTTGTAACGACTCTTTAACGACTTTTTACAGTGAAATTTGTATTTATTACTACTCTTCATAATAAAATATCTTTCATTAAAAATACTTGCATTTACTTATTTCCTCATTATTATATTACCATTCGGTGATTGATTATGATGTTATACGAAATAATCGCATGGGTCAGTTAGCATACATGATTATTTCGTTGAAAGGTGTGAGTTCCTTGTTGAATCCAAAGAGAACCAACTATTAGTGGACTTCTAGTACCTAAAACGACTACCCGAGATGGCATTAGAGCTATATCCGAGATACCAAACTCAAAAATTGGTCGTTTTTTTGTTGTAAATTCCGCGTTTTTGCAGGGAAGACACCTATTTAGATAAACTTAAAAATCAAAACGTTTGCTAAATATGAAGTTTCATCCAAATCGTTAGAGCCGTTACCGAGATCCAATATATATATATATATATATACAAGAATCGCTCACTTAAAGATATAAGATAAAAACCAAGTGATTGTTTAATATTTACTGTATTAAACAAAACTACTGCAGAGCAATCTTTTCTTACATCGATGGGAAAGCTTAATTGCGACGCACTCGACAGACATGTTATATGTGACGTGGGCGTATAGGCTAAATTAGCTGCAACGACCGATCGAGTTGGTCCCGTGTGATGCTGAAGGCGGCACCACGCAGGCTGGCGGACACGCTGATGGGCGGCCATATCTGGAAGTGTGATTGCAGCAAGTGGCATTGGTGTCGAGGGAGGCATACTCGGACCAGAACCCGTCAATGACGGAGGCATCAGCCGCGGATACAGCGAGGCAGGCATGGCGGATAAAGCATTACCAGCAGCCCAGTGTCAAATAACTCCTGCGGAGATGAAGGTATATCACCGGTAGCGGGACATTTCAACACTGCTTATTGGAGTTCCTGCGTACATAAATTCTGGAATTGCTTCTGCAAACAATAGCAAACAAAAAAAGGTTCTGGAAAAAAATGTGCGGTAGGTACCTATTATTTTTTGCCGTTTTGTGGAAATCACCGTGACATCGTAGTGACGACGAAGGCAGGAGTGTATGGTCCGGAGATTGTCATCGGGTCTTAATAGCGGCGGATGAAGTCTTCAAGCCACTGAAGGCTTAACCAAGCAAGTCCATCCATCGATTTCCATTGTTAAACATTTGCGAAAAAGAATTTTGTTTTAGAGAGAAGACTGTATGGGAAACAAAATGCCTAAAAAAATAAAAAAATAAAAATTAAGCATGCAGCAAGGGAAGATAAAATGAAACATTCTGGGTTAAGAAGTTGTGTGATGCAATTTCGAAATTGAATCGAATTTCCAAATAAGAACTTTGCTTTATGATTCGACTCATCAGTATGACGTTGCTAACACTGATTCGGTTGCGAAGGATGTCATAAAGATGTTGTATCTCTGCTGAGGCTAACTTCACCTGATGTCCTGGATACTGCTACTGGGATTGAGTTGACGAAGTACCTGCTCCAACACAAGTTCTACCAGATTTAAAAGTGCGAATCACGCTGGCCACTGGAGTACCTCAACATCACGCAAACAGATCATATAGACATGTCCCGTGTTTGGAGAATGTCAACACGACACTGTTGCAAGAGAAGTAACACGTGAGGATGTCTGTAAGGTACCATTGTGCCGTCTGAGTTCCCTCAATCACTACCAGCCATGACCTGAAGTCATAACTGTTAGCTCCATGGACTATGATATCAGAAGTATCATTACTGTGCATATCCAAGTCATTGGAGGACTGGGCTCACTCCTCAGGTTCACTGGACTGTTGATTATCTCGGATGACCATCGTGGTCATGGCAGGTATGGCGGAGACCCGGGGAGAAGCACCATTCTTCCAATGTTTTTGAGAGGCACAGCGGTGTTACTCTACCAGTAGCAGATTTTAATTATATCAGTGTCAAACACGCTTTAACAACAACAAATTCCGATTATGCGCCTGCCACCAAGTAGAGATGAACAAAAGCAAATGGCCGCTAATAACAGTACTAGGCTACTTTTCCCACCATCGTTTCAATGTAATATTTCTTGTTCACCATTTTATGTGGCGACACTGCACCCGTCACAGACTAAGAGGGTGATGGCGGGAGTGTTTACACAGTATACACGGAAACACCGGACGTGACGTCAAAGCGGGCGTCCATTAGTGCGTGATGTGTTTTTCCGGAAATTCAGACTTTTGAAGACATTTGTTTTTAGATCCCATGCTTCCAAGGGCGGTTACACCCCCTCCCCCTAACGTTGGTTTTTGAACCAAGTGTACCCCCCCCCCCCATCCCATAAAGTCGACTTTCGCGTCATTTGTAGACCTTTTATTTTTTAGCTCTATCATCCTACAAAAATTTCAAAACTGCAAGTTAAAACCTTGGTGAAGTTTCGTGATATTTCAGGCCCCCCCCCCCATATTTCACCTCACGTCATTAATGGACGCCCCAAAAGAGAAAAGAACCACTAAGTGAGATATATTGGCACAGATCATAATGACACTCAGTATAAACATAATAAACCCAGAGACTTTAAAAAGACTGGCTCTTCTAGAAAGTGTTGGCTGAAGTTAAGTAATAAATTATCGCACACCAAATTTTACAAAACAAACACAATAGACAATACTCGAAACAAAATAAAAACACATGGAAAAATATTTAGAATCTTCGCCATAGAGCATGAAAAGTACGAACATAAACTCAAACAATTTAAACACAGTTTCAATGAAGATAGCAGTTTACCATTTCGCATCAGTAACTAATACACAGAGTAGTGCAGTGTTTATATCCAGCTTCAACATACTTGGGAAAACGTACTATTAACACGAAGTCCCGTTGGAGCAACTGAGAAAGTAGTTGGTACAGTGTTTTTCAGAGTGTAGGTACAGTACCGAAAACTAAAAACTGTGACAGTGTCAAACAGATAAACCGATGAAACATGGAACGGGAAATATATATAAACTTGTATGAATAAATAAATAATAAACAAATACTAAAGGGACGAAGCTGTAAAGGTTAGAAGATATGATAAAACAAAAAATACCGTGGTAATACTGGGGACAGCTTTCAATAACAGAATCCATGGTAGACTTCAGATCCCCTTCTCCCAGGCTATCTATTTTAAAATTAAGAAGAGGAAACAAATTCTACACTGTTTTCAATGCCCACTCTCCTATTAATGAAGACAATAGGAAGAACCCAGATAAGGTAGAAAAATTTTAGTCTCAGCTTGAAGAGGAGCTGTTCAGAACCCCAGAAAACATGTTATACTACAAATGGGAGACTTCAATGCCCAAATTGGAAAGGAAAGGAAATTTAGGTAAGTGGTCGGAGAATACTCAGCTCACCAAAGGACCAACAGAAATGGTGGAAGACTGATTGATGTCGGTGAATATTTTGCCATGAAAATAATGTCCACTCACTTCAAGAAGACCGCAAAGCAGATGAAGACTTGGCAACCTCCCAATCCAATGATAGGAGAATTTCAAATTGATCATGTAGCTACTACCAATACAAGAGAAGTAATAAATGTCAGAGTACAAAGTGCTAACGTTGACTCAGATCTCAATCTAACGATAGTTAAAGTGAAACTAATTCAGAACAATACAACTAACAAGGCTCCCAGGATTCACAAATATAGGATACAAGAACTGAAGATCAACAAAGAAATAACTGAAATGTATCAGAAGGAACTGGATACGTTGGACTCTTATAAATGGAACAAAATAGCCCAGAGAATACAAAAAAAACAGCAAAACAAACGATTCTCCTGGCCAAAAAGAAGAAGCACCCATGGTGGAATGATGAATGTGAAGAGATAAACAGATAAAACTCTACAAAATTAAATTTTGAAGAGTTTAAAGTCAAAAGGAAAAGAACAGCTAAGGTAATCAGAAGAGTGAAACTAAAATTTGAGAAGGAGCAACCAAAAGAGATAGAAGAAAACTTTAATAGTAATAACACCAGAGATTTCTATCGAACCTTTAAGTCCAAAATTAGAGGTTACTCTCCGCATAGCCTTTGCTTCAGGAATGATCAGGGTAAACTGATCCTAAACAATAAAGAAAACTGTCAAAATCTGGCCAAATACTTTAAGCAACGAGTTAACTGTGAACCTCCTTAGAATGAAATGACATTTTATGAAACAAGCACAAAACTCCCAGACTTAGCTCCACCAGATAAGAAGGAAATAAGAGAAATTATATAGAGCCTTAAGAACAGCAAGACATCTGGAAAAGACTCCAATGTTGCCGAGCTTATTAAGTGAGCTGGAGAGAAGGTAATAGACCAACTTGAGAAACTCTTCCAACAAATCTGGCTTAAAGAAGACATACCAGAAGAGTGGAGGGATGCTGTCATCCATCTGTTACAAAAAAAAGGGAGACAAATCAAATGTGAATAATTACAGAGGTATATCACCACTATCTGTGGCATACAAGATACTCTCCAAAGCACTGCAGCGAAGAATAGAGAACCACATTGATCAACAAATAGGAGAATATCAGGCAGGATTTAGGACAGGACGATCACGTGCGGAACAGATCTTCACTATAAATGATGAAAACGAAGGCGTTATCAGGGGTTAAAAAGGTGATCATGACTTTTGTGGACTTCAAGAAAGCGTATGATTCTGTAGACCGACATGTACTAATAGAGGTTTTGAAAGAATTCGGAATAGACAATAAGACAACATCACAAATACAGCAAACTTTAAAGAACACCCGATCACAAGTTAAGTTTTTAGGAGAAATGTCTGATCCCTTTGAGATCAAAACTCGAGTAAGGTAAGGTGACGGACTATCCCCGCTATTCTTCAACTGCATCTTGGATAAGGTCATCAGGGAATGGCGGAAAGTGATGAGTCAGTCGAACGTCCCAAACGGAATTAGACAAGGACACCAGATGAATTGCTTGACATTTGAACGTTTCGCTTTTGCGGATGACATTGTGTTCTTTGCAATAGATCTGGAGACAGCAATCAAACAGACAGAAGTCTTGAAGGAAACAGCTGTCAAAGCAGGACTACAAATATCGTTCGAGAAAACGGAGTATCTGAACACAGATGCAAAAGACCAGACGAGGGCAGTAAAAACTACATATGGTAATATTAAAAAAAAAAAAAAAAAAAACCACAGAAGTTCATATACCTCGCTGAAATTTTAACGCCCAATGTTAATGAAAAGGCTGCAGTTAAAGATAGGTTGAGAAAGATGGAAACAGCTTTCAGGATTTGTCAAAAGACATACAAATCAAAATTACTCTCCCATCAGGCGAAATACAAGCACTATAGTACAGTAGTGAAGCGATAATGTTTATACGCAGCACAAACACTAGCCAGAAATGGATTGACGGAAATAGAAAGGAAAGAAAGGAAGTTTCTAAGGAAAATGTTGGGACCAAAAAAAGTGACTCGAAGAGAATTTAATTTTAGTTTGAGATCTAACCAAGAATTATATGTCAAGTTGGAAAAAGTATCAAATACAATTAAGATAAGGAGATTAGCTTTCTATGGAAATATCAAGCGAATGAAACCAGAAAGAATGGCAAAGAAAATACTCAACTCTCAAGAGAACAGGAAGACTCAGGTTCCATGGGTGAAGGAGGTCCATCAGGATCTGAAAAGATGTGGGATCAGCATAGAAGACATCCCAGACAGGGAATTATTCAGAGGAAAAA
The DNA here is from genome assembly GCA_031002005.1 of Vandiemenella viatica. Lineage (NCBI taxonomy): Eukaryota > Metazoa > Arthropoda > Insecta > Orthoptera > Morabidae > Vandiemenella > Vandiemenella viatica. The sequence continues at coordinate 18,256,716 of JARYHS010012519.1, forward strand.
TTGCGGAGGTAAAGGATCTGACTGATGAAAAACCAACCAGGAAAGGTGGGGATTTTCAGAGGAAGAAAAAGCAAGAGTGAACCAGAGAATGAAAGAGTACTGGCGACTGAGGAAAGAAAGTCAGAAGAGGAAATGAAGTTGTGTTGCCGTAGTCCATAAATGGCTGAAACGAAAAGAAAGAAAAAAAAAAAATTGCTGTTGCAATTGCGTTTCGTCTGTCAGAGTCTGTTTGTCTAGGCATCACTCCTCAATGCCAGCATATCTCCTAACATTTTTTTTGTGTTGGTGGTGCATTTCCTCTCAGTTAGAACATTAGTTGTAAGCTGTCGGGAGCCTGAGAAACTGTTAGATACTTCTAATAGCCAGATGCTTGATCATTAACAGTACTGGTGATAAAAACAGAAATATTGTGTACCTCTCCTCAAAATTCATCGCTCCTTGAAGACCTCCGATAAACATCTCCTACACAAGAAACACAAACTTCATCGTAGCTTCATGAAAAATGTTAAAGAGTTGAACCAACCGTTAAAAATCGGAGGTAAGAGACCCGAGCTAGTGAAACTAGTTCGACATGTTTATTTTTTGTCGACTGAGCGGTGCACTACAGACGTGAGCCAAACCCTTTCATCATGTGTAGAGATCAGCTGCGACCATACTTTATTCCTACAGAAACAAGTCCCTGTTCTTCTTGGCAAACGATCTTACTGCCTTGGCAGGGTAACACAGAGTTCATCCTCCAGATAATACCTCCTCCAGCCTCATAAAACCGTCACAAAGGCAGCTTCACTAGCTAATTCCAAAGGTGGGGAAAATAGAAAAGCAACTTAGATATCAGACCTTATTTTGATCGATCAATTGAATTTGTTCCAGGCATTCGTGGAAAACTTGATATACGTAATTGTAAAGGTTACATAATTTTGTGTTATGAATCTAAGTGCACAATTTGTGAATAATTTATGAATCCGAGTATTTGTAATAATTAATATCACGTTTATTTGCTTTTAAAGTTTCAATATCCATTGAAATAAATCGCTTTCTTTCGTTCCATCTGAATATCAACGTCCCGCCGTGACCCTAGCGCTTGGCTTCGCGTTGGACCTCCGTGTTTCGCAGTGTTTGACTTAATGAATGAGGTCGGTGTGTTTTTCAGAAGCCGTGGAGCGAAGCCGGCGGAATGCGGAGGCTGCTGCGATGTGGCTTCCCCGGCCTTTACAGGGTCAACCAGCCGACTAGCGACGCCTCTGAGGGCTGGTTGCTCCTCGACTCAAGGGCGAGGGTAAAGGATCAAGCAGACAACTTCCACCACAAACCATGCCGCTCTCATAAGCAGTCAACATAAATACACTTTTTCTGGTATCAGTATCTCGATCATTCACACGCAATCCTCGTCCTACTCTTATCTTAAACTACTGTCTTCATCACGATTCACACCTCATCTGCTCATTGTATTATAAAAATCAACTTCTTCTACCCATTAATTAATACATTAACCAACTTGAAATGTGATCACTATCCTGACCATTCTTTCTGTGCGGCTGTTCAAAAAATTCCTTACATACTGAATGTTTCCATAATCAATTTTATTTTCAAAATGACTATTCATTTAATTTGCCTCATGCATTTTTTAGTAACACAGTTCCTAATGTTTTAATTTTCTTTATTTTAGTTCTCTTAAAATCAAAATTTCACAAAGTACTTTTGCCAATATATCCATTTTGAGAATGTCTAAATTAAAAAATTCTCTCTTCGAGGAACCCTCATTTTGGTAGCTACTTTTCAGATCATTCTTGTTTCGCTAGTCATTTGTAATTTTACTTCCTATGTAACGGAAGTCTTCTACTTTACTGCTAGATATGATCCTGTGTTTATATTGAGTCTCGCGTTATTATTTCTGCTGCACCTCATGACTTTATTCTCGGTTTAATTTACAACCAAGCAAAATTTTTCCTCTAGTGATTTGTTAATGTTCTTCAGTAAATTCTCTCTAACTTTACTTTCGCTTGCTTTAGCAATACCATAGGCCAATCACACAATATAGCATGTTTCTCCTTGAAATCGTAAACAATCGCGGATGTACTTAATTAATTTAAAAATACAGTATTTAAATTTTGTATCTCTTTCCCCCTCAGAGACAGTATCATATTTTTTTTTTTTCTTTAGTTTGTGAATGATGCAACTGTTTTGACTGGAGTTACTCTAGCCAGACCATTCTGTATTTTTGATTTAGAGACGGATGTTTCTGTTTCGTGGCCACGGTCACTAGCGTGTCGTAACAGTTAAGTGATTCGTACCACCGGTGGTGGAAGAAATTTTGAAGATGCGTGGGGTAGGAGATACAGAATTGAAAGTTTACTAATTACATCATTTTTTAATCGTTGTAGCTTTTTTTTCGTTTAATATGATGTTATTAGAGCAAGAAAATGATGGCTGAGACGAAACTGAAAGCCACTAGCTGACAGCCTATATATAGGAACCATCCCTGTACTGCCTGCAGAGATATTACGAAACCAAGACAAAGCTGAGCTCCTGAGGCCAGATCGTCTTTCAAACACGCCAAAGTCTCCGCAGTGCGTGTAAAGGTGAGGATATACGACACATCTCGAGACGTTAAGCAGTCGGGAGCTTGGCTAACTTTTATTTATCTTGTTCTCAGAAGTAGTAGCGCACCTTAACCTTCACTTTATTCCTGTAATATTTGTACCTCTTGTAACTGCATTCAGTATACCGGAAAATATTCTGCCTTAAGTAGTAAATAGCTGTTCCCACATCTTAACTACTGATATAGCTTCTTCTTTAATAGCAAATGATATATACCTCAGTTTTTAATACATAAATATCCCTACTCCATTCAGTTCCTTTGGGTTTTACTCGTACTTTACAAATGAGTTTCAAATAGGTTCAACACTTACTTTATACCACTTTTTGTATTATCAAAATCGTCTTCATTCTCTCCAGCGACGTTAAACTCATCTCTTTCTACGCTCAGCAACAACGGTAATACCTCAGAACAACGATAACTAAACTATTTTCTCACTGAAAGAAGGCAGCTATTAATGAACATGACTATGTTAAATTAGGATACTCACATATGTTTCCTCACATGTCTTTCTTTTAACATACTCGTGCATAGTGGCCAAGCTGAATGGCTATAGATCATCCCTTGATGTTTCGCTATTGTCCTAGAGGCAGAGGAATTGCAAATAAAAAATTGAAAAGGGTAAACTATTTAACAATTTCGTATCTGCAGCGATACTTTTGCTTGTGACGAATAAGTTAGGGTTTAAACATTTATTTCCTATGAGTCATGTTTAAATTAACTGCGTATTTGGAAAAGATTTACGAGTGCTTTTACTTTTGTGAATAAGTTTACATCCATCAACTACACTAACACTGAAGTCTATATGATCTGCTACAGAAAAATGTGTGGTACCGAAAGTCGGATGCCTACCTTAATAAGTATGAACCTTTTCATCATTAACTTTATAGCTATTTACTAATGGATTGTGTTCAATGTATTTTTGTTGACATAAAAATGTAATCAATGAACTTCTACTTCACCGGTACATATCATTGTTACAGAAATCCTTCTATTATTGGAATGCCGTAAACATGCAGTTTCTTTTACTCAGGGAAGGCGTATAATGAAGCGCGTAAGTAACCCTGAGGCATATGTGTGTATTATCTTGTTTCCGTTGAGATAGCTGTATGTTCCCGGCCTCGTAGTTTGTGGTGTAACTGGATTTTAAGTTTGTTGTTGTTTGTTATATGGTGACAAGTCGGTGAGCTATACAGGATTTGTACTTTCATCGTTAGAGTTAGTCGGGAGGTTTTTTTTTTTTTTAAAATTGTCTTATCTTGATGTCCCACTGCATTGTTTGTGGGTTTATTTTGGGATCGTCATTCATTTAAACTCTTTAGGTGGTAGCAAGTGTTTAATATTTTTTTCTAAAATCTTAATTAGTACTCCTTCTGGCTTGATGTTCTTTTGCGTAGCTTCTATCAGTACACCAAAAGGCATCTTGTATTTGTGCCATCCTTTGGGTTTATGAGGTTACTCCCAAGAATATCTCGTATTCCTCCAATCGGGTTAGTTATTTATTTATTTTGTACTGCTTGTTTTATGGACTAAAGACATGTGATTTATAACGTGTAGTAGGAATATAGTGCTCAGTTAGTGTTTGGGAGGGTATGAAAAAAAAAACCTAACAGTGGAGATCGACTCGCTACGATAAAGCTGATACATCATGCAGAGTTACTGGTATTATTTAAGAGCTAGCAGAGAAAAGCCGAAAAATGTGAGAATTGTCGTACTATAATTCTAACATCACATGCTTCAAAATTACTGACCAAAATAATACACAGAAGAATGGAAAGTGTGGTAGATAGGATAGTAGGTGAAGATCAGTTTAGGTTTCGGAAACACCGCAGTTCAAGAGAAGCAATTCTGGCCTTTAGATTAACATTTGAAGAGTGGATCAAGAAAAACACTTTTATGGTGTTTGTTGATTTAGAAAAAGCTTTTGATTACTTTAGGTGGAACAAGAATTTTAAAGAAGTTAGGTCTGAAATACTGAAATAGAAGAATAATTTATAATTTTTATAAGAATCAAGTAGCTACAATAAAAGTAGAGAATCACGAGAGACAGTCATAGTTAAAAAGGGTGTGAGACAAGGTTGTAGTCTATCCCCCTTAATATTCAACTTGTATCTAGAAGAAGCAATAAAACGTGTGAAAGAAATATTTGAATGTGGCATAAGTGTTCAAGGAGAAAAAATCAGTACGCTACGATTTGCTGACGACGTTGTCTTGCTAGCAGAACAGGTTGAGAAAGTTACTGACTGTCATGAACAAAATACCGAAGGAAGATTTTGAACTAAATATAAACCAACGCAAGACAAAAGTGATTAAATGTAGCAGGAATGATAACAATAATTGTAGATTAAATATAAAAGTAGGGTCGGAAGCGATAGAAAAAGTTAGTGAATTTTGCTACTTAGTAAGTAAAATTAAAACCGATGGCCGAAGCAGGAATGATGTTAGAAAGCAGAATAGCACTAGCAAAAAGAGTTCTCATGAATTAGAGAAATCTTTTATTTTCAAATATTAATCCCTGAAAGAATTTTTTAAAACTCAATGTGTGGAGCACAACACTTTACGGCATCGAAGCATGGAATTTATGCCACAAAGAAGGAAAATTCAAGTATTTGAAATGTGCTGAAAATTAAATGGGCAGAGAAAGTACGAAACGAACGAGTTTTGGAAATGATGGGCGAGGAAACAAGTTTGTGGAAGAGTCTTACAGAAAGAAGAGAGACGCTGGTACGTATTATTTGTGACATGCTGGATTGGTTAACTTGTTAGTGGAGGGAACAGTCGAAGGTAGGACATGCATAGGAAGACAGAGATTAGAATATATGAAACAGATAATTGAGGACGTGGGTTGTATGCAGAGATGGAAAGGTTAGCACAAATAGGAAGGGATGGAGCACTGCATCAAATCAGTCGAGAGACTGATGATAAAAAAAAAAACTTTTGGTGAATATGAAATATGATATGTACTACATACAACTTTGTATTTTTAATGGTAATTGCTCTTACAATTTTGTTATTAGATTATTTCTGCCAATGTCAGCAGCCGACAGAATATCTGGATTGATACAAAAGCACAACCAGTTAACATCGTAAGCTGTAACTAAAAACTCACGCTACATTATTTTGGCACACGGGATACGACCAGTTTCGATATTTGTTAGACCAGCATGTCTTATGATTCAAAGTTAAATAACGCACGAGAATTAAATGAAATTCTGAATGCATGATGACAATTCCCATAAATGGAAGGATTATATGGTCCATACTTCGCACTAAACACACAACTAAATATCTCTGCCTTCAATGAAAGCAATAAGATAACTTTACAATAATAACTATTTTGCACACTAAACAAAACTTGAAGTATTCTTTCTTTAAATTCGGGATATTTAATTTTTAAACGCCATAGATAACCGTAAAAACAACAGAGATTTTCTTTAAGCACGATCTCTGGACAATGTCTTTGGCCATCAGCATTAGTCTTCTGTTTACGATAATGTTATTCCGGATTCACTTTTGATATTTGAATCTGCTGGTTGAAACTGAGGAGTTAATGAATCTCGCATATCGAGCAAAAAGTATATCCATTCACTTCGCAAGTGAATCAGATGTGAGTTTCTAACATAATCTAGCATTGTTCACTAATGTAGTAATGCAATTTCTTAACCAAATTAACGAAGCTTCATATACAGGAATTTTTTCTGACGAATGAAAATAGTGTTGGTGCAAATAAACTTCAACCCACCCGTTTCTTGGTAGGGGATGGGTGATTGAGGCAGGTACGCAAGCACGGTGCACCCGCGCACTGCTAAGGGGATGAGGTCTGTGAACCTCTGCCAACACGCCTGAATCCGTCTGCGGCAGCTCCAGGCTTCTAACAACTCACCACCCACTCACTTTACACAAGGCCGGCTGCTCGTAAACAAGCGCGAGCAGATACTTGCCACCACGCTCATGCTCCCAATCCAACCCAAACGCATTATTCAAAAGTTATTTATTCAAGACACGTGAGTATTCGCAAATATAGAATAATTTTCAAACTAAAATTCTTGCCAATAGTCTGTTTCGTAGTCCATCCCTCCTGCAATCTATATCTACATCTATGCAATTCACCAATACTGTGGGTGGCAGAGGGTGCTAAGCACCAATCCTATTTAAGAGTATTCCAATCCCGAACAGTACAAGGAGAGAAAGAATACATAAATGTATCAGTACGGCATCTTATCTCTCGAATCTTATCCATTCTGTCATTGCGACCTAAATAGGTTGGTGGAAGAAGTATTTCGTTGCACTCGTAAATTAGAGATTTTCGCACATTCTCCAACAAATTTAAACGAAAACGACGTCGTCTGTCCGCCAAACAATCCCAGCCTAACCCACGTATCAGCTCTGTGACACTTACATAAGGACTGTAACTAGCGGTCACGAATCGAGCGGCTCTCCTCTGTACTTTCTCTAACGTGTCAATCAATCCCTTGCGATACGGATCCCAAATTGCACAACAGTATTCCAAATGCGGACGCACTAGTGTTTTGTACGCTATTTCCTTTGTATGAGCATTGCAGCTTCTCAAAATACGACCTATAAAACGTAGTTTAGAATTAGCTTTGCCTACGACTGAAGTTATGTGCAAGTCCCATTTCATGTTGCTTTGTACTGTTACGCCTAGATACTTCAGGGAATCGACCGTGTCAACAACTGAATTGTTAACTTTGTACTCCTGAGCAAGCGGGGTCTTTTTATTACTTATTTGCATTGCCTTGCACTTTTTACAGTTAAGTGTAAGCTGCCATTTACGGCACCATTCCGAAATAACATCCAGATCGCGCTGTATTTCTAAGCAATCGTCAGAGCACCCCACTTCCCTATAAATAAGTGCATCATCAGCAAAAAATCGCATCCTGCAATTAACGTTGTCACCGAGATCGTTTATAAAAATTAAGAAAAGAAGTGGTCCTATTACACTTCCTTGAGGAACGCCCGAAGTAAGATCTAGCTTTGAAGAGGCTTCCCCGTCAACAACGACATGCTGCGACCGACCAGTTAGAAAATCGCGTATCCATTCGCAGATCTGATCAGATATACCGTACGCTCGAATCTTCGCCAAAAGGCGTTTATTGGTACAGAGTCAAAAGCCTTCTGGAAATCAAAGAAAATAGCATCAACTTGTGATCCTGCATCGATAACCTTAATTACGTCATGCGAAAATAGAGCCAGTTGCGTTTCACACGAACGGTTCTTACGAAATCCGTGTTGGTTTGCTGTAAGTAACTCGTTTTCATCCAGAAACTTCATAACGTTAGAGCATATGACATGCTCCAGAATTCTACTGCAGACAGATGTTAGAGATATGGGTCGATAATTCCTAGGATCTCTCCGATCACCTTTCTTGAAAACGGGAATCACCTGCGCTATTTTCCAGTCAGAAGGTACTTTTCTTTCTTCTAAAGATTTACGAAATATATCTGATGGAAATGGTTCTATTTCTTCCGCGTATTCCGAAAATAATCTTACTGGAATACCATCAGGACACGGCGCCTTCCCCCACTTCAGGAGCTTTAATTGCTTAATGATACCTACACTATCAATTTGAACTGGATCCATCTCAAATTCTATATGCCGTGCAAAAGCGGGAATGTTTTCCATGTTTTCGTCAGTGAAAGAATTTTTAAATTCGGTGTTAAATACGGTAGCCTTTTCGCGGCTGTCATCAACTTCCCGACCGTCTTGTAGTAGAACTGACATATTGTTGTCACTATCACTAACTTTTTTTACATACGACCAAAATTTCTTTGGGTTTTCGTTGAGACTCTTAGAAAGTGAGTTGCATCTAAAGTCGTTAAAAGCCTCGCGCATCGCATTTTTAACATGTTCTCTTGTCTCAGCTAACTTTTCTAAATCACTCCTATACATCGTCATCCTTGAGCGTGCATGTATATTCGTTTGTTTTTTAAGTAACCGTTTAATTTCACGTGTATACCACGGGGGATCGTTCCCATCCCTTTTCGGTATATGTAAGTCCATACCTTCCCTGATTATATGCATGAACCGAAGCCACATCTCTTCAACCGAGCCTCTTCCTTCTATAAAGGTAATGTAATTATCCCTCAAAAACGTTCTTTAACTCTCCTTTGGGGCCTTTTCAAACCTGTAAACGACCCTTTCTTTTTTCTTTTTGCGCGCGGCTATTAATTTTACTGTAGCAATTACAGCTTTATGATCACTTATTCCCATGGTGGTAGAAATGTCCGTGAATAACTCAGGCCTATTCGTAACGAGAATATCTAAAATGTTTTCGTTATCGTTGTGGCACAGCGTTGGTTCAGTGACGAGCTGCTCAAGATTAAGATCTGAGAAAAGGTCAAGAATAATTTCACAGGATGTTTTATCCCGGCCACCAGTAACGTGGACGTAATTATTCCAGTCGATATACGGAAAGTTGAAGTCACCTCCTAGTATTATCATGTTGGTGATTTTTTCGGCCCAAGTCCTTAGTTGCTATGATAACTGTTTTGTGGGTTGTTTCTGACTTGCAACTAAACAAAATGCTTTTGATGGCATACGCGTTTCGCCTTTATTCAAGGCATCATCAGTGCCCTAGATAAACATATATACACATATAAATACAATGCTGTTGTTTGATTTTTGTACAGTTTTCTAAAAATATTAAGTAGGTACTTACAGTTTTTATATATTCACTAGCTGACCCGGTCACCCGTTGCTGTGACTTACTAATTATAGTACGTTGGATGAATGTTATTCTAAACTTCCTCAAGTAGTCAAATTAATATTCACTAATAAAGACAAAAACATTGTAGTCGATTTGGAAATTCAAATGCAATTGGTAAAGAGTTACGGAGAGTTGAAATTAAGGACAAACAATCATAAAAAAATTTAATTTACATTTCATTACAAATTACTTAATTGAAATTATATAAAAATTGATATTTATATAAAAAATATTTTTTATTTATTTTTATAAACTGAAATTTCAGTTATATCTTCAGTCATTCTGTTTTTATATTTTTCCCATAAACTCGAAGATTGTGTTGGATAACATGTTGTCAAAATAATTGCAAACAGTTTGACGAATACTATTCGGCGTGGCTGTCAACGCTGCATCAGCAAGTATCAGGTCAAAATAATTGTCGTCTACCAGCTGCTGCATCTCGTGACATGCATCTTGACATGTATTAAACACTCGACATGTATTGAACACTCGACCATTAACTGTTCGTAAACATTCGAAAGAAGCTGGTCCATTATTCACCAATAATAAACGCTGAAAGAAACATTCACGTTATTTTGGATGCAAAGTCTTTGCTTTGAATATGCCTGCGATCGAAGGATGTGGTTCTCCTTGTTTACGTGGCTACCATTTTTTACCTAATTTGTTCCATGAAAAATAGCTTGGAACCTCGGTATATAATAATGTTTTTGCGAATTGGCGGAACACATCAGATTTTTGAGATAATGTGAAAAATTCAGTTTGTGGTTTGTCGTTTTTGGTGGCTCAAGTATTCTTTGGAGAATATTTTCTTCGGTGATATATACACGTTGATCGTTTTCAAGATGTATTGCAAGATGCTGGATGGAAGGGTCTCTTTCATGGACGCGAAAACTAAAAATATGCCAGATAGCTTCGTAGCTGCTGATGTATCTACCTATTTGGTATCGTGTTATTTCGTCATTTTTATTTACTTTTTGAACTTCAAATACGGCCAAATCACTGCCTTTATTAACATATTTACAAACGTACTTAATGGATTTTACAGAACTGCAAAACTCGACGTTAATATGAGCCTTATACGTTTTTGAAAGCAATGGTGAGTATGGTACCACCCACTGATTGTCAATATCAACTTGGTTTCTAGAATTTGACATCCGCATTGTAAATGTTTGGCCACCATTCTCAGCGTTTCTGCGGCGAAACAACGGATAACCATCGATATCCGTAATAGTATCATTCGTATATTCCTTTGGAAAACGTTTCTTACATTTTCCACCTTCCATGCATGGCGATGTCATGTTAAAAGCACCGCACGGTCCGTGGATCGAGTGACTGGTAACAATATCAAACAATTATTGATCAATTAATGGGTCCGGAATTTCGGCTGAAATTATTTGATTAATTTCTTCTGGACGGCTTTTAACTTCAAGTCAAATCAAAATGTGAGAATGAGGCAAACAACACTTTTTTCCACTCAGTCAAATACAGATAGCAACGTATGTTACCGAAAACTGAATGTTTTACGATTAAATCAATCAATGATTTTAATTTTTGTTTGAAGACACGTGCCGTGAAATCATGACGATGCATTGATTGATGGCCTGGTAATAGCAAAGTTTGTATTTCCTCCCAATTCGGATTCCATGTAAATGTAATAAACAAATCTGGACGACCATAATGAAGTACGTAAGTCATCGCATCTTGTATATATTCCTGCATGTTCCGTGAACTGTCGATGTAGCTTGAAGGTAAAATAAATGCATTACCGATATCATTGGCGCTAAAATTTTCATAAATATTGGCGATAACAATATCTCGTAAGAAGATGTATTCCCCCGATCGTAATTTAACCTGGTTGTATCGAATAAATCGGAAATGCTAGTTTTCAACCTTGGCGTACATATCCACGACGTATTGAAGGCACAGTTGACGATATCGAAGGATATAGTTATCCTAATTACGTCTAATCATCAATCGGGGGGCGTAGTACATCACTGAAGTAACTTTTCGCCGGCCTCGGTAGCGTAGGGGCTAGAGTGCTAGCTCCACGTGCCGGAGGCCGCCGCTTCGAATCCGGCCACGGGCATGGATGTTTAAGTGTTGTGTGAATGTCCTGTCTGTCCTGTGGCGTCCATACATTGGAAAATACAATATATACTGGATGATGACTTATACACTGAAAAATTACATTGAGCTGGCTGTATGGCCTTCGTTGCCAAATGTCATTAAAAAAAAGAAGAAGTAACTTTTTATTTGTTTTATTACGTGAAAAAATAATAAATTAAATAGTAAAAAATGAATAAGAAAATCAATATAGTGGGCCCGCTATAATCCGGCCCCTGGTCGGAATACTGTGGGTCTACTGTACTAATAAAATAACGAATTAAATAGTTGAATATTAAATTTACCAGCAACTGGATCACGCTGTTTGATGTTGATGTGATATTCATTCTGCCCTTGCCAGAATATCAGTGGATCCTGGAGTGCGTCATACGAACGTTGTAGATCCGAAATTATACTAACAGTTCTATCTTGACCTGTGACTTTAATCAACTGAGTCACCAACCATAAAAACTGCAACTTCATCTACGGTTGGCGCGTTGAATCTGCCAGCGTATTCTCCTGATGGTAATTTGTCAGCTTTGATGACAATTTCATAGTTGTCATTTTTTAATTGTGGCGACACAATTGAATAAGTTGATTATTATTTTCCAGACAATTTTCCAACAATACCACAATTGCTCTCTCTTCAGCTTGTTCGATGAAATTATACTGGCACCTAGTTTTCAAGCGTTCCTCACAATTTCCAATAGATTTGGAGAAACTTTCGGGTCATCGTTTGGTATCGGTATCAACGACCCAATCTTATGGCACACCTGGCCTTGTATTTTGAATTTAGTTTCAAAATGACGTCCATCAGATGTAAGATCGCAAATTTTTTGTTGCCCCAAAAGACGTCATCTGGAAGCAAGAATAGAATTTGCGTGTCTTGCGCAGAAACAATTTCGAATCGTTTGATTCGCCAGCAAGAAGGATTGTAAATGTTCTGGTGGATTGGGTGGTGGTAATAATACATCTTCTCCTGATGCACAACACATGCCGGCTGCTTCATTGCGGAATTTCAACGCCTGATAATACTGGCATATTTTGCTCACTGCACCGATTGCAGTTTTTGAATGTGCAGAGTAATCAATGGCTGGTGCATATTGGAACGCAAGACGAACAAATGATACACGTGTTAAAGCAAGGCGGATTAACTGTCTCTCTCGTTCTCTTTCTCTAAATGTAGCTATGTGCTGTTCTCGTGCCGCTCTTGTTCTCGATATATTCTGTCACAGACGTTCATCACGCTGTTCTTGAGATTCTTGCATACGATGCTCAGCTGTCCTGATTCTTTGAACTTCCTTACTTGCCGCGATTTGTGTTGCTGATTGATGAGCTCTCTCGTCGTGCGTCTTGCCTCTCTGCTACACGCATTGTCGAGGTTAGATTCTTTGGCGACATTTCACTGAAAAATATTTGAATTACAACAAAACGTGCCTTTCTGAAAGCCTTAAAATAAGACACTATAATACAGTGGTGAAACCAGAATTTTTGGGTCCATTGAAAAATACAGTTAAATGGAAGTTAAGAACTTAATGAGCAAATATAAAATAACATTGAAAAAAATAACAGAAAAAGTAGAATGATATATTTTTGATACATTTATAGCATGGATGACACCAGGCTTTCAAGAGGTATGGAAAGAAAATTTTTTCGATAGTAGACTTTGAATACGGCAGGATTCAAGGGTAGCGAGGAGTGCAAAAATGAAGGAGTACTGGGGAAGAAAGAAAACCCAACAGGAGAGGAATTGAAATTGACACGTGGAGTCTAGCTGACCATAACAAAAAGAAGAAGAAAAATGATAAGTTAGCGAGAAATGCTTACACTATTCGAATTTATCGTAACGTTTTCTTCAATGTTATATTCATGTGTGTAATTACTTTGTCGTTAGGTATAAAGACACACAAACGATGAACAACAATACAGTATAATTATAACACTATTCACAGCACAATTAAAATTGAAGAAACTCGTACATATGGCGTGGAATAGACCGTAGCATAAATAAATCGAAATACAACGCCATCTACTGGATGGTTCAATAAATTAACACACCGCCATCTGTTAGGAATAAACTGTAGCATAAATAAATTGAAACAGAACGTGATCTACTGGATGATTACCCAACCTATCTAACCAAGTGTTGTATAGATAAGTTAACACATCGCAATCTGTTAGAAACTTATGGAACTATAATAATAATTACGTGTGGTCGTAATGACCTGGTGACATGGTTTCTACTGGCTGGGCATTCGGCCCCTGTCGTAGCCGCCTTTACCTAGCCCGCCCATCCTGCCTGGTACAGGGGACCTACATTTTAACGTCGAATCCGAACCACAGTACCGTCCTGGCGTATTTCACCTCATACAGCATGCTGCGCCGTGGGTTGATGCCGGGTTAAGTGTCTATAAAAATCCTCGCCGAGACAGGACTGGACTCGAACCGGGGACCCTTCCATCTCCAGTCAGACGGCTAACCACTTAGCCAGCAGACCGCTTAGCCTTGATCGCTTACAAATAATAACAAACCATTGTCCTATGACAAACATTTAATGAACATTTATTTCGCAAATAATAAATATTGAGGTCTATAATCCAGATAAAAACTATCCTATCTTTTAAGTTGGACTAAATCACACATATTAAGCCAAATTTCATCTAAATCGGTTATCTAGTTTCGGAGTTCATCCCGGACGAACATCGTGACACGAGATTTTTATATATATAAAGATTAACACGCACAAGTTCGTGTTTCAATACCAGCTACTCTTTTCGCACTATCACTACTGTCCAAAGTTTGTGTAAGCTGCATTTTAGGTAATTTCACCGGCCACGAACTGTATATATAGTTATTTGTTGTTGTTGACATCGAAAAGTCGTGAGCCAAAGATTATTTGTTGTGTAACTATTTGTTATTTTGAATCTGCGGTCATTAGCTGTGTGTATTTTGTGGCGGTATGTTTGATTATAGGATATGTGTTATTTATTCCTGTTTTAATGTTTTGAACAAGGTTTGGTTCGTTAGGTGTATGTATTCATTCATAACTTTTTTACCATTATTGATTGCTTTTTGTATTTGAAGGTTTTCCTGAATTGTCAGCATGTCTTTGTTGTGATTATTAATCTTTAGTATTGCATATCTGTTTATATATTAGTGTGTGAATGATTGTGTTGTAACAAGTGTTAGGCGAATGTTGAGTGGTTGGTACATCTGAGGGCTCTCAGGTGTTCCTTGTATCTGATCTCAAATTATCTAGCTGTTTGTCCTATGTATACAGTGTCACACTGCTGGCATGTTAATTGGTATATTCCAGATTGGTGGTATTTGTCTGTAAATGTACCTCTGTTAAACTGTTTTTGGATAGTGTTTTTGGTTCTAAATGCTACTTTTATTCCCATTTTTCTAAAGACGTTCGCTATTTTGTGTGTGTTTGTGTTTTGATATGTCATAGTATACCAGTGTTTATTGTCTTTTTGTGTGATAGATTGTAGTTTTATGTGGTGATCATTGGTGTTTGATTTATGTTCTTGTTTGTTTGTTTTCTGATTTTTTGGTTAAGCTTTTCTACTGTGTTACTATTGTATCCGTTGTTCACAGCTATGTGTGTTATTCTGTTTAGTTCCTTGTTATAGTTGTGCTTAGTGAGAGTATTTGATTCATCCTGTGTAACATATATCTGAGTGCTGCCTGTTTCTGACTGGAGGGGTGATTGGAGCTTTGGTGGATGATTATGTCAGTGTTGGTGGGTTTCCTGTATATGCTAAAACTGTGCTTGTTGTCAATCTTTTTAACTGTAATATCTAGGAAATGTAGTTGGTTGTTTGTTTCTGTCTCCATAGTAAAACTGATATTTTTGTGTATGTTGTTAATGTCTGTGTGAAATTCTTTTATGCGTTCTGGTGGTTCATTTAGGAGGCAAATTACATCATCTACATATTTAAGCCAATAGATTACATTATATTGTTTACTGGGGACAATGGATTCGAATATTTCATTTTCTATATAATCCATGAAGATGGAGGCCATTATTCCAGATATTGGGCTCCCCATTGGTATTCCTTCCTTCTGTATAAAGTAGTCATTGTTGAATTCAAAATAATTTTGTGCTGTGACTAAATTTAGTAGGGCCAGTATTTCTGTTATGAGGGCTGAGGGCATATTGCTGTATGTTGTCAAGTTTCTGTGTATTTGGTCTCTTGTTTGGTTTACAGGGATTTTTGAAAACATGCTTACTACATCAAATGATATAATAGTTGCTGTGTCTGGGATGAAGGTATGTTCTAATATTTCTGTCAGGTATTGGGTGTTTTTTATGTTTCTGTCTTTGTGATATTTGTAGTGTTTTGTGAGATATGTATGTAAATATTGGGCTACTTTGTAAGTTGGAGCATTCCTGAAATTTACTACAGGTCTTACTGGAATGTCCTCTTTGTGTATCTTGATTTGGCTTCTCATTTTGGGTGCAGTGGGATTTTTCTGAGTCATATTTTGTTTCTGCCAGTCTGTTAATAATAATGTGGTGGTTTTTAAGCATTTTTAACATCTGTTTGGAATCGATTAGTGGGGTCTGACTTGAGCTTGGATATGTTATTGTTTTCTATGAAGTGGTTAGTTTTTGTGATGTAGTCATTGTTTTGTATTAGTACAACAGTATTACCTTTATCTGCCTTGGTTACCACAATATCCTGTTTTGTGAGTTTTCTCTTTAGTTGTTGTAAAGTTTTGTTTGTGTTTTCTACATTTCTGTGGTTGTGAGTAGACGTGATGCTGTTTATTTCTTTTACTATAAGCTCTCTAGCAAGAGTTGTGTTTATCTGGTTGTTACTGTGTTTTTCTTCTTGTGTCAGTATGTATTCTGCTTCAGTTATGGTGTCTTCAATGAATTTATTCTTGTCTGAGTTATTTAGATTGTGTTTGAGACCTTTTTCTAGTACTTGTTGTTCTTTCCTAGTATTATTGCATGATCTAGAAATTGACGAGCTATATTACTTACATTAGTTCTTAAGGCCTCAGCAATAGATACATCTGCATCTGGTGGACGATAGAAAGACCCTAATACAAGTTTTGTCCTAGCTACTTTTAGTCTAATCCATAGGATTTCACAGACCGTATCGATATTTATTTCGCTACACGACAGGTTTTACTAACAGCTATAAATACACCGCCTCCATTGGAGCTCAACCTATCCTTACGGAAAACATCCATTCTATCGTTAAATATTTCTGCTGAACTTATATCATGTTTTAACCAGCTTTCAGTACCTAATACAATATCTGCTTCTGTACTACTAATATGCTTTCAAGCTCGGGCTGCTTATTACAAACACTTCTACAGTTAATAACGAGTACTTTTAATGGTCGAGACTGATTTACGCTACTCCTAACATATGGTGCCGAATTTGATTGGGCTACCCGTAACTGTGATCCCAGTTTCGGGTCTTCCTGCCACAGCCTAAAAAATCCCCCAATGTACTCCACACGGCCCCTGCCACCCGTGTAGCCGATTCACGTGTGTAGTGCACTCCTGATCTATCCAAGGGAACCCTACACGACTCGACCACATGGCGAAGATCTAGGAATCTGCATCCATGATTATCGCAGAAACGCCGCAGTCTCTGGTTCAGACCCTCGACTCGGCTCCGAACCAGATGTCCACAGTCGGTCCTATCGACAATGCTGCAGATAGTTAACCCAGCCGAAATTTTGCGGTCATCAACCACAGAGCTCACCTTTTGAGCAAGCCGCCGGAAGGAAGAGGGATAGTCTCTGACCCCAGGCGACAAGCATCGTTGGTACCGACATGAGCTACAATCTGCAGCTGGCTACACCACGTCCGATCAATGGCATCCGGATGGCCTGATCCACATCTTGGATCAGACCTCCCGGAATACACAATGAATGGACACAGGACTTCATCCCAGACCTATTCGCCAAGTCCCTAAGGGGTTCAATAAAACGCCTAACGTTGGAGCTACCTATCACCAAAATCCCCTTCTGTGGACGCTCAGGCCTTGCGGGCAGGGGGGCTGGCAATTCGCTGTTTAACCATTGTGGATCTGAACCAGACCCAGACAACACATCAACCTGTTAGACAGTGGTACAAGTATGTCCTCCTGGGATTCAGACTTGCACAACTGCCCCCGCATGCGGCGTCGACGCCCGGAAACCACGCGCCAGACACCGTCAGGTGACTGCCGCACAGGCTCCAAGGTCTCAGCCTGGACTACAGGTACGATGCTAGGAACAGGAGAACCTGCGATAGCACTAGCTTCAGCGGAGTCTCCCATAGCACATCTACGGCAGTCGCCTACGGCAGCTTCCAGCCTTGTAACTTTCGTTAGCAAAGCTGCAAGCTGAGCGCGAAGATCAGCCACCTCAGCCCGCGCCTGCACACAGCAATCACAGTCCTACACATATTACTTCTAAACAAAAGCTACGGAGAAGATGAAAAATGAACTAACCGAGTGATCCAAATAAACTGTTCACTATTTATAACAACCGATAGACACGACTGGGGGGGGAAAAAAACCTAAATTAACAAAGAAGGACTTCCTCGCGTAACGGTTACAGATGACCAACTGACTACTGGCGCTGTTAAACAAATAAGCAAAGATTGACAAAAGCTATCTACAGCCTTTAAATTAAACTAATCACAGAAGGCACTTCCTAGCGTGACGGTTGCTGAAGG
>JARYHS010012519.1:18275831-18296279 GCA_031002005.1 Vandiemenella viatica
AGACACATATTTAGATAAACTTAAATAAAAATCAAAACGTAAGCTGCATATGAAGTTTCATCCAAATCGTTAGAGCCTTTTCCAAGATCCAAAATATATATCTACAAGAATTGCTCACTTAAAGATATAAGATAAAAACCAAGTGATTGTTTAATATTTACTGTATCATTAAAACTACTGCAGAGAAATCTTTTCTTACATCGATGGCAAAGATTAATTGCGTCGCACTCGACAGACATGTTATATGTGACGTGGGCGTATAGGCTAAATTAGCTGCAACGACCGATCGAGTTGGTCCCGTGTGATGCTGAAGGCGAAACCGCGCAGGCTGGCAGACAGGCTGATGGGCGGCCATAACTGGAGGTGTGATCCCAGCAAGTGGCATTGATGGCGAGGGAGTCATACTCGGACCAGAACCCGTCAATGACGGAGGCACAGCCGCGGATATAGCGAGGCAGGCATGGCGGATAAAGCATTACCAGCAGCTCAGTGTCAAATAACTCCTGCGGCGATGAAGGTATATCACGGGTAGCGGGACACTTCAACACTGCTTATTGGAGTGTCACCAGCACTGCTTCCTGCGTACATAAATTCTGGAATTGCTTCTGCAAACAATAGCAAACAAAAAAAGGTTCTGGAAAAAAATGTGCGGTAGGTACCTATTATTTTTTGCCGTTTTGTGGAAATCACCGTGACATCGTAGTGACGACGAAGGCAGGAGTGTATGGTCCGGAGATTGTCATCGGGTCTTAATAGCGGCGGATGAAGTCTTCAAGCCACTGAAGGCTTAACCAAGCAAGTCCATCCATCGATTTCCATTGTTAAACATTTGCGAAAAAGAATTTTGTTTTAGAGAGAAAACTGTATGGGAAACAAAATGCCTAAAAAAATAAAAAAATAAAAATTAAGCATGCAGCAAAGGAAGATAAAATGAAACATTCTGGGTTAAGAAGTTGTGTGATGCAATTTCGAAATTGAATCGAATTTCCAAATAAGAACTTTGCTTTATGATTCGACTCATCAGTATGACGTTGCTAACACTGATTCGGTTGCGAAGGATGTCATAAAGATGTTGTATCTCTGCTGAGGCTAACTTCACCTGATGTCCTGGATACTGCTACTGGGATTGAGTTGACGAAGTACCTGCTCCAACACAAGTTCTACCAGATTTAAAAGTGCGAATCACGCTGGCCACTGGAGTACCTCAACATCACGCAAACAGATCATATAGACATGTCCCGTGTTTGGAGAATGTCAACACGATACTGTTGCAAGAGAAGTAACACGTGAGGATGTCTGTAAGGTACCGTTGTGCCGTCTGAGTTCCCTCAATCACTACCAGCCATGACCTGAAGTCATAACTGTTAGCTCCATGGACTATGATATCAGAAGTATCATTACTGCGCATACCCAAGCTATTGGAGGACTGGGCTCACTCCTCACGTTCACTGGACTGTTGATTATCTCGAATCACCATCGCCGGCGTGGCAGGTATGGCGGAGACCCGGGAAGAAGCACCATTCTTCGAATGTTTTTGAGAGGCACAGCGGTGTTACTCTACCAGTAGCACATTTTAATTATATCAGTGTCAAATACGCTTTAACAACAACAAATTCCGATTATGCCAGGATGCGCCTGTCATCAAGAAGAGATGAACAAAAGCAAATGGCCGCTAAGAACAGTACTTTGCCCACCATCATTTCAATGTAATATTTCTTGTTCGGCATTTTGTGTGGCGACACTGCGCCCGTCACAGACTACGAGGGTGATGGCGGGAGTGTTTACACAGTATACATGGAAACACCGGACGTGACGTCAAGGACGACGTCCATTAGTGCGTGATGTGTTTTTCCGGAAATTTTGACTTTTTGAGACATTTGTTTTTAGGTCCCATGCTTCCAAGGGCGGTTACACCCCCCCCCCTAACGTCGGTTTTTGAACCAAGTACCCCCCCCCCCACCTATAAAGTCGACTTTCGCGTCATTTGTAGACCTTTTTTTTAGCTCTACCATCCTACAAAAATTTAAAAAACCGCAAGTTAAGTTTCCGCTGACCCCCCCTCCCCCCTTGGTGAAGTTTCATGATATTTCGCCGGACCCCCCCCCCACCCTATTTCACCTCACGTCATTAATGGACGCCCCAAAAGGAGAAAAGAACCACTAAATGAGATATATTGGCACAGATAATAATGACACTCAGTATAAACATAAAAAAAACAGAGACTTTAAAAAGACTGGCACTTCTAGAAAGTGTTGGCTGAAGTTAAGTAATAAATTATCGTACACCAAATTTTACCAAACAAACACAAAAGGCAATACTCGAAACAAAATAAAAACACATGGAAAAATATTTAGAATCTTTGCCATAGATCATGAAAAGTACGAACATAAACTCAAACAATTTAAACACAGTTTCAATGAAGATAGCAGTTTACCATTTCGCATCAGTAACTAATATACGGAGTAGTACATTGTTTCTATCCAGCTTCAACATACTTGGGAAAACGTACTATTAACATGAAGTCCCGTTGGAGCAACTGAGAAAGTAATTGGTACAGTGTTTTTCAGAGTGTAGGTACAGTACAAATACTAAAAAGTGTGACAGTGTCAAACAGATAAACCGTTGAAACATGGAACGGGAATATATTTAAACTTGTATGAATAAATAAATAATAAACAAATACTAAAGGGACGAAGCTGTGAAGGTTAGGAGGTCTGTAAAACAAAAAATACCATGGTAATACTGGGGACAGCTTTCAATAACAGAATCCATGGTAGTCTTCAGATCCCCTTCTCCCAGGCTATCTATTTTAACATTAAGAAGTGGATACAAATTCTACACTGTTTTCAATGCCCACGCTCCTATTAATGAAGACAATAGGAAGAACACAGATAAGGTAGAAGAATTTTAGTTTCAGCTTGAACAGGAGCTGTTCAGAACCCCAGAAAAACATGTTAAACTCCTACAAATTCTTCGCGGGTTTGCCGCCATCATCAACAGACCTGATGATGGCGGCAGTGCAAGTCGCCGAAAGCTTGTCGTTAGAAAATGTGATCTGGCGGCAAACCCGCGAAGAATTTGTATCAAAGATACGCCGGGAAAGACTTACCTTTCATATATGTTAAACTCCTAATAGGAGACTTCAGTAACCAAATTGAAAAGGAAATTTAGGAAAGTGGTGGGAGAATACCCAGCTCACCAAAGGATGACAAGAAATGGTGAAAGTCTCATTGATGGCTGTGAATCATTTGGCATGAAAATAATGTCCACTCATTTCAAGAAGACCGCAAAGCAGATGGAGACTTGGCAATCTCCCAATCCAATGTTAGGAGAGTTTCAAATTCATCATGCGCCGGCCTCGATAGCGTAGGGGCTAGAGTGCTAGCTCCACGTGCCGAAGGCCGCCGGTTCGAATCCGGCCGCGGGCATGGATGTTTAAGTGTTGTGTGTGTATGTCGTTGTCCTGTCCGTCCTGTGGCGTCCATACATTGGAATAATACACACTGAGAGCTGCAATAATTACATAGAGCTGGCTGTATGGCCTCCGTTGCCAAATGCCATTTTCAACAAACAAACAAACAAAAATTTCATCATGTAGCTACTACCAATCCAAGAAAAGTAATAAACGTCAGAGTACAGAGAGGGGTTAACATGGACTCAGATCATTACCTGACGAGGATTAAAGTGAAACTAATCCCCAACAATATAAATAAGAAGGCTCCCAGGATTCAGAAATATAGCATAGAAGGACTGAATATCAACAAAGAATTAATTGAAATGTATCAGAAGGAACTGGATACGTTGGACTCTTATGAATGGAACAAAATAGCCCAGAGAATACAGGAAGCAGCAAAACAAACGATTGTCCTGGCCAAGAAGAAGCTCCCATGGTGGAATGGTGAATGTGAAGACGCTCTACAAAGGCGTTCTGTAGCTTGGAACAGATGGAACTCTACAAAACTAAATTTTGAAGAGTTTAAAGTCGAAAGGAAAAGAACAGCTAAGGTAATCACAAGAGTGAAACTGATATTTGAGAAGGAGCAAATAAAAGAGATAGAAGAAAACTTTAATAGAAACAACATCAGAGATTTCTATCGAACCTTTAAGTCCAAAATTCAAGGTCACTCTCCGCATAACTTTTGCTTCAGGAATGATCAGGGTAAACTAATTCTAAACAATAAATAAAACTGTGAACATCTGGCCAAATACTTTAAGCAACGACTTAACTGCGAACCCACTCAAAATGAAATGACATTTTATGAAACAAGCAGTAAACTCTCAGACTCAGCTCCACCAGATAAGAATGAAATAAGAGAAATTATAAGGAGCCTTAAGAACAACAAGACATCTGGAAAAGACTCCAATGTTGCCGAACTTATTAAGTTTGCTGGAGAGAAGGTAATATCCCAACTTGAGAAACTCTTCGAACAAATCTGGCTTAAACAAGAGATACCAGAAGAGTGGAGGGACGCTGTCATCAATCCGTTACACAAAAAGGGAGACAAATCAAATGTGAATAACTGCAGAG
Source organism: Vandiemenella viatica (assembly GCA_031002005.1). Lineage (NCBI taxonomy): Eukaryota > Metazoa > Arthropoda > Insecta > Orthoptera > Morabidae > Vandiemenella > Vandiemenella viatica. The sequence continues at coordinate 18,280,360 of JARYHS010012519.1, forward strand.
CTATGTCACTACTACCTGTGGCATACAAGATACTCTCCAAAGCATTGCAGTGAAGAATAGATAACCACATTGATCGACAAATAGGAGAATATCAGGCAGGATTTAGGAAAGGACGATCACGTGCGGAACAGATCTTCACTATCAATGATGAAAACGAAGGCATCAGCAGGGGACAAAAATGTGATCATGACTTTTGTCGACTTCAAGAGAGCGTATGATTCTGTGGACCGTGATGTACTAATAAAGGTTTTGAAATAATTCGGAATAGACAATAAGACAACATCACTAATACAGCAAACTTTAAAGAACATCCGATCCCGAAGTTTTTAGTAGAAATGTCTGATCCTTTTGAGACCAAAACTGGAGTAAGGCAAGGTGACGGACTATCCCCGCTATTGTTCAACTGCATCTTGGATAAGGTCACCAGGGAATGTCGGAAAGTGATGTGTCAATCAAACGTCCTAAACGGAATTAGACAAGGACACCAGATGAATGGCTTGACATTTGAACGTCTCGCTTTTGCGGATGACATTGTGTTCTTTGCAAGAGATCTGGAGACTGCAGTCAAACAGATAGAAGTCTTGAAGGAAACAGCTGAGAAAACAGGACTACAAATATCGTTCGAGAAAACGGAATATCTGAACACAGATGCAAAACACCAGACTTGGACGGTAAAAACTACATATGGTGATATTAAAAAAAAACACAGAAGTTCATATACCTCGGTGAAATTTTAACACACAATGTTAATGAAAAGGCTGCAGTTGAAGATAGGTTGAGAAAGATGGAAACAGCCTTCAGGATTTGTCAAAAGACATACAAATCAAAATTACTCTCCCATCAGGCGAAATACAAGCACTATAGTACAGTAGTGAAGCCAGAATGTTTATACGCAGCATAAACACTAGCCAGAAAGGGATTGACGGAAATAGAAAGGAAAGAAAGGAAGCTTCTAACGAAAATCTTGGGACCAAAACAAGTGACTGGAAGAGAATTTAATTTCAGTTTGAGATCTAACCAAGAATTATATGACAAGTTTGAAAAGGTATCAAATACAATTAAGAAAATGAGATTAGCTTTCTATGGAAATATCAAGAGAATGGAACCAGAAAGAATGGCAAAGAAAATACTCAACTTTCAAGAGAACAGGAAGACTCAGGAGATCCATCAGGATCTGAAAAGATGTGGGACCAGCATAGAAGATATCCAAGACAGGGAATTATTCAGAGGAAAAATTGCGGAGGTAAAGGATCTCACTGAAGAAAAATAAACCAGGAAAAGGAGGGGATTTTCAGAGGAAGAAAAAGCAAGAGTGAGCCAGAGAATGAAAGAGTACTGGCGACGGAGGAAAGAAATTCAGAAGAGGAAATAAAGTTGTGCAGTCGTAGTCCACAAATGGCTGAAACGAAAAAAAAAAAAAAAAAAAAATTAATTAACTGCTGTTGCAAATGCGTTTAGTCTGTCAGAGTCTGTTTGTCCAGGCATCAACCCTCAATGCCAGCATATCTCCTAACATTTTTTTGTGTTGGTGGTGCATTTCCTCTCAGTTAGAACATTAGTTGTAAGCTGTCGGAAGCCTGAGTAACTGTTAAATACTTCTAATAGCCAGATGCTTGATCATTAACAGTACTGGTGATAAAAACAGAAATATTGTGTACCTCTCCTCAAAATTCATCGCTCCTTGAAGACCTCTGATAAACATTAAGCCAAAGAGTAACAGTATGTTCACAATGTTTGTTATCTCCTACACAAGAAACACAAACTTCATCGTTGCTTCATGAAAAATGTTAAGAGTTGAGCCAACAGTTAAAAATCGGAGGTAAGAGACCCGAGCTAGTGAAACTAGTTCGACATGTTTATTTTTTGTCGACTGAGCGGCGCAATACAGACGTGAGCCAAACCCTTTCATCATGTGTAGAGATCAGCCGCGACCATACTTAATTCCTACATAAACGAGCCCCTGTGCTTTTTGGCAAACGATCTTACTGCCTTGGCAGGGTAACACTGAGTTCATCCTCCAGATAATACCTCCAGCCTCATAAAACCGTCACAAAGGCAGCTTCACTAGGTAATTCCAAAGGTAGGGAAAATAGAAAAGCAACTTAGATATCAGACCTTATTTTAATCGATCAATTGAATTTGTTCCAGACATTCGTGGAAAACTTGATATACATAAATTGTAAAGGTTACATAATCTTGTGTTATGAACCTAACTGTTCAATTTGTGAATAATTTATGAATCCGAGTATTTGTAATCATTAATATCACGTTTATTTGCTTTTAAAGTTTCAATATCCATTGAAATAAATCATTTTATTTCATTCCATCTGAATATCAACGTCCCGCCGTGACCCTAGCGCTTGGCTTCGCGTTGGACCTCCGTGTTTCGCAGTGTTTGACTTAATGAATGAGGTCGGTGTGTTTTTCAGAAGCCGTGGAGCGAAGCCGGCGGAATGCGGAGGCTGCTGCGATGTGGCTTCACCGGCCTTTACAGGGTCAACCAGCCGACTAGCGACGCCTCTGAGAGCTCGTTGCTCCTCAACCCAAGGGCGCCAAATGCGAGGGTAAAGGATCAAGTTGTCTCAACTTCCAGCACAAACCATGCCGCTCTCATATGCAGTCAACATAAATACACTTTTTCTGGTATCAGTATCTCGATCATTCACATGCAATCCTCGTCCTACTCTTATCTTGGACTACTGTCTTCATCACGATTCACACCTCATCTGCTCATTGTATTATAAAAATCAACTTCTTCTATCCATTAATTAATATATTAACCAACTTGAAATATGATCACTATCCTGACCATTCTGTTTGTGCTGCTGCTCAAAAAATTCCTTACATACTGAATGTTTCCATAATCATTTTATTTTCAACTTGACTATTCATTTTATTTTCCTCATGCATTTTTTAGTAACACAATTCCTAATGTTTTAATTTTCTTTTAGATCTCTTAAAATCAAAATTTCATACTTTTGCCAATATTTCCGTTTTGAGAATACCTAAATTAAAAAAATCACTCTTCGAGGAACCCTCATTTTCATAGCTACTTTTCAGATCATTCTTGTTTCGCTAGTCATTTGTAATTTTATTTCCTCTGTAACAGAAGTCTTCTACTTTACTGCTAGATATGATACTGTGTTTACATTTAGTCTCGCGTCATTATTTCTGTTGCACCTCATGACTTTATTCTCGGTTTAATTTACAACCTAGCAAAATGTTTCCTCTAGTGATTTGTTAATGTTTTTCAGTAAATTATCTCTAACCTTACTTTCACTTGCTTTAGTAATACCATAGGCCAATGACACAATATTGCTTGTTTCTCCTTGAAATCGTAAACAATCACGGATGCACTTAATTAATTTAAAAATTATTAAAATATTTGTACCTCTTTTCCTCTCAGAGACAGAATCATATTTTTTTTCTTTAGTTTGTGAATGATGCAACTGTTTTGACTGGAGTTACTTTAGCCAGATCATTCTGCAATTTCGATTTAGAGGCGGATGTTTCTGTTTCGTGGCCACGGTCACTAGCGTGTCATAACAGTTAAGTTATTCGTACCACCGGTGGTGGAAGAAATTTTGAAGATGCTTAGGGTAGGAGATACAGAATTAAAAGTTTACTAATTACATCATTTTTTAATCGTTGTAGCTTTTTTTTCGTTTAATATGATGTTATTAGAGCAAGAAAATGATGGCTGAGACGAAACTGAAAGCCACTAGCTGACAGCCTATATATAGGAACCATCCCTGTACTGCCTGCAGAGATATTACGAAACCAAGACAAAGCTGAGCTCCTGAGGCCAGATCGTCTTTCAAACACGCCAAAGTCTCCGCAGTGCGTGTAAAGGTGAGGATATACGACACATCTCGAGACGTTAAGCAGTCGGGAGCTTTGGCTAACTTTTATTTATCTTGTTCTCAGAAGTAGTAGCGCACCTTAACCTTCACTTTATTCCTGTAATATTTGTACCTCTTGTAACTGCATTCAGTATACCGGAAAATATTCTGCCTTAAGTAGTAAAAAGCTGTTCCCACATCTTAACTACTGATATAGCTTCTTGATTAATAGCAAATGATATATACCTCAGTTTTTAATACATAAATAGCCCTGTTCCATTCAGTTCCTTTGGGTTTTACTCGTACTTTACAAATGAGTTTCAAATAGCTTCAACACTTACTTTATCCCACTTTTTGCATTATCAAAATCGTCTTCATTCTCTCCAGCGACATTAAACTTATCTCTTTCTACTCCCAGCAACAACGGTAATATCTCAGACCAGCGATAATAAAACTATTATGTCACTGAAAGAAGGCAGCTATTAATGAACTTGATTATGTTAAATTAGGATACTCACATATGTTTCCTTACATGCCTTTCTTTTAACATACTCGTGCAAAGTGGCGAAGTTGAATAGCTATAGATCGTCCATAGATTTTTCGCAATTGTCATACAAACAGAGGAATTGCAAGAAAAGGAGAACTATTTACCCATTTCGTATCTGCAGCGACATGTTTGCTTGTGACGAATAAGTTTGGTTTTAAACATTTCTTCCCTATGAATCAAGTTTAACTGCGAATTTTGAAAATATTTACCAATGCTTTTACTTTTGTGTATCAGTTTACATCCATCAAGTACACTAACACTGAAGTCTATATCATGTACTACAGAGTAATGTGTGATACCGAATGTCGGTTGCCCAACGTAATTATTACGAAACTTTTTATCATTAACTTAATAGCTATTTACTAATGGATTGTGTTCAGTGTATTTTTGATTGACCTAAAAATGTAATCAATTAACTTCTACTTCACCGGTACATAACTTTGTAACCGAAATCCAGCTATTATTGGAAGGCCGTAAACATGCAGTTTCTTTTACTCAGGGAAGGCGTATAGTAGGGAGGTTTTTTTTTTTTAATTGTCTTAACTTGAAGTCCCGCTGCATTGTTTGTGGGTTTATTTTGGGATCGTCATTCATTTAAACTCGTTAGGTGGTAGCAAGTTTTTAATGTTTCTCTAAAATCTTAATTAGGACTCCTTCTGGCTTGATGTTGTTTTACGCAGCTTGTATCAGTACACCAAAAGACCCCTTGTATTTGTGCCATCCTTTGGTTTTATGAGGTTACTCCCAAGAATAACTAGTATTGGTCCAATCGGGTTAGTTATATATTTATTTTCTACTGCTTGTTTTATGGACTGAAGACGTGATCATAACTCTATAACGAGTAGTAGGAATATAGTGCTCAGTTAGTGTTTGGGAGGGTATGAAAAAAAAAAACCTAACAGTGGAGATCGACTTGCTACGATAAAGCTGATACATCATGTATAGATACTGGTATTATTTAAGAGCTAGCAGAGAAAAGCCGACAAATGTGAGAATTGTCGTACTATAATTCTGACATCACATGCTTCAAAATTACTGACCAGAATAATACATAGAAGAATGGCAAGTGTAGTAGATGAGATAGTAGGTGAAGATCGGTTTAGGTTTCGGAAACACCGCTGTTCAAGAGAAGCAATTCTGGCCTTTAGATTAATATTTGAAGAGTGAATCAAGAAACACACTTTTATGGTGTTTGTTGATTTAGAAAAAGATTTTGATTACTTTAGGTGGGACAAGAATTTTAAAGAAGTTAGGTTTAAAATACCGAAATAGAAGAATACTTTATAATCTTTATAAGAATCAAGTAGCTATAATAAAAGTAGAGAATCACGAGAGACATGCATCAGTTATAAAGGGTGTGAGACAAGGTTGTGGTATATCCACATTAACATTCAACTTGTATCTAGAAGAAGCTATAAAAGAAGTGAAAGAAAGATTTGAGTGTGGCATAAGTGTACAGGGAGAAAAATCATTATGCTGCGAAGTGCTGTTGACATTGTCTTGTTAGCAGAGAGGGCTGAGGATATTGAGAAATTACTGAATGGCATGAAAAAAAAAAAAAAACTGCAGGAAGATTTTGAACTAAATATAAACCAACGCAAGGCAAAAGTGATGAAATGTAGCAGGAATGATAACAATAGTACTAGATTAAATATAAAAGTAGGGTCGGAAGCGATAGAAAAAGTTAGTGAATTTTGCTACTTAGTAAGTAAAATTAAAACCGATGGCCGAAACAGGAATGATGTTGAAAGCAGAATAGCACTAGCAAAAAGAGTTCTCATGAAAAAGAGAAATCTTTTATTTTCAAACATTAATCTCTGAAACGATATTTTAAAACTCATTGTGTGGAGCACACCACTTTACGGCATCGAAGCATGGAATTTATGTCACAAAGAAGGAAAATTCAAGTATTTGAAATGTGGTGTTACAGAAGGATGCTGAAAATTAAATGGGCAGAGAAAGTACAAAACGAATGAGTTTTGGAAATTATGGGTGAGAAAAAAAGTTTGTGGAAGAGTCTTACAGAAAGAAGAGACAGGCTGGTACGCATTATTTGTAACTTGCAGGATTGGTTAACTTGTTAGTGGAGGGAACAGTCGAAGGTAGGAAATGCAGAGGAAGACAGAGATTAGAATATATGAAACAGATAATTGAGGACGTGGGTTGTAAGGGGTATGTAGAAATGAAGAGGTTAGCTCAAGTAGGAAGGGATGGAGGGCTCCATCAAATTAGTCGAGAGACTGATGATAGGAAAAAAAAAAACTCTTTGGTGAATATGAAATACGTTATGTACTATTACAACTTTGTATTTTTAATGGTAATTGCTCTTACAATTTTGTTATTAGATTATTTCTGCCAATGTCAGCAGCCGGCAGAATATCTGGATTGATACAAAAGCACAAGCAATTAACCGGATAATCTGTAACTAAAAACTCACGCAACATCATTTTAGCAAACGGGATACGAACAGTTTCGATATTTTTTAGACCAGGAAGGCAATATCGTTCTACGAGTCGCTTTGTAAATTTGAGTAAATGAGATTTTCAAAAAGAAAGTAATCATAAATTGGAATAATAGGGTTTATTGAATGTAAAAATGAAAACCTAGACGTAGTAAACGCATAGATAATTTCAGATAACTATGGTGAAATACTAGTAATAAATTAGCTTTCGTAGCAAAACTTACACGAGAAGTTAGAGAGAACAAACCGTACCTGACGCGATATTGTGGTACCAGGTGCGAAGTCTCCCTTCAACATTCTACAGGCTTCAAACATAGCAGTTCGGATGAATCAATGGGCCACTTACGTATCTATTCAGTTTGCTTCAGATCTATTTATATCTATACAACGAAAACCGGATATATTGGTCTTATAAAAACTCGGAAACTACGGAGCAGATTTCGATGGGGTTTTCACCCTTTTAAAACTTATAATCTTAATTTAGTTGTTTGGCATGACTTATGTTTCAAAGTTAAATAACGCACGAGAATTAAATGAAATTCTGAATGTATGATGACAATTCACATGGATGGAAGGATTATATGTTCCATACTTCGCACTAAACACATAACTAAATGTTTCTGACAATAGCCTTCAATGAAAGCAATAAGATAACTTTACAATAATAACTATTTTGCACACTAAACAAAACTAGAAGTATTCTTTCTTTAAATTCGGAATATTCAATTTTTAAACGCCATAGATTACCGTAAAAACAACAGAGATTTTCTTTAAGCACGGTCTCTGAACAATGTCTTTGGCCACCAGCATTAGTCTTCTGTTTACAATAGTATTATTCCGGATTCACTTTTGATGTTTGAATCTGCTGGCTGAAACTGCAGAGTTAATGTGTCTGGCATTTCGAGCAAAAAGTATATCCATTCACTTCGCAAGTGAATCAAATGTGAGTTTCTAACAAAATCTAGCATTGTTCACTGATGTAGTAATGCAATTTCTTAACCAAATTAACGAAGCTTCATATACAGGAATCTTTTCTGACGAATGAAAATAGTGTTAGTGCAAATAAACTTCAACCCACCCGTTTCTTGGTAGGGGATGGGTGATTGAGGCAGGTACGCAAGCATGGTGCACCCGCGCACTGCTAAGGGGATGAGGTCTGTGAACCTCTGCCAACACGCCTGAATCCGTCTGCGGCAGCTCCAGGCTTCTAACTCACCGCCCACTCACTTTACACAAGGCCGGCTGCTCGTAAACAAGCGCGAGCAGATACTTGCCACCACGCTCATGCTCCCAATCCAACCCAAACGCATTATTCAAAAGTTATTTATTCAAGACACGTGAGTATTCGCAAATATAGAATAATTTTCAAACTAAAATTCTTGCCAATAGTCTGTTTCGTAGTCCATCCCTCCTGCAATCTATATCTACATCTATGCAATTCACCAATACTGTGGGTGGCAGAGGGTGCTAAGCACCAATCCTATTTAAGAGTATTCCAATCCCGAACAGAACAAGGAGAGAAAGAATACATAAATGTATCAGTACGGAATCTTATCTCTCGAATCTTATCCATTCTGTCATTGCGACCTAGATAGGTTGGCGGAAGAAGTATTTCGTTGCACTCGTAAATTAGAGATTTTCGCACATTCTCCAACAAATTTAAACGAAAACGACGTCGTCTGTCCGCCAAACAATCCCAGCCTAACCCACGTATCAGCTCTGTGACACTTACATAAGGACTGTAACTAGCGGTCACGAATCGAGCGGCTCTCCTCTGTACTTTCTCTAACGTGTCAATCAATCCCTTGCAATACGGATCCCAAATTGCACAACAGTATTCCAAATGCGGACGCACTAGTGTTTTGTACGCTATTTCCTTTGTATGAGCATTGCAGCTTCTCAAAATACGACCTATAAAACGTAGTTTAGAATTAGCTTTGCCTACGACTGAAGTTATGTGCAAGTCCCATTTCATGTTGCTTTGTACTGTTACGCGTAGACACTTCAGGGAATCGACCGTGTCAACAACTGAATTGTTAACTTTGTACTCCTGAGCAAGCGGGGTCTTTTTTATTACTTATTTGCATTGCCTTGCACTTTTTACAGTTAAGTGTAAGCTGCCATTTACGGCACCATTCCGAAATAACATCCAGATCGCGCTGTATTTCTAAGCAATCGTCAGAGCACCCCACTTCCCTATAAATAAGTGCGTCATCAGCAAAAAATCGCATCCTGTAATTAACGTTGTCACCGAGATCGTTTATAAAAATTAAGAAAAGAAGTGGTCCTATTACACTTCCTTGAGGAACGCCCGAAGTAAGATCTAGCTTTGAAGAGGCTTCCCCGTCAACAACGACATGCTGCGACCGACCAGTTAGAAAATCGCGTATCCATTCGCAGATCTGATCAGATATACCGTACGCTCGAATCTTCGCCAAAAGGCGTTTATTGGTACAGAGTCAAAAGCCTTCTGGAAATCAAAGAAAATAGCATCAACTTGTGATCCTGCATCGATAACCTTAATTACGTCATGCGAAAATAGAGCCAGTTGCGTTTCACACGAACGGTTCTTACGAAATCCGTGTTGGTTTGCTATAAGTAACTCGTTTTCATCCAGAAACTTCATAACTTTAGAGCATATGACATGCTCCAGAATTCTACTGCAGACAGATGTTAGAGATATGGGTCGATAATTCCTAGGATCTCTCCGATCACCTTTCATGAAAACGGGAATCACCTGCGCTATTTTCCAGTCAGAAGGTACTTTTCTTTCTTCTAAAGATTTACGAAATATATCTGATGGAAATGGTTCTATTTCTTCCGCGTATTCCGAAAATAATCTTACTGGAATACCATCAGGACCAGGCGCCTTCCCCCACTTCAGGAGCTTTAATTGCTTAATGATACCTACACTATCAATTTGAACTGGATCCATCTCAAATTCTACATGCCGTGCAAAAGCGGGAATGTTTTCCATGTTTTCGTCAGTGAAAGAATTTTTAAATTCGGTGTTAAATACGGTAGCCTTTTCGCGGCTGTCATCAACTTCCCGACCGTCTTGTAGTAGAACTGACATATTGTTGTCACTATCACTAACTTTTTTTACATACGACCAAAATTTCTTTGGGTGTTCGTTGAGACTCTTAGAAAGTGAGTTGCATCTAAAGTCGTTAAAAGCCTCGCGCATCGCATTTTTAACATGTTCTCTTGTCTCAGCTAACTTTTCTAAATCACTCCTATACATCGTCGTCCTTGAGCGTGCATGTATATTCCTTTGTTTTTTAAGTAACCGTTTAATTTCACGTGTATACCACGGGGGATCGTTCCCATCCCTGATTGCCCTTTTCGGTATATGTAAGTCCATACCTTCCCTGATTATATGCATGAACCGAAGCCACATCTCTTCAACCGAGCCTCTTCCTTCTATAAAGGTAATGTAATTATCCCTGAAAAACGTTCTTAAACTCTCCTTTGGGGCCTTTTCAAACCTGTAAACGACCCTTTCTTTTTCTTTTGCGCGCGGCTATTAATTTTACTGTAGCAATTACAGCTTTATGATCACTTATTCCCATGGTGGTAGAAATGTCCGTGAATAACTCAGGCCTATTCGTAACGAGAATATCTAAAATGTTTTCGTCATCGTTGTGGCACAGCGTTGGTTCAGTGACGAGCTGCTCAAGATTAAGATCTGAGAAAAGGTCAAGAATAATTTCACAGGATGATTTATCCCGGCCACCAGTAACGTGGACGTAATTATTCCAGTCGATATACGGAACGTTGAAGTCACCTCCTAGTATTATCATGTTGGTGATTTTTTCGGCCCAAGTCCTTAGTTGCTATGATAACTGTTTTGTGGGTTGTTTCTGACTTGCAACTAAACAAAATGCTTTTGATGGCATACGCGTTTCGCCTTTATTCAAGGCATCATCAGTGCCCTAGATAAACATATATACACATATAAATACAATGCTGTTGTTTGATTTTTGTACAGTTTTCTAAAAATATTAAGTAGGTACTTACAGTTTTTATATATTCATTAACACGCGCAAGTTCGTGTTTCCATACCAGCTACTCTTTTTGCACTATCACTACTGTCCCAAGTTTGTGTAGGCTGCATTTTAGGTAATTTCACCGGCCACGAACTGTATATATAGTTATTTGTTGTTGTTGACATCGAAAAGTCGTGAGCCAAAGATTATTTGTTGTGTAACTATTTGTTATTTTGAATCTGCGGTCATTAGCTGTGTGTATTTTGTGGCGGTATGTTTGATTATAGGATATGTGTTATTTATTCCTGTTTTAATGTTTTGAACAAGGTTTGGTTCGTTAGGTGTATGTATTCATTCATAACTTTTTTACCATTATTGATTGCTTTTTGTATTTGAAGGTTTTCCTGGATTGTCAGCATGTCTTTGTTGTGATTATTAATCTTTAGTATTTGCATATCTGTTTATATATTAGTGTGTGAATGATTGTGTTGTAACAAGTGTTCGGCGAATGTTGAGTTGTTGGTATATCTGAGGGGTCTTAGGTGTTCCTTGTATCTGGTCTCAAATTTTCTAGCTGTTTGTCCTATGTATACAGTGTCACACTGCTGGCATGTTAATTGGTATATTCCAGATTGGTGGTATTTGTCTGTAAATGTACCTCTGTTAAACGGTTTTTGGATAGTGTTTTTGGTTCTAAATGCTATTTTTATTCCTATTTTTCTAAAGACGTTCGCTATTTTGTGTGTGTTTGTGTTTTGATATGTCATAGTGTACCAGTGTTTGTTGTCTTTTTGTGTGATGGATTGTAGTTTTATGTGGTGATCATTGGGTGTTTGATTTATGTTCTCGTTTGTTTGTTTTCTGATTTTTTCGTTAAGCTTTTCTACTGTGTTACTATTGTATCCGTTGTTCACAGCTATGTGTGTTATTCTGTTTAGTTCCTTGTTATAGTTGTGCTTAGTGAGTGGTATTTTATTCATCGTGTGTAACATATATCTGAGTGCTGCCTGTTTCTGACTGGAGGGGTGATTGGAGCTTTGGTGGATGATTATGTCAGTGTTGGTGGGTTTCCTGTATATGCTAAAACTGTGCTTGTTGTCAATCTTTTTAACTGTAATGTCTAGGAAATGTAGTTGGTTGTTTGTTTCTGTCTCCATAGTAAAACTGATATTTTTGTGTATGTTGTTAATGTCTGTGTGAAATTCTTTTATGCGTTCTGGTGGTTCATTTAGGAGGCAAATTACATCATCTACATATTTAAGCCAATAGATTACATTATATTGTTTACTGGGGACAATGGATTCGAATATTTCATTTTCTATATAATCCATGAAGATGGAGGCCATTATTCCAGATATTGGGCTCCCCATTGGTATTCCTTCCTTCTGTATAAAGTAGTCATTGTTGAATTCAAAATAATTTTGTGCTGTGACTAAATTTAGTAGGGCCAGTATTTCTGTTATGAGGGCTGAGGGCATATTGCTGTATGTTGTCAAGTTTCTGTGTATTTGGTCTCTTGTTTGGTTTACAGGGATTTTTGAAAACATGCTTACTACATCAAATGATATAATAGTTGCTGTGTCTGGGATGAAGGTATGTTCTAATATTTCTGTCAGGTATTGGGTGTTTTTTATGTTTCTGTCTTTGTGATATTTGTAGTGTTTTGTGAGATATGTATGTAAATATTGGGCTACTTTGTAAGTTGGAGCATTCCTGAAATTTACTACAGGTCTTACTGGAATGTCCTCTTTGTGTATCTTGATTTGGCTTCTCATTTTGGGTGCAGTGGGATTTTTCTGAGTCATATTTTGTTTCTGCCAGTCTGTTAATAATAATGTGGTGGTTTTTAAGCATTTTTAACATCTGTTTGGAATCGATTAGTGGGGTCTGACTTGAGCTTGGATATGTTATTGTTTTCTATGAAGTGGTTAGTTTTTGTGATGTAGTCATTGTTTTGTGTTAGTACAACAGTATTACCTTTATCTGCCTTGGTTACCACAATATGTTTTGTGAGTTTTCTCTTTAGTTGTTGTAAAGTTTTGTTTGTGTTTTCTACATTTCTGTGGTTGTGAGTAGACTTGATGCTGTTTATTTCTTTACTATAAGCTCTCTAGCAAGAGTTGTGTTTATCTGGTTGTTACTGTGTTTTTCTTCTTGTGTCAGTATGTATTCTGCTTCAGTTATGGTGTCTTCAATGAATTTATTCTTGTCTGAGTTATTTAGATTGTGTTTGAGACCTTTTTCTAGTACTTGTTGTTCTTTCCTAGTATTATTGCATGATCTAGAAATTGACGAACTATATTACTTACATTAGTTCTTAAGGCCTCAGCAATAGATACATCTGCATCTGGTGGACGATAGAAAGACCCTAATACAAGTTTTGTCCTAGCTACTTTTAGTCTAATCCATAGGATTTCACAGACCGTATCGATATTTATTTCGCTACACGACAGGTGTTTACTAACAGCTTATAAATACACCGCCTCCATTGGGAGCTCAACCTATCCTTACGGAAAACATTCATTCTATCGTTAAATATTTCTGCTGAACTTATATTCGGTTTTAACCAGCTTTCAGTACCTAATACAATATCTGCTTCTGTACTACTAATAATGCTTTCAAGCTCAGGCAGCTTATTACAAACACTTCTACAGTTAATAACGAGTACTTTTAATGGTCGAGACTGATTTACGCTACTCCTAACATATGGTGCCGAATTTGATTGGGCTACCCGTAACTGTGATCCCAGTTTCGGGTCTTCCTGCCTCAGCCTAAAAAATCCCCCAATGCACTCCACACGGCCCCTGCCACCCGTGTAGCCGATTCACGTGTGTAGTGCACTCCTGATCTATCCAAGGGAACCGTACACGACTCGACCACATGACGAAGATCTAGGAATCTGCATCCATGATTATCAGACCCTCGACTCGGCTCCGAACCAGAGGTCCACAGTCGGTTCTATCGACAATGCTGCAGATAGTTAACTCAGCCGAAATTTTGCGGTCATCAACCACAGAGCTCACCTTTGAGCAAGCCGCCGGAAGGAAGAGAGGATAGTCTCTGACCCCAGGCGACAAGCATCGTTGGTACCGACATGAGCTACAATCCGCAGCTGGCTACACATCGTCCGATCAATGGCATCCGGGATGGCCTGATCCACATCTTGGATCAGACCTCCCGGAATACACAATGAATGGACACAGGACTTCATCCCAGACCTATTCGCCAAGTCCCTAAGGGGTTCAATAAACGCTTAACGTTGGAGCTACCTATCACCAAAATCCCCTTCTGTGGTCGCTCAGACCTTGCGGGCAGGGGGGCTGGCAACTCGCTGTCTGACGATTGTGGATCTGAACAGACCCAGACAACACATCAAACCTGTTGGACAGTGGTACAAGTATGTCCTCCTGGGATTCAGACTTGCACAACTGCCCACGCATGCGGCGTCGACGCCCGGAAACCACACGCCAGACACCGTCAGGTGACTGCCATACAGGCTCCAAGGTCTCAGCCTGGACTACAGGTACGATGCTGGGAACAGGAGAACCTGCGATAGCACTAGCTTCAGCGGAAGTCTCCCATAGCACATCTACTGCAGTCGCCTACGGCAGCTTCCAGCCTTGTAACTTTCGTTAGCAAAGCTGAAAGCTGAGCGCGAAGATCAGCCACCTCAGCCCGCGCCTGCACACAGCAATCACAGTCCCTACATATATTATTTCTAAACAAAAGCTACGGAGAAGATGAAAAATGAACTAACCGAGTGATCCAAATTAACTGTTCACTATTTACAAACAACCGATAGACACGACTGGGGGGGAAAAAAACCTAAATTAACAAAGAAGGACTTCCTCGCGTAACGGTTACAGATGACCAACTGACTACTAGCGCTGTTAATCAAATAAGCAAAGATGGAACAAAAGCTATCTACACACTTTAAATTAAACTAAACACAGAAGGCACTTCCTGGCGTGACGGTTGCTGAGGAGCCAACTGTCTACTGGCGCTGTTAAATAAGCAAAGATTGAACAAAAACTATCTACACACTTTAAATTAAACTAAACACAGAAGGCACTTCCTGGCGTGACGATTGCTGAAGATCAACTGTCTACTGGCGCTGTTAAATAAGCAAAGATTGAACAAAAGCTATCTACACACTTTAAATTAAACTAAACACAGAAGGCACTTCCTGGCGTGACGATTGCTGAGGACCAACTGTCTACTGGCGCTGTTAAATAAGCAAAGATTGAAACAAAAAGCTATCTACACACTTTAAATTAAACTAAACACAGAAGGCACTTCCTGGCGTGACGATTGCTGAAGATCAACTGTCTACTGGCGCTGTTAAATAAGCAAAGATTGAACAAAAGCTATCTACACACTTTAAATTAAACTAAACACAGAAGGCACTTCCTGGCGTGACGATTGCTGAGGATCAACTGTCTACTGGCGCTGTTAAATAAGCAAAGATTGAACAAAAACTATCTACACACTTTAAATTAAACTAAACACAGAAGGCACTTCCTGGCGTGACGGTTGCTGAGGACCAACTGTCTACTGGCGCTGTTAAATAAGCAAAGATTAAACAAAAACTATCTACACACTTTAAATTAAACTAAACACAGAAGGCACTTCCTGGCGTGACGATTGCTGAAGATCAACTGTCTACTGGCGCTGTTAAATAAGCAAAGATTGAACAAAAGCTATCTACACACTTTAAATTAAACTAAACACAGAAGGCACTTCCTGGCGTGACGATTGCTGAAGATCAACTGTCTACTGGCGCTGTTAAATAAGCAAAGATTGAACAAAAGCTATCTACACACTTTAAATTAAACTAAACACAGAAGGCACTTCCTGGCGTGACGATTGCTGAAGATCAACTGTCTACTGGCGCTGTTAAATAAGCAAAGATTGAACAAAAGCTATCTACACACTTTAAATTAAACTAAACACAGAAGGCACTTCCTGGCGTGACGGATTGCTGAAGATCAACTGTCTACTGGCGCTGTAAATAAGCAAAGATTGAACAAAAGCTATCTACACACTTTAAATTAAACTAAACACAGAAGGCACTTCCTGGC
>JARYHS010012519.1:18297279-18332280 GCA_031002005.1 Vandiemenella viatica
TTGGTGACAAAATTTTGATCGACAAAATGTCTACGATGCAGGGAACCGAGTCTTCCCAAAAGTTGGAAGACTTGCCGAGTGACTCTGTGTGCTGATTGCTCTGCTCCATCTTCAAGATTTTCTGTCTCGTACTTTGGTGTCGGTGTCTCTTGGGTATCGCTAGCTGACTGCTTGATATTAGCAGTCGAATTACTTTGCGTGACTACTCGTCGGGCCAAATCCCGTATAGCGTTTCTCGCTGAACGCCAGGGAAGCGCATGCTCGACTGCAACTCTACAGTAAACATGATTCCATGTTGAGAGGCTTCTACAACAAAGTTCGACCCAGAGATAAGTCGATTGCCCCATCTATTGACTGCGACCATTAAAGTAAAACCGGACCAGGTTCGCGTACCAGCCGTGCTGGTTATGGTATGGGATCCCGCAATCAGCTACTCGAATGCTGGTTCTATCCCCATTCTCCCCCTCCTAAACTACACAATTCACAAGTAAAACTACAAAGACAGACAGATGGCAATACAAACATTCCTCCTGTAGGGTGACGCTTCCAGTCTCGCTGATCCGGTTCTAATCCATGCTGGACACACTCCCTCTCATGAGCCACACTGGCCGCCTGGTGGTGCGCGGTACTTAGTTGACCCTGTCGGGAAAAAGAAAAAAAAATTAAATCACTGCAAACGCCTGCTAAATCCAGAAATAGGATATTTGATTTCCTTATAAATTAAATACAACAGTGAGTCCACCTTGACAGGCGGTTAACATGGAACATACACATTAAGAATAGACTAAACCAAGCCTATGCCAGATTACACAAATTGTATCCTGTGTCAAACAAAAAATCATCATTAAAAACAGAGTGCTGCCTGTTAATTTATAAAATTATATTACGCCCACTAATAACATATGCATGTCCTATATGGGGATGTGCTAGCCGTAGCAAATTACATAGAATACAAATATTTCAAAACAAACTACTAGATTAGCAGTGAACGCACCATGGTATGTACGAAATAGTCAACTACACAGAGAGTTAAATATTGCTTACATTTATGAATTTATAAAACAACAAACCATGCATTTTATCAAACGAATGAGTGCAGTACCTGGTGCACAATTTTACAAACTAGGGAAAAGAACCGGTCAAACTAGGCTAAAAAAAAAACGCCTTCCTCAAGATATTTTTCTATCATGCAGTGATTACGAAGAAGCAGTGAACCAGCAAATAAATTAAATACCGTTTGGCCTGTCATCTTCTATTTGACATCTCGTTTGTTAAGTATAGATCAGATTTCTGTCAGCGCTCGAAACAAAATGTATATATATATATATATATATATATAAAGTGTAATTATTTTAAACCAATTTCATTTTAATTGTTTTGATTACTGTTCTAATTCTGATAACTGTTTTTATTACTTTAATACTGACATTCCTGTTGCTAACATTGTTATAAAAATTTATTGTATCACTGTATTGTAGTCACTGAGGGGCCCTGTGGGTTGACCTCAACCATGACAATACGTAAGTTATGTTTTTTGTAAAATTAAACAACGTCCTGTATAGCAATATTTGCTGAACGGATAATAAATTCATTAAACAAAAAAAATACAACAGTAGCATTAAATTCTACTATCTCTGCCAACTATCATGTAGTGATCAAGTAGTTGTTCCTTCTAAAATTAAACATTTTAGCTTGACCCTCCCAAAGTGGGGAAACTGAAAAGCACAGAATCGTATACATAAGACATAAGATAGCAGCCTTGATAGAGGTAGGAAAGGCAAACCAAATCAACTTTTTTTCTGTAATGCTATGCAGTTCTCACAAGAACCAGTCACCCAGCTCACATTTTTGCATTAGAAGATGGTAAGGTCTTTAAAGCAATAATGAAATTCCCAGAGGAGAGTGATATTAAAATGTAATTATTATCTCGTTGTAACGACACGATTGTAATAGTTCGTTATAATATGTATGCTGCGTGAAAGTAAGATGTATGTGTAGTGATGTTAATAACTCAAATGATAACAAGTTTTACTGTAAGGATAAGCAGTGACAGCGGACAATACTAGTACCAAGCAGTACGGCAAGTATAACTCACCAGATACTATCCGCTGGCTGTAGAAGTATTGATGTGCATCTAATAAACTCATGGACTTCTTTCAATTTATTTGTATATGTAAGAATCACAGTCATGATAGTGGATGTAAGGTCACTAAAAGGGGAAAAATCGTGACGTTTAATAAGTCGTTGTTGTAATTAATATAATTTCCCTTCAACAATGCAAAATAATGGCAGATTAATTATTTCTTATCACTGGTACAGTTTTATGGAAACAGGTATGACAACGTGTATTTAAAACAAAAAAGTGACACTTTCCTTTTTTTTTTTTTTTTTTTTTTTTTGCACCACTGATGATCTTTAAATCTTCACTTTTTTTGATATACAAGTTCTTTTCATCTTTATTGCCCCTAGAGGAACTATCAACCTTATGAGGTACTGTCAAAACACATTTCAGCCAAGCACGCCCGTTAGGTAACCGCTGCAGTACACACATCCTAAAATGAACTTGGTACACTTGTTTGTAGCCACCCCTTTCTTCTTTGTTTGGTGGAGCGCGGTTGTATTGCAATACCCCAAACCTAATTGTCAGCAGAGTGCTGCTGAAGGGGCAGATTTAAAACGTACGCAGCGCTCTCCCCCTGGGAAATTGATAGCCGCAGGGCAGGGCAGGGCTCCCGGGAGGGCGCGGTCTATTGTCTGCAGCCCCGAGTGGAGACGAGCGCCCTGACATCGGCACGCAACAGCTCCCACCAAACATTCAAACCCGCCAATCACATACACCGAGATCCAAGCAAAAATCGCCGCTCTTAACCACGAGATCTTACCTACTTGCTCCATCTGTTGTGGTAAGGCTGTGGGTACTTTTCCCCGCTCTTTGATAAGTACATCTACATCTATACTCTGCAATTCACAAATATTGTGGGTGGCAGAGGGTGCCAAGCACCACTCCTAATTCTGTGCATTCCAATCCCGAATGGAACGAGGAATGAAAGAATACATTAAACCGTCAGTACGGAATCTTATTTCTCTAATCTTATACCTTCCTTCATTATGACCTAAATAGGTTGGCGGAAGAAGTATTTTATTGCACTCGTAAATTAAAGAATTTCGCATATTCTTCAATAACTTCAAACTAAAGTGACGTCGTCTGTCTGCTAAACAATTCCAGCGCAATATATGTATCAATCATGTGACACTTTCGTAAGGACTGTAAGGTGTAATTTGCCGACTAAACGCTAACATGCTAGCGTACAAACAGCTATCGTGCAGGATTGAGCATTCTGGAGCAGGTCAGCCAGCATCAATGTTTATCGTTCTCTGAAAACGACCAGAGATACCAAATGATTTGGCTTTGCTCTAAATTAAAAGAGCTTTGTTTATAAATAAATAACGCTAAATCAGTTGAATGTTTGTGTGTTTATTGACTTGCTGAACACGGTTCACTTGTTTTTCAGTAGCATCTTCAGAGGGTTCTCCTGGTAATTACGTACACACGGTACAATTTCGTTATGTTGTTGCGTTTGTACAATGGAATTATTATCTAAGTTATAATCTACTTATATTTTTCGGTCTATTGCAGTTATTTATGCTCTACTGTCACTAGCAGTGATTTTTTTCTTTCTTTGTGAGAAGTGATTAATTTTCCAAATGACAAAACCATAATATACACGTCATTCGGAAGAAATAGACATAGCAAACTGGTCTAAGGTAGTCACATACCTCGGTGTTATACTGGACACTGTCTTGGAGACTTACGCAGACGTGCTTGTGCAAGACTGCAGGCTCTTTACGGCATACTAAACAGGCGCAGCAAGCTAGCGTGCGAATCTACTGCACCCTGGCGGGCCGATTCTACAGTACGCCTGCACATAGT
The DNA here is from genome assembly GCA_031002005.1 of Vandiemenella viatica. Taxonomy (NCBI): domain Eukaryota; kingdom Metazoa; phylum Arthropoda; class Insecta; order Orthoptera; family Morabidae; genus Vandiemenella; species Vandiemenella viatica. Next base: position 18,301,211 of record JARYHS010012519.1, read on the forward strand.
GATGCTACACGGCCCCCACAAATCTACGCCACCTGCAAACAATTGAAAACCGTGTACTAAAAGGAGCTCTACAACCCTCTGGGAGGTTCCTTACCTTGGCCATGCATGGACAGTGCTGCAATTTCTACGGATTTATCCGTAGATCTACGGATTTTTATGAAAAGTTAGGATTTTTGGATTTTGTTCAAATATCGACGGTTTTTAGAAACTTTTTATTATTTGTTGATTTTTCCTTATGTTGGTGTTTTGTAAAACTTTGAGTGTATAGTGTTAATACACTACAGAATTGTCAATAATTGTGAATCGTTTCCTTGCAACCGCTCGTGTGAACTAACGATTGAAAAGACGCTCATATTTTGTTTGGCTACAGATTTTATAGATCTTTAAAAGGCCGTAATACAAAACTATTGGCGCACCCTTTATGCATGGTGACACGCTCGTTGGCACGGCTTACAGAGCAGTGCCTTCCGGAAAGTCCTGACCACTGTTCGAGAGTCAAAAGGATCTCAGGTTTTAACATTTCCTGTTAGAGAAGATATGCTAAATTTAATACCGAAAAAGAAAATTTATGGGTAGGCACAGCAGCAGCATAGATGAAAGTGACGCTGTATAAATGATTTTCAGTGATATTTTTTACTTTCAATGTAGAATATTAGTTTTTTTAATTTTAAAGACCTGGAAACAAAAAGTATTCTTAATTTTTCCTCTCTACAATAAATTATTCTTTCAGTTAGGGAGTCTCCTGATTTTTGTACCCAATCTACGGAAATTTTAGCGGCCATCTACGTCAAGTGGATGGCACCACTACACATGGAATCATGGGAATCTCGACACTTGAATAAAGATCCCGAGAGCTGGCTATTAAATTTTATAAAATAGCCCAGCAAACTCAAAATTCACTAATACAAGTACTGGGGAACTATACAACAGGGACAGGTCTATATGATGGGCCCCTGAAGCTTGTATCATAAAATCGACAAATTTTAAGACAAATCTACAGTAACGACATGTCAATCACTGGAGAATAGAGGGAAACGTCTAGCGACAAACCCTTCACTATACTCTGCCTGATACTCAAGGCATGGCTGCTAGTTACAACTTGTGCAAACCAAATGACGTGTCAACAAGGTGTGGTTCCTTCATCAGAATCAGACTACTCTGCTGCCTCAGTTTCCCCCAAAGACCATAAGTAAACATTGTGGCACTCATCGAATACATACTCAAAACTCTTCAAGTAAAGCCTTAAATAAGCTGAAGAGGGAAAAAATTTGATAACTGATATTTTTACTGTGTGGATCAACAAAATGAATGTTTCTCATAAAATATCAGAGATTTTTTAATTTGGATATCTCAAGAGATAAGGTAGATACTTTGTTGGGAATACTTGGAGGAAATGACGGTTTAGAAATGCCTCTGAAGTTTGTTAGGGGTTTTGGGAAGCGAGTGAGCGTTCCCCTTATATAATGTAGCAGACGGAAGGAAGTAGATCTGGGCTGATCTCCGGCGCCTTTAAACCGGCAAAGGGAGCAAATCCTCAAACAAGCGACGGGCTGCGCGAGATATTCCGACGCCGAGGAACCCAGCTGAAGACGCGCTCTGCACGCTGATCACAAGAGGAGGCTCTGGAAAGGCGAAAATTAATGCTGGATAGAATTATACTTCACTGGTGCCACAGAGGGCAAAGGGAAATAAATCATGTCCTGCTTAAGTAAAGAAACGAAACAGTAAAAATGAAAAGAAAAGGAAACTAAGAAAAAGGAAAAGAAGTAAAATATCTCCAAAATTAGAATATTTACTGTTTGAAGAAAATTATATTTCTTCTGTTTAGATTTATTATTTTTGGAACACTATATGTCTTACTTATTTTGTACATAAATTCGTGCTATTTTATTGTCTGTAATAACGACATTGTTTTAAGAATCTTTAATTAATTCCAACGTTTTCTATTTGATTTATGATATTGCTTGTAATTAATACATTTTAGACATGATTACGACAAAAGCCATTGTGGCAGGATAAATGATTGGTGCTGTGTGTATCTGCAATCATAAAGCTGCCTACGACCGTTTCCATCTAACGTTGGAGAAGCTTTCCGATTTTTCAACGCCTCTGGAAAACATACAACCTGCAGGAATCATCATCACCCTAAATTGTATCCAGTTTTAGTTCCAAAAAATACTGTGCTATACTTCCGGGTATAAATTTCAAATAGGTAAAATTTGAGAAATTTTTTATTTTAACTTCTCATTTTGTCGACGTTGTATCAATATAGAAAATCGCCCGGATTCAGTTCTGGAACCACAGGTTAGTCATCGAAACCTCATCAAACATTGAACAGTAAATTTTACGTACATCCTGTGAAAAGAAATATTTTATGTGAATTTTGAATCTCGTTCTTCCAAACAAATATATATATATTCCTTCTCTCTAGTTTTTTAACAGTACTTCAAATTCAGTTTTAAAAGCTCTTTAAAGCACACTCTTTATAAGGTTATTGACCAAGTGTGACCAACTATATGTAATAATCATCATTAAATTCTGATGTCTCTTGAATTTAAGCTCCAATTTACCTTTAAAATTTGTGAGTTAAGCTTCGCAGCTAAATCGATTTTGGAAAATTACGTAAAACGTAAATCTTATTGGGCGTTCCGGATTTAAACGAGCAACATACAGATTTACAATCCAACGATACTTACCTTTTGTGCTTATTCGCCTGGGTAGTCAAACTACGTAGCTCATTATTAGACTGACAAGAAATGGGTGTAATTTTTCACAAAAAAAAAAAATTTGACTTCATGGGCGCTAAAAAAAAGTAATTCCTGGAGCTCTATTATATTCACATTATGTTTTAAAATATAATATCAGGGGTGTAATATTACTGTATCAGAGTTTCAGTTGTTCCCCAAGGCTCATGAATCTAGTCTAGTCACCGTAGATCGTGGTGGTGTCATGAAAACGCCCGCTGGTAAAACAGTCTTAGATTAAATCACAAATTTGTCGTCAGTGAGTATGGGATCGGACAGACCACATCGGTGATTCATCTGTTCACATGGAGCCGCAAAAACCCCCAATCTCTCACAGGAAAGAATTTATTTTGAAACTTCCAAATACGGTAAAAACATATCAAAATATCTTTTTTCAAATGATTTATTCCTTCTTTATTAATAAAGTAGTGCACTGGTAAAAGGCCAGAACTTGTAACCGTATATATCATCATTATCATCATCCACTTCAATCATTTACTGATTTGGCCTCTTGAAGTCATGTGTAGAGGTCGAACTTGAGTAGTCTTCTCCAGGTCACCCGATCTTGGGTGATCTTCAGCCAGATAACTCCAACAACCCTGCGGATGCCCTTGTCCCTTGTCTTCCTCCAGGTCTGTGGTGGTCTCTAGGGTTCCACCTTGAAACTGTTTTTGTCCATGTTGTAATGTGACGCTTGCCGCCACATTTCATGGTACACTTATTATTTTAATGACAATGTAATAGGTTATATTTTCCATAAAACGTGGGCGACCATTATACATTTCTTTAAACAATTTCTGTACAAACGCGCAAGATTCTAAGTAAGAAAGAGCTGTGATGTATGCAGTTTATATTAGTGCAAGTGGACATGAAACATTTCATATGGCAATTGTGGAATTGTGCGGACAAGAGCTTGTGTCCTCGAGGACACGATAAACTAAGGAAACCGCTACTAGCGGGCGACAGAATCGGAGAGGTGGGTGGTTTCTCCCGGGCCGACACTTCCGGCAACCTTGAGGGAGGTCCAAGGGGGGCGGAGGGCGATAACCGGTCACTGCTCCTGGAGGGTAAAATCCGCGGCACCCGAACATAACAGCGTTACTCACGACGTTTTCCCGAACGGTGGGCCACCCGAGAGATGAACGTGGGCAAAGAAATGTCAGAGATATCACGTGACATCAAGACATCTATCCCACGACTGAAATTCTAGGGTTTTTCTGTCCAACATATATCTTGAAGACTTCGAGGGTGGACCAGAGGTGACGAGAGATATGGGAGCGTCCACGACCATCATTCTGAGCCTGCAGTTTGAATCACACTGGCATTATGCTACGGGGCGCTGATACCAGATATAAATTCTGGTACAGACTTCTAGTGGTGAAGTCCGACGCCGCCACTGATTGCAACTTGCATTCTGAGCCGAATGCTTAGGCGACATCCCTAATGCTAATATGAGCATTAAATGAGCCACAAATCTGACATCGGTGACCACCGGCTTCAGACGCAGCTACCATGGTAATGAGTTACCTTACCAAGTCCAGCGCCTGTGAATTCCATTGAAACTGATTGCGACCCTTCAGGTTCTAACTTTCTAAACAAATATCCCCACTGACATAACGGCATAATTTGTCAAAATATCCCCACTGACATAACGGCATAATTTGTCAATAAAGATACGTAAATGGAGACTTTCCCGGCGTATTGATTCAATGAAAGTTTCACGGGAGTCCAGCCATACACGACATTCGAATTTCAGCGGCAGCGAAGGAAGTGTCAGCGAAGTCAGTCTGTTTGTGATTTCCTAGAAGCAACATCTAAATAGACCTGATGAAGACAACCGAGCAGGTTGTCGAAACGTTGTCGTTTTATGACTCCATCCGGCTGGACTCCCGTGAAACTTTCATTGAAGAAAGATACGAGTTGCTAGTAAAGTTCATTGCTTTTGAAGACTATGTTGGTACATTTTCGTACAATTTTTAATGGTATATTTGTTTCATTCGTGGCGCCCAAGGTTAGCTTCGTTGTAAAGTCACATTATCATTAATAACGATGTCTGAGGACATGGTAAGTTGTTTCATATAGTGCTTTTACTTGTCATTCTTTCAGATGTATTAATTATTTGGGTTTAAGTTCAAAGTAAATTTTAATTGTTTGTTTGTTGATAACGGCTAATTATACCTCCATGAGTTGATCTGTTATTTTATGCTACCGTGTATTAACATTAAATACGCCTAGTCTGTATTCGCGATGTGAAGTTAAATAAATGTCATATTGTGACTGTTTTCCCGTACTCCCGACAGCATCAGGATTCTTGCTAAATTCATATTTGCATCCCCTCTTAAAATTAAAATCTCCTTTATTAATCATCAATTACTAAATGAAAACTATAATTTATCTAGTCCAGAACGAACACCCTCCTACAATCTTTGTTTTTTTCTCCGCGCAATATGGCCGTCCCATTGCCACTTGAAAGACACTGTCTTCTCTAAGATGTGTGTGAACTAACATAATTTTGGTGGCTCTTTTCATGTATTGTGTCGTTAAGCTTAACTTGACCTTTCCATAGCTCTTAGTTGTTAGTTCTTAGTCTACCTTTCATAAATTCATTTAGAATTCAGTTCTGGCAGCCGTATGTCAGTACAGGAAGAATGCACTGGTCATAGACTATTTGCTTTAGTTTTGTGGGCATTATAGACTTGAGGATAATAGAATGCCTCCCAAATGCTTTGCATCCCAGCTTAATGCGACGGAAAATTTCTGGTCTTATATCACCTCTCATGCATACGAGCTGCCCAAGATAAATGTACTCAATGACATTTTCTAAAGGTTTATAAAGTAGTTTTACAGTCCCCTCTTTGGCCCATATGTTAAAAATAAATTTTGTTTTTGGAAGATTCACTCTTAGGCAAACTGCTTTACACTCGGAGGCGAGTTTGGTAACCAAGGTTTGGTGTTAATCAAGATCATTAGCAACAAGCGCAATGTCATCAGCAAATATCAAGTTAAGTCTTCTGCCACTTATTTCAATTCCTTTTTCACTCCATTCTAGATTTGACATTGCCATCTCCAAAACAACTGATATCGAGATATGGGATCACCTTGGTTAACACCTCTTTCGATGCGGAACTCTGTAGTTGGTTCTCTAACGCTGACAAAAGCTGAGGAGGTGACATAGATAAGCTTTATCCACGCCATGTTCAGATAAGGCTTGCGGGACAGCCTTGTAACTTATTGAATCAAATTTCTTTTCGAAATCAACAAAGGCCACACAAAGAGGCATCTGGTATTCATTTGCACGGCTAATTAGTTCTCGCAGGGCAAGAATTTGGCTGATTGTGCTAAAGCTGCTGCGGAATCCTGCTTGCTCAATGGGTTGTCAGAATCAAGGATAGAACTGATTCTGTTCAACAAGATCTTTGTAAAAACTTTATACAGAACATACCGAGCGTGGTGGTGTAACGGATAGCGTTCTGGCCTCGCATTCGGGAGGACGGCGGTTCGAATCCCCGTCTGGGCATCCAGGTTTGGGTTTTCCATTGTTTCCCAAATCACTCCAGGCAAATGCCGGGATGCTTCCTTAAAAGGCCATGGCCGAATTCCTTCCCATTCCTTGTCCCCATCCTTTCCCGTCTCTAAAGACCTCACTGTTGAGAGACGTAAAGCAGTTAAAATATATATATATATTTAGAGAGAGAGAGAGAGAACATGCAGCACGCTATAGGTCGGTAGATTTTGATGTTATGAATCCTTCCCTTTTTGTGCAGCGGTATCTATATATATTTAACGCGATTTTTAACTGACAAAGCAAAAGAAACGTTCTGTTTCCTGTGAAGTCGTGGGGTTATTTACAGTGTTTTGTCTCAACCTTGAAAGAGCGAAACAAGTTCTGGTTTTCTCTAAATAGAAAAAATTTGTTTTTACTCAGAAACGGTTATTTCAGTATTTTTATGCTTTTCCAATATCTTGTTGAATGATAAGTACAAATTGTTCATGTGAGATTGGTAATACAGCCGTCTTTTGTTAATTGTTTTTATGTAGTCACTACAGGCAACAAAATGAATGAAAGTATACATTTAATTTTAGAGGTTCTGGTGACGTAGAGTAACATTTTTTTTTTTTTTTCACCTTACATGCTTTAGAAGGGTGGGAAGGAAAAAATACTTAGAAAATATCTCATTTTTCGCTAGTATAAAAAAATCTTTATACTTTTATTCTAGTGTGTTACGGACAGAATTATCACCGACTAAAGCGAGTAACATTAATCTTCTCAAATTTTAAGTACACGGTAATATTTTTCTGTGCTAGAAAGTTTTCCGTCTACTAAAGAATTCATATCTTTACTTACAGACTCTTGATGCATGTTTACTTCAGAGTTTTAGGGCTGCCGTAAAAAAGTTGCAGTAGACGTCTCGTGAGCAGATGTTAGCAGCAAAGAGATAACTCCTCCTGTGATGTTTTATGTGTCGACAACACGACCCTAATAGTATTTAATACCAAGACCCTTGATTTCATTCATACCACTATTAGCTAACAAACTATGCGTGTTTAAGAGTATAAATAAAATAACAGGTTTTGGAGTAGCTCTTGAGTTGAAAGTGTGTTTGCTCATCCGCGTTTCAAACATTCTGTAATCAAGAATTAAAAGTTTTTTCATCGTCTCCCCCTTTAGTCTTGTCACTAGACAGAAATTCAAAATCGCAAGATTCAATAGAATACTAATCATAATGCACACTAGTGATGGGCAAACCGATTCTTTTTGATGAATCGTTTGGAATCGATTCACTCCTCGCTGAGAATCGATTCTTTTAAACGACTCTTCGATTCTTTTCACATGATATTTTGAATGACGAAAATAGATAACGAGTTATTAACCAACAAGAAGGAAATGATTAACAAATTCTAACTAAAATAATAACATTTGTTTTTGATAGTTAAATTGTAAGTTATTTATTGCAAAAACAATTTATTTTATTATTTAAACAAATGAAAACACTAATTTTACAATAAAAAAGACTAGGCAAGATTATAAGTATAAATGTAAATAATAAATACCTGAAACGTGAAACTGGACCTGTGACTTGAATGTAGTGAAGCACAAAAAGCAGGCTCTCCACTAACTATTTGAGCGCCCTTGCGCAATACCGATTACGCCGCCCCCTGTCTAACTACAACCAGTGGTGGATCTGGGAATTTTCCGAACCGGGTCAGCAAAATGTGAGATTGCCACACTGTGAAATTTTCAAGGCTTCCAGCTAATTGTTGTCAAACCTCATTACTGATTCTAAGCCTTGTTGCAGATTGTAATTGTCGATTGAGATTGTTGATTTAGATTGTTGATTTTGTAGGTGGCATGTTTGTTACACGTCTCGCTAGAGGGCGTCCATAAACCACGTAGATCGGTCTTGAGAGGTGGGTGGAGGGGGTTGGAAGGTGGGATTCCGAGCCAGGCCAAATAGCTTTTCAATCATATTATTTGTCACACTTAAAATGAGATACAGAACACTCAACACCATGTAAATATTTATTTCCGTCACGGAAAAAACTACGTGGGGAGAGGGGGGTTAGAGACATAAGCCACGTCGAGTTACTTGGGGGGAGGGAGGGTTCACAAGAAGCCAAAATGGAGCCTACATGGTTTATGGACGCCCCTTACATATGCTCCAATTTTACTCCATAAATTTGGCAAATTTTTTGAATTTGCCGGATGGTGCTTTTCTTAAGTTAAACAGCGTATCACTAGCATTTTACCTACAAACCAATAAATCAGTGTTTGTTTAAATGGCATAATTTAAATTTTATATTTATTTTCTTGGTTTCAGTATTAGTATTTTGGGGAACGTCCAGAAATTACGTGAGGCTATTTTCCGGAAATCTAGACCCCCTCCCCCCCTCCGTGAGACTTGGTGAGATTTTGCCGGACCCCCCCCCTCCCCGTTGGTGAGATTTCATGAGATTTTCACGGAACCCCCTCCCCCCAGTTGTTCGACCAGGAGAAGTTTCGAGACTTTTTTTAGCTGTCGTGCTCCCCGAAGGAATGATACCCCCTCAAAAGCCGGTTTTTGGCGCTGTAAACTGGTATTTTTTACGCTTTTTTTAGTTCTACACTCGTTCAAGTTCAAAATTTCACGTGAGATATCCGTCGACCCCCCCCCCCTTGGTGAGATTTCGTGAGATTTTCCGGACCCCTTCCCCCCCTAAAAAGTCTCACGTAATTTCTGGACGGTCCCCTATATTCATCGACGGCACTGTTCCCCAACGTCTTTTCGTTTAACCTTTTTCCTCGTAGAAACCTCACCAGCTGGAACAGTATATATGCCGCTTCAGCACCTGCTAATTTTTGTAATGGTCCAATTCATAAACTTCGTTCATTTCTATTGCAAAATGTTTGCATTATCCACAAAATTAAGAACTGAAGAACAACTAAAACACTGATGAAGTTCGTATGATAATAACCGGACGCGCTCCATCGCAATTAAATTCAGTACTCGATGCATTCGCAATTTGAAAAACCCACGCAACATGGGAATAGCAGATGGCTCTGAAATCGGTATACTTTTCCCTGTCCTCAAATTATCGGGAAATACTTTATTTGTGGTAAAATATAAAAGTTATAGGACGTATAATTCATTGATAATTTATTTGTAAATCTAAATCTGTGTTGTGGTAGCATCTATAACAGTCTGGAAGGAAACCAAAAACTTATAACTAGTTCCAAAAACACTAGAAAAATGTGTATTTAAGAAAGTAAATTCCTAAATTTAAAAATACTTTTTATTTCTGTAATATATTTTTAATTTTCCTGTTCCAAAGATAAATATTCTTTATTTCCTTACAAATAAGTTGCCAAACCAAGAAACACGCAGTGGGAACTAAGATTGTGAATCGAAAGGAATCACGAGTTACGCAGATATCAAGAGTTAAAAAGAGCCGAATCCATGGAAGAGTCATTAAGACAGAAGTGAGCCGAGAGCGAGTGAGCCGAGAGTCGTAAACATTATCGAGTTAACGACTCGGAGTCGACTCAGAACCTGGACGAGTCGGTGAGCGGTTGCGCAACAACGGCTCAGCTCCGGAGCTCCCTCTTAACAACTCTTGAGTGAACCGTGCCTCTTCCAAGTGAGTCGATTCCGCAAACGATTCTTTTAGACGAGTCGACTCTTTGAATCGATTCACGATTCTTTTGCCCACCTCTAATGCACACACTTTACGTTAAGCGTTATAGAAATGTAATCGTAAATTTTCGTTTGTTACTGAACTTTAGGAATACAAATTAGTTGGAGGGTGTGCAAACAAAGCCTGCTAGAGTTGTTTCTGGAAATTACCACAGAACTCAATCAGCAAGTGATATGATACAGGATTTGGAATGGAATTCGTTTGAAGACAGGAGGAGGGAGAAGAGAATCGTGGGAGAATACAAAGCGTATATTGGTGATGAGGCGTGGAAAGATATTGATCGAAGAATAATGAGAGGTGCATGGAAGAAAAAGACGATCAGAAACTGTACTCGATTTCAGGGAGGACGGTGTGGGAAGATTTTGTTTCGAGGCTAAGTGTGTCAGTGATTGGAATAAATAACCAAGAGAAATTATGAATAATTTACCAAAAACCCTAAAAAAAATAGGTGGGTTAAGAAAAGGGTAAAGATGGGTGTGTAGGGTAATTTTCAGAGGAGCAAGCGCTACATCTCATTAAGTTAAATTAAATTAATTTAGATACAAACCCCTACCAACATTTGATAGGGTATATCGAGGTGCCACACACCACTTTAAATAAATATTAACAATAGTTTCTATTTTGGTGGTAATATTTATATCATGATTATTTCCCCTCAGAATAATTGATTCAGAACATGAATTTTGAAGTCAAGCCTTTCTTGCTGGTTAGATATTGGTAAAAACTGTCTGTGAATTTTATATGAGACAAAATTTCTAAAGTTTTAATTAAATCATGTCTAAAATTAAGAGCCATAATTAATTAAGAGCTATAATGAAAAATCGAGAATGGCGTGACATAAGCATCATTTCAGATATGCTTGTCACAAAACTATAACTTTTTATTGCTATTTTTGATTATGCATGTAGATGAAGCCATTGTGGAAGTGAAGAGAGAATATGAATATGTCATAAATGTTCAAGAAAAACAATGAACACGCTGCCTATCCGAATAAATGGAGTGTAGACGCATATAAATTACTAAACTCCAGTGCGAGAAGAATTCGTAGTAAATAGAAAACGCAAACTAACACACAATTCATGCAGTGCAGCAAAAATGATAAAAGTTAAGACAGTTTAAATATAAAAATGTGATCAAATAAAGCAGAATAACTAATATACTCGTAACCTTCTATAACTTAGTTGATAAAACAACAACCGAGGGCAAGAAAGAATGGTATCAAAGGCAGGCTAGAACTAGAATAAAACCCCGTCCCCAAATGGACAATCATTTCAACAAAAACATTGACCTAGGAGTCAGTATAATTCTTAGGCAGGTATGTATTAAGCACAGAACGTAATGGGTGGAGTTTGGATTTCAAGGAGAACTAAAATATTCTAAATTAGCTATTGTAGAAAGATTTTTAATACTAGATGGTCAGAGAAAGTATATATGTAAACGTTTTACTGAAGTAAACAACTGAAAGGAGTAAGTAGGTCTACAGAAGAAAGTAAATAGTGAAAAAATCTAAAATATTTGTTATAATTGCAAAAATAAAGATTTTCAGCTCAGGATAGCAGGCCTCAGTCCAAACGGTGGTGGCAGTTGACAGAAGGAAAGCATTTGCTATTGGCAAATAATTCTTGGTAATTTTTCTACTGTGCCTAAATTTTGATTTTGAGCAGAAAGATATTTCGATTTCCACTTTACTACATTAGTACCTGGGTGACCGATCTTCGCTCGGCATTTTTCGATTTCTGTTCAATATCCAAGAATTCGAGTAAAGTTTGATTAAAGTAAAAAGCGTTTTCAGGTGCACAATTAACCAAAGAGAAGCTTACCTAACATGAATAGGCTTACTGGTACCTGAACCTTCTACGTAATGAGGTTAGAGTCGTTTTCGAGAATCCAAATACAAAAATTGCTCCCTTTTTTTTTTTTTTTTTTTTTTTTGCGAGACCAGCTCATAAATCGGTTTCAAAGAAAAATGCTATTATTATGTTAAATATAAATCTTAATGCCAGGCAGGGATTAATTAATGGTGCGAGATTTGTGGTAATTCAGGGGATTCTACGATAACCCTTGATGATGGATTATTATGTAATTCGACGAGAAAAATTGAAAGTAAAAAATATTATATGTATATATCGCTTAGTTCTCGAGATATTATATCTCAAAAGTGAAGAGGTTAGGATTAGATCCGGCATGGACCAGAAAAAAAAAATCCACCAAAACCACTATGTCTATACGGTCGAAATGTACTTTCAATGTTTTGTTTTCTTCCTAGTGGTTGTTGTTAGGTTGAAATACGGTCTGGACCAGAAGAAACGTCGCCAAAAACACAAGGAACTATATATACTAACTGATTTTGACATGGCATATCTCGAAAACCAAGCGAGATATCAAAAACATTTATTCTTTATTTTCGATATGTTTCGTCGAATTCTGTAATAATTCATCATCAGATTGTGACGTCACGGTAATGATAGAACTGCCATAATTCACTTAAACAAGATCATCAGTAGTGCTAAATTCATTCACTCCGATAAAACTATGTTCAAACTTAGCAGTAAACAAACATCTTCTGATCAACCATGCCTTTCAAAATGATAATAAAACAATTCCCATAAGAAGTAACTTTCGTTATAAACATTAATAAAGCACAGGGTCAGACACTTCAAAGGGCAAGATTCTATTTATCAGAACCGGTTTTTTGGTATGTGCACTTGTACGTGGCCTTTTTTTTTTTTAGGAATTTGTAGATGTATTAATATTTAATTATGCACTTCATTATCAAGATTAACTCGAAATCTTGTACATTGAACAGAAATCGAAAGATGCCGAGCGAAGATCGGTCACCCAGGAACTTTTTTAATGTTTTATAATTAAGGTGGTAGTATTTACGGTCAAAAAGTAAAATATGATTATTTTATAACTGGAACCGGTAATATCATTTTCAAAGAAGTTTCTGTAAAGTATCACCTCTGACAAAAAAAAAAAAGATAAATTTTTAATTATCTTCATTTTTAAATGTTTTACAATTAAACTTGTAGTGCTAATATTTCCACGGGTCAGCCAGTATACAAGAACTGTTCGTTTAAATATTCATTGAAATCAAAGAGAAACTATTAGTAGGCTTTCTGGTGCCTGAATTGTCTACGAGATGGCGTTAGTGCCGTTTTCGAGATACCGAGTGAAAAAAATGTTCCTATTTTCTAAACTCGATTTTTTGTAGGGAAGACAACTATCTCGGTAACCTTAAAATACAAAACGTTATCTAAATATGAAATTTCATCAAAATCGTCATAGCCGTTTCAGAAATCCGAAATATATATATATATATATAAGAATTGTTCGATAAAGATAAAAGATTTTGAGCAGAAAGATATTGCGATTTCTATCTTAGTACATTATTAGTGCGCAGCCCACCCAATGCTCCGCTACGTCTGTGGCGCCATTAGACCGTACCGCGGGTTAGTGAGGCTAGGTTGGAAAATAAGAAATCCAATAAACTAGAAAAGAAAGAACAAGAGGTGGGCTGTAATGGTGTTTGCGAACAGGCCCCGTTGATTAGAGAGCTTCGAGTAAGGACAACTCTCCCCCGCACTGTCGCAGAATAAACAAGTAATCAGCCACAAGCCACTTGAGGGACGCGGCAGCTGATGGAATATCTGCGGCTTCAGCTCCGAAGAACTGGATAAGCCTCTGCTTTCACCTAATACTGTAGAAGCATCTACGTCAGATCTTTACATCCTTATTATCTCTTCCAACATTATTTATTTATTTTTGTATTTAGCCGTTACAAAAATGTTAGTCGAACAGTTATTTGATTGCAATTTTACATAAATTTATTATTAAACTGTTACTTATGTAATAAATAAATAACAATAATTATCAGTTCGAAAAAAAACATGGCACTTATACATAGTGTTCCGTAAGTGAGAATCGGTAAGGGTATGAGGGAAATGCCGAGATATCCATCAGTCTCAACGTACATACAACGAGAGTGACCCAGATAAACAATGCATAACAATGCAGATGTAACACTGGACAGAACTCTAACTTTCAAACAGCATCTCTCAAACGTAGCTGACAAAGTCAGAGCGAGAAATAATTCTCTTCAAAAGCTTGCAGGTACTTCATAGGGAGCCAGTGCTCATGTTCTAAGATACACAGCCTTAGCTCTGTCATACTCTTTTGCTGAATACTGCTGCCCATCCTGGATCAATAGTGCCCACACATCAATCAAGCAATGAGGATGATTACGGGATGCATTCAGAGTACGAACACCATATGGCTTCCAGTGCTATGCAACATCTCACCCCCAGCACTAAGAAGATGAGATGCTCTCTTAAAAATCTGGAAAAATATCCTGAAGAACCCTCAGCAGCCTCTACATCAAGAAATTATTCAAGGAACGCTTGAAATCTAGAAAACCGTCATGGCGAACTGCAGTCAACCTTACAGAGTCTCATCAAGCTCAATGGGAGCAGTTATCAGTAGCCAATAAAAATCTAGTTGAGGACCCCTCAGTAAGGTTACAAGGTTTCGATCTCCCAGGTGGCAGTGGAGAGTCATCAATCGGATTCGAAAAGGACACAGCACATGTTGCTACTTATTACACAAATGGGACTGGATAGATTATGCAAATTGTGAATGTGGAGCCACCTTACAGCACTTCGTTTGCGACTGTCCTCTTCGGGCCTACAAGGGAACAATGGCGGAAATACATGATACGTCGATCAGTGCAGTTGACTGGATTAAAACATTAGATCTAGAGATATGAAATGATACAAGCTTGTGATATGTGTAACCTATTATGTACCTTGTTAAATATCATGCGATAAATAAATAAATAAATTGAATAAGAATTTTCTACATGGTTAGTGTGTTTTTTACCGCGGAATTTAAATCTGATATTTCAATGTCACAATAGTCAAAATTCTGTATAGGATTATGGGATGGGAAGATTTTGAGTCAAACTGAGAAAGTGTTTTTAGTTCATATTAAGTTAGTGTCCTGTACGACTACCTGGTTTCCCACCTATGTCAGTTTATACTTTTACCAAGACATTTATTTTTGGAAGATTTGATGTGAAGTTACTGCATTTCAGGTTAGAGCAAGAATTTATTTTAAGTACCAACCGTAAAGAAATGTTATGCAAACATTTCAAGGAATGTGGTTTGGAGTTATTCTAAGGAGTAGCTGCAGGTCGACAGGGAGTAGAGCTGATGCAGCGACCAAAGATATCGTTGATGTCATTTATTATTGATTTCATTGCGATGGAGCTAACGCTCCGGTGGCAATTCCCTCAGTCATCCATTTACCCCTTTTTATATACATATTTTTTAAATTTTCTTTTTTAATTGGAATGTTAAATTTAATACTTCATTTACTATTCTGATTTACAAATTTTAATTTTAAATTCCTTAAGCATTTACCAACAAAAGAAAATTTTCACGCTCCCATATGCATGAAATTGAGCGCCACCTTGTGGTCAAGGTCACCTTCTCCTTTCATACACAATTCCTAATTCTTTGACAAATATCCCTCCAAGCTCCATCACCAACATATGCCTTGTAAATTCACAGCACTCTCTTCACACTCCTCCTTTCCTCCAATGAGTCCCAATACAACTCCTCTAACATATCAGATGTATGCAAGGGGAAAAAGTGGTTCCAGGAGATAAACCGTGCTGAACACAAGTCTGTTAGATGGTTCTTGGTTTAATTAATATATAAATAACTATTCCACCATACAATTCAATTTAAACTATTATTTTCATAAGCACGACGTCAAAGATATAGGTTACATGCATACATAGCCTACAATCCAGCGATTGCAAACACTTCTTCCACAGACAAAAGTCCTTGGCGTCGTGAATTGAGTCTGTATAAACTGTTTCTCTGTCTCGGATGTTCGCTTTATATAAGCTCCATCGAAATTTCTAGAACACTACTAAAGCTTCAGACAGATATTTCTCGAACATTAACAATACTTAAACAATTGAAACATATTAAAAAACAATCTTAATTAATGCATAATCATTTAAAATCATTACAAAATGGTCAGAAATGAAAATTAAAGATACTTAAACAGAAAATTATCCACAGAAATCATTTTAAACTGTAGCAAATTGACCTTTAGAAATCGTAACTCGCATAATACTTGGAATTACAAACATTTAAGCAATTCTCTTGCACAATTTCGTACTTAAACACATTAAATGGCCTCTAAATAATTTCTTTTCATGAAACAAAGTCTATATACATTAATTGACTTTCGGGTTTTGCCGCGTTGTTTATTTCATTACCTAAGCTTTCTGCTGGTATCCTCCAGCCTTCGTCAGAGATACTGTTAATGTTGACATAGCAACGAGCGCCAAGCATCGCAGAGTAAGAGGCCGCTATCTTCGTTGATGTTGTTGGTGTTTTTTAAATTTCTGCTGCCTCTTTCACCCGTCGGGGCCACCACTGGTCTTCTCTCCACAGTAGCCTCGTTTCTTGAAATTTTACTTCATGTCCGGTATTAATAGCATGGCGGACTACGGCGGATTTGTCACTGTTGTTATATTTGTAGTGGCGGATATGTTCTTTAAGTCTCTCCGCCACAGAGCGACCTGTCTCGCCGATATAAACACTGCCACAACTGCAGGGGATTTCGTAAACACCCATAAGCTGGTGTGGGTGTAATTTGTCTTTTACCTTTGTCAGTGACTGACCAAGTTTGCAGTTAGCCTTATATACTATTCGCACCTCCGCCCGCTTTAACAATTTCCCAATCCGGTCTGTGATAACCTGTATGTATGGGAGACAGGAGAATTTTTTGGCACATTAATATCATGGGATAAGTTGACGTCTCCCATAGGTTATTTGGGTCTTAAAACCCTCCTGATCTCAGATTAACTATAGCCGCTGGCTTGGAATATTTTTGTAAGTGTCTCCATTTCTTCATTCAGACTTTCCGAGTCACATACTGTCTTAGCTCTTAAGTTGAGTGATGTCAATACGTCTCTCTTCGTTGCCAGATGATGATGCGACATGGCGTGCAGATACCTATTAGTGTGGGTCGCCTTGCGATACACAGTGTGACCCAAACTTCCATCGCCTCGCTTGTGAACAAGTACATCGAGAAATGGCAGTTGTCCATTTTCTTCCACAACCATAGTGAACTGAATTCTTGGGTGGGCACTATTCAGGTGGTTTAAGAACTCTTGCAAACTCTCCTTACCGTGAGGCCTGATAACAAATGTGTCATGAACGTAACGGATCCACTTTGTAGGTTTTAGGCGCGCGTTGTTAAGCACCCTCATCTCGAATGATTCCATGAAAATGTTGGCGGCTACAGGTGAAAGTGGCGAGCCCATTGCCGCACCTTCAACTTAAGCATAAAGTTGACCACCGTACTGGATCACAGTTGACTTAAGGCAGAAGTCTGTCAGGTCAGCCCACTCAGTAGACTTTCCCTGTGCAAGAAGTTTAGCACGTATTACAGCAACGGCTTCGTCTACCGGCACATTAGTGAATAATGAGACAATATCGAAACTCACCATGACATCAGTCTTCTCTAGCGTCAGATCATCAATAATTTGTATGCTATTAATACCGGGCATGAAGTAAAATTTCAAGAAATGAGGCTACTGTGGAGAGAAGACCAGTGGTGGCCCCGACGGGTGAAAGAGGCAGCAGAAATTTTAAAAAACATCAACAACATCAACGAAGATAGCGGCCTCTTACTCTACGATGCTTGGCGCTCGTTGCTATGTCAACATAAACAGTATCTCTGACGAAGGCTGGAGGATACCAGCAGAAAGCTTAGGTAATGAAATAAACAACGCGGCAAAACCCGAAAGTCAATTAATCATGAACAAAGATGGCCGTGGAAGTCTGAGGAATCATTAAAGTCTATATACATTGATTTACAGTTAATTGAAAAACAAACATACAAGATCATATTCAACCAAACTTTAGCTTACTATAAGTGCTTCATACAACACAATTCCATTTTAGTTTAGGTTTGAGGGCTGTTACAAATCATTACATTGTTTCTTGACGCTCTGGCTCAATATCTGATGGTAACAAATATCGTTTCCATATCGAAGATTACTTAACACGAAGCGCTAAGCTTTTAATGTTTGTCTCCCTGGATGCTGAGTCCGCCCCCCTGACCACTGCGGCGGTTTAGTTTCAGGTCGGGCAGCTCACGAGCTCAGGTCGCGTCTCTCGCACGTTTCCTAATCATCTTATCGGCTCAGCGCGGCTCCGGCTCAGGCGTTCAGCGGAGACGCCAATGCCGGTGGAAATTCAGTCGACGCCTCCTCCAGCCTAGGCTTCTTATGCTCATCCGACAAACACACCTGTAATGAGTGTCATTAATACTTCAGTACTCAATAAAACATGTTGCTATTGAAAAAACTTTTCTGTCTCAAGCAGAAATTACGTTTTACATTTTTCTGTGTTGTTCTTTGTGTACTATCAATTATTGGTGCCCAAATCAAGCAAGCAGCTTCAATCGACCTGAAATTGTAAGATCAATAAAGAGAACGACCAAGTGAAAATGTGATAACTACAGTGCCATCACATTGCTGAGGCACTGTCTACAACCACGCCAAAAACTTATGCTACCTAAAATTAAACAAACAACGGCACGCATTAAGGCAACAAAGACACAATTTTTATACTCAGCTGGTACAGGAAAAGTGAAATTATGGCAATCATGACAGTTTTCATAGACTTAAGTGCGCGGTCTCTTAATTCAGTGGTTAAGGAAGTTGGTTTAAAGAGCACTTCATGGGGTCTCGGGTTAAAATCCTGGCGGCAACAAATGTTTTTAAAGAGTATTGTTTCATTATATCAGCTATACCTGGACACGTCAGCTATACCAGGACGTTCCATGGCTGTATTCCACTTTAAACTGTAGGTCCCACAGGAAAAGAAATTACCTTCATACTTCTGACACAGTTGCTTAGTATACCTTTTCCCAAGGATCCCACCAACCTTTGGGTTGTAGACTAAGTTAGCTTTTTTATGATAAACTACAAAGGGAAGGTTACGATCAGGCCTAAAAACATAGGAATAAACGATTAAATTGTGGAACAAAAAGCAACAATCATCAGAAGTATGGGAAGTGAGTACGGATAAATAAAGATACTCGGACAGGTTTCAAATGGAGAAGGAAGAAAGTCGAGGAAGCGTATTACCCTTTGTTTTATTTTGTTGTTGAAAATTCGGGAATACAGTCATCTAGAAGAATTAAAGGTGATGGGCGTCTGTAGATAACGTAATGATTTGGGGGAGGGGGAGACACAATGGAATCTAGATAGAGACGTGGAAAAATTGGTGATTGCAATAAGAATACACGACTTGGAGTTGAATGTGGAAAATATGCGATCGTTAGATATGGGAATGGATGGGGTGGTTCTGTTACTTGGGAAGCAAAGCAAACACCATCGGGAAGGACGAAATACTACAGAGAAAAGAAAAAGTGGACAGTTCTATTTCCTGACTAAGGATATAATTTGGTGGTAGAACATAGGGAAGAAAGTCAAAATCTTGCTTTGAAAAGTGTTCTATCAAATAATATTAACCAATGCCTCTGATTTCTGAATATTATCTGAGTAAAGATCGAGTTAAATTAATTTAATTTCCACTAACTATGTTTGATTTGATTATTAAAATAATTACTGACCCGCAGCGTCACCCACGGACTGGCTGAGGGGCTACGGCGGGACCATGTTCTGTCGTGGTCCCCAGTGTCGGACGACACCACTGCGGTTATTAGGCAGTTTTCCGCAATCACCTAGGCGGGTGCTCGGACGCTCACCATAAACTACACAATTCGTAAAGAAAAAATACACTTATCATAGGGGACACAAGTTGAACGTTTCAGAGGCAGGTAGCAGCACAGATACGAGGTTTGTGACAAAAGTAAACAGATTTGTAACACTGCGAGCGATCTGGCAACGCTGTGTCTACCGGTCTATGTTTGTTTATCTCTTCAACATACTCAGTCCGTGCATCAACTCCGTCCAGCAAACACATAATTTTTGAATAGCTCCATCAATGATGTTGTGTGTTACGAAGATGGAGCATCGGAATTTAGAGCAACGTTGTGCAATCAAGTTTTGTGTTAAACTTAGTCAATGCGCATGTGAGACTTTTGAAATGGTGAAACGCCGGTCCTGGCAGTGTAGGGCCTAGCGCGCTGGCCTCGCATTGCAAAGCCCGCCAGTTCGAGTCCGGCCTCGGGCATGGGTGGTTTTAATTAAGTGTTGTGTTCGTCTTGTGCTGTCCTCATTGTAGTGTCAACAATATCATAATGAAGCCCTGATACAACAGTTGGAACATAAACAAATTTTAGCTTGCTAAAATGGTCGCAACGACCGAAGGCCATAATTAAAAAAAAAAAAAAAAAAAAAAAAAAAAAAAAAAATGGTGAAACAGGGCTATACGGAACATTACTTTTCAAGAACACAAGTTTTCCGCTGGCACAAATCATTTTTGGAAGGTCGAGAACGCGGTGAAGATCAACCTGGCTCAGGAAGAACTTCAAAATCTGCCGAAAAGGTTGAGCATGTGAGGGCTCTTCTGAGATCAGAGTGTCGTATAACGATAAGGATGATGAGTGAACAGTTAATTTTCTACACTTCCACCAAATATCAAATTTTGACAGATGATTTGGACATGCGAAATGTTTGTGCCAAAATGGTGCCAAAAAATCTCACAACTCACTTGTGAATTTTTGACCTCGAAACGTATTCCTGTTGTTCCTCAACCCCCCTATTCTCCTGATTTAAGTCCTTGTGACTTTTTCCTTTTCCCGAAATTGAAACATGTCTTAAGAGGACGTCATTTTGGAACTCTGGAGAACATTCACGAGACTGTGACCGACCAGTTAACAGCCCTACCAGTTGAAGCCTTCCAGCGCTGCTACCAAGAGTGGAAACAACGACTCCGCCGGTTTATAGCTGCCCAAGGGAACTACTTTGAAGGGGATAATATTGTAGTTTCAAAAAATTAAAAATTTTGGTATGTAAAAAATCAGCCTTATTACTTTTCTCACACACCTCGAATTGTAAACTAACACATATTCCAGATCTAACAATTATAAATTACAATAATTATTTTAAAAAAGTGTTGATAACTTCTCTATAGCTTGTTAACAACGTTCAAAACATATTCTTTTCAAAAATACCTTCAATTTACAGACTTTACCCCCAATAAAGTTTTATTACATTTATAGATACGAAGAAGATAACTAAGACATAATATATGGCTATGGCATAATTTGCCCTATTGTCGAATTTCCTCCGATTTTCGGCGTGAGTCCTCATGTTATTTGCAGACACAGTTAGGAATTGTTAGATGTGCTTGTTTTTTTTAAAAATTGAACTGTCTAACAGCGTTGTAATGGCAACAAAATTCAGAAATCCAAATTATTGTGATGCATACCCTTGCCTCTTAAGAGCAATGGTAGTTTGTTAATATCGGTTAAATTTTCCAATAAACGATAAATTTTGTTTCAATATTGAATCAAAAACTTAGGAACATAACTGTTGGAAACTTAATAATGTAATTCAAATGCGGTGCAGATTAAACACTTCACAAGGTACGATGTTTTTGGCGCAGTCACAATTACTGAGGTACGGTCGGTGCTATTAATAAATGAGGCCAACTATTCTGTCCTCTAAATCAAATATTTGCTTCCCTAGTGTCAGGAGCACTTGCGTTAATTAATCAGCTTGGACCGCTGGCTGGTGAGGAGCCAAACTCGGACGAGCACCGGCTGCAGTCTTAGAGTGGCTGCTTCCAGACACGCCCACTAGTATCTCTGACATGACGACCATCACATCGACTCAATCATCACGTACTACATAGTCTCCACAATATTAAAACAAGGTACTCACTGGATGAAAAGTACTGAAAATTTTTGTTTTCAACACAGATTGATATTATAATTCCCTACGAAAAATTAAGCGAACATACAATACTTGGGGAGGATGCACATTTGATCATGCATGTGCTCTAATCTTTCACAGGAATGGGCGAATTTGATGTTTCATGGGTGCGCAGTCTTCCGTGGTCATTGTCGATGTTACCCTGGTTGTCCAGGTGGAGCCGCGTCAATTTATCGAAGCCTAACGTTTTGATCATTATTTTGCGGCAGTCCTCTGAAGAAGGACACAAAAAGATGGCCGAAACGTTAGGTTACGATAAATTGACGCGGTTCAACCCGGACAACCAGGACAACATTGATGTTTGTCATTCATCTGTATTTAAGGACAACTGAAATGAATGACAGATTCCTCCTCGTTTTTGGCTCGACATAAAATACAAATTTCACAGACATCTGCTGCTAGATTTCGTATTAGTGTTCACCCGTTAAATAGACAGCACTGTTGTGTAAAACCTTACGCCTCGCTCTACTGTTTTTAGACGTCGAGCAGAGAAAGGATTGGGGGCAGAGATTGGACTATAGTTTGTTGTAGGATGCTTCCTAGATTCTCCTCGAGTGAAAAGCAAAATCTGTGTGGTCCTGGCGGGACAGATACCGTATCCACTTCACGTATTTGAGGAGAACATCCCGCTATCACCAATATTGTCATCGGAAAGTATTAATTTTCTTTCTGGCTCAATGTATTTCTAATTAACGCTACTATAATTTTGCGGTCGCGTTAAGTCCAGATGGTAAGAATGGAACCAAATTTCGCATTTAGCAAATACCTTGTGGGACCAATCACATTTCCTATTGTTTAGTTACCTAATGCCAGACATTAACCATTCATCAACTAAGCTTGGTCTGCCGTAAATGATGATGTCATAGGAAAATTAAGAAAAATGAACATCTTTAAAAATAAATGCAATTTCTTTGTTATAATCTGTAAATTTGTGAATTATTAGTGCACAGACCAATCTGATTTTTTGCCGCAAAGTAAAGGCGCCTAACGCATGTTAAGGTGCTATGTGGTTTTAACATCTACATCTACATCCATACTCTGCAAATCACAAACATTGTGTTTGCCAGAGGGTGCTAATCACCAATCCTAAACCCGCGCATTCCAATCCTGAATGGCGCGTGGAAAGGAGGAATACATAAAAGCATTAGTACGGCATCTTATTTCTATAATCTTATCTCTCCGGACATTGCGACCTAAATAGGTTGGCGGAAGAAGTATTTCATTGCACTCGAAATTTAAATTTTTTCGCATATTCTTCAATACATTCGAACGCAAGCTACGTCGTCTGTCTTCCAAACTATCCCAGCCCAATCTACGTATCAATTCTGTGACGCTTTCATAAGGGCTGTAACAACAAGTCACGAATCTAGCGGCTCTCCTCTGCACTCTCTCCACTGAGTCAATCAGAACCTTGCGATACGGATCCCAAACTCCACAACAGTAATCCAGATGCGGGTGCACCAGTGTTTTATACGCTATCTCCTTTGTATGAGCATTACATTCCTCAAAATACGTCCTATGAATCGTAATTTAGAATTAGCCTTGCCTACGACGGAAGTTATGTGCATGTCCCATTTCATGTTGCTTTGTACTATCACCCCCAGATACTTCAGGGAATCAACCGTATCAACAGCTGAATTGTTTATTTTGTACTCGTGAACAAACTGATTCTTTTTGTTACTTATCCGCATTGCCTTGCACTTTTTTCCATTAAGTGTAAGCTGCCATTTACGGCACCAATCGAAAATAGCATCCAAATCGTGATGAATTTCTAAGCAATCGATGGAGCACCTTATTTCCCTATAGATAACTGCATCGTCGGCAAACCAACCAGCATCCAGCAACCAGCATTTGACGTTGTCTCCTAGATCGTTTATAAAAATTAAGAAAAGAAGTGGTCCTATTACACTTTCTTGAGGAACGCCCGAAGTAACATTTATATTAGAAGAGGCTTCCCCGTTAACAACGACATACTGTGATCGACCAGTTAGAAAATCAAGCATCCATTCGAAAATCTGAGTCGATATACCGTAAGCTCGAATCTTCGCTAAAAGTCTGTTGTGTGGTACACAATCAAAAGCTTTCTGAAAATCCAAGAAAACTGCATCAACTTGCGAACCTGCATCGATAACTTTCATTACATCATGGGAAAATAGGGCCAATTGTGTTTCACACGATCTCATCTTCTTCACATGGGTGATGGAATATATTTCCTATTTGGTAGACGGCTAACAGCGTAGGAGATGTGCTGTGAAAAATTTCTTAATTAACATGTTGTGTACCATAGTCGTGAACTATGTCCTGTACGCTAACGCAGCGAGACATGGGAAAGTTAAAGCTGCCGAACGATTTGATATGCAAGCGATGGGGTGTACCTATAGTTGAAGCCAGTAGTCTTCACCGAGCCTGGTAGCTTAGCGGTTAACGTTTTCGCATGGCGTTCGGAAGATTGTAAATTCGATCGTTTGTCCAACGTTTGTATTTTCCATGTTTTCGAACATCACTCCTGGAGAGTGTCGGAATAGTTCCATCCCATCGGAAGTTCCACCCTGTTCCTTGGCATTAGACTCTTCCATTCACTTCTGAAGAAATATTTTTATTACTCTTTCGTTTCTTTTCGAGCGCAAGTCATTCAGCAATTGAATAATCTATTTCTAATTACGTCACCGAGCGTCGTGGGTGATTTTTTTTTGATTTTTGATTTTTTTATTTTTTATTTTTTTATATCCTCGTACATAATAGCCCAGCACCTAGTTTCTACTCTGGGCCCATATTTCCAATATATTACAAGAGGTACATAAGATAAAATTATAGTTTGCAGCTAATAGCTAAATATTGTTCAGGATGTAAAACAAGTTAGTAACGCGTAAACTTATCAAATTTCACAAAAATTTGTTACATAATTAAATTAACAATGTGTAAGAATGTATATGATATGTGTTAGTGTTTTTTTGATATATACATATATACTGTAAATTAGTAATTTGAATAACATACATTCACACAGAATACTACTTTATATAATGAAACAAAGAATCTTTCACATACACAAATCACTTATTTCACTGTTATCCCACTGTTTCTCACTTTGTATATTTACGACACTTTTACACATTTACTCCCGGCACAGCCACTTCGGAGTAACTTACCTCCGTCAGGAGATGACTTCTGGAAGTAGAGGCGTCCTCCTTCGACCCATCGGGAGTTTCTTTATTCGGGAATCATCACTGCTCGGTCGCTGGTCGCTGTCGGTTGAAACTGTTTCTAAGTGCCAAGAACCTTTCTTTGGCTGCTTGTGAGGCCAGATTGCAAGCTTCATCAAGATAGTACCACAATTCCTGGTCACGCAATATGTCAAAAATTCGCCTGCCCTGTAATATTTGCTGATATGGGGTTCTTTGTTCAGCTGTTGAAATACACTCCCATACAACATGTTCCGGAGTGCCCTCGCTTCCGCAGTCACAGCTAACACTGTCCACTACTCCTCTTCTTTGCAATTCACTGTTGTAAGGGCCATGATCTGTTATGTAATGTACCAGCCCAGGCCATGGGAGAAGATGCGACATTTTGAGCCTTTCACAGACACTTGGAAACATATCATATGTCCTTCTTCCTGTTGTGCTATCATTCCACCTTTGCTGCCATTCTTCCAATAACAATTTGTTTACTTCTGCAGCTGTTGTTGCTGGTGCTCCCGTGATTTTCTCTACCTGTTCCGGATTCCCTTTTCTGAGCCAGTATAATGCTCCCCGCTTGCGAACTTCCAAGTCCAGAGGCCACACCCCCAGTGCCACGGTAAGGGCATCAGTTGCTGTTGTTTTGTAAGCACCACTCAGCCTGATTAAAATACTTCGCTGTGTCCTCCTCAAAAGTTTGCTGGGTTTTACTTTTCTGAGGTGTTTTGCCCAGACGCTGGCCACATACCCTACAATTGAAGTTAATATTGTATTGTGGTATATTCGAATAACAAGCGGTGAAAGTTGGAAACGCCTTTGTCCCATACTGATTAATTTATTCATGACTGAGGTGGCTCTCCCACATGCTTCCTCCATATGGGCCATAAAATTTAGACTTTCGTCTAATTTCACACCAAGGTATCGACTGAAGGGACTTCTTCTTATTGTAACTCCGTCTATTTTAATGGTTGGATTGCTCTGTAATCTGCCTTTCAGTAACATATAACAGGTTTTTTGAGGTGCTAATCTTAGTTTGACTTGTCTGCACCATCGACTGAGTTCACGCAGAACCTTTGCG
The DNA here is from genome assembly GCA_031002005.1 of Vandiemenella viatica. Taxonomy (NCBI): domain Eukaryota; kingdom Metazoa; phylum Arthropoda; class Insecta; order Orthoptera; family Morabidae; genus Vandiemenella; species Vandiemenella viatica. The sequence continues at coordinate 18,327,317 of JARYHS010012519.1, forward strand.
CTTTTAGCCTCAATTTCGGCTCTGGTTTTACCCTCTGTAATTAAGAATAGGTCATCTGCAAATGCAACAAGTCCCAGGAGTTCCGGCATTCTTTGCAGCCTTGCCATTACCGGTTCAAGCCCAATGTTCCAAAATATCGGACGAAAAATGGATACCTGTGGGCAACCCTTTGTTAGTTTTTTATCAATGGATACTCCAGGACACCTAAGTATAACATATCTGTTCTTACAGTAATCTTTAAAGGTGTTATACAAGTTCTTTGGACAATTAAGTTCCTGAAGCCGTGCAAAAAGTGCAGGCCACCATAGATTATCAAATGCCCCAGATATATCGACAAGGACCCCTATCACGTAATTCTGATTTGAGTTCTGTATCAGATTCATTGTCCGGTTGATTGCATCTTCTGTAGATCTCCCCTCTCTGAATCCAAATTGGTTTGGATTCATCCCTTCCTTCTCCCAATGTTCTTGTAACCTCTTGCACAGCACCTTTTCTTGTATTTTTCCCAGAACGTTTAGCAAGCAGATGGGTCGATATGATTTAGGTAATTTTAGATCCTTGTCATCTCCCTTCTTGATGATTAATAACTCACTCTGCTGCCAGATGTTTGGTACTCTTCCCTGATGCAGGCATGCATTATAGAGCTTACACAGAGTGGGCGCTATTGGCACTACCAGTTCCTGTACTACTTCAGCTGGAATACCATCCGGACCCGGAGCTTTATTCCTGGACAAGGCATTTATTGCTTGTACTATCTCCAAGATGCTAATATCAGGAGTGTCGGTGGTACTTTGCCTATGTTGGTCAATTTCCAGACGGAGCGCTCTGCGCTCCATCTCGTCATCTTCCATTTTTTTATCTGGAAGGAGTTCCTGGAGTAACACTTCTGAAGTAGATTTCCAGCTCGTAGTCATGGTTCCATCTTGTTTCTGTACAGTAGACAGTGTAGTTGGGGGTTTTACCTTCCCTGCTGCAATTTTGTATGGGATACCCCAGGGGTCTGTACGCAAGTTTGTTTTCACAAATGTTTCCCAGCTTTTTTGTTTACTTAGTATTAACAGTTCTAGGAATTAACTCTTAATTTGTCTATATCTTTCCAGGAGCTGTTCTCTAACGTTGTAGATGAGGCAACGTTGGTAATCTTTTCTTGCTTTGTGCATCCTTTGTTGTAGTCTTTGCAGTCTATCAGTCCAAGGTCTGTCGACTGTGCCAATGGTTCTCTTGAGAGGAATAGATCTCCTCATTGATATTTGGAGTGCCCGAGTAAGGTCTTTTGCGGCTCGATCTACATCATTATCATCTAATAGGATTTCTTGTTGTGCAAAACTTTCCCTCAGCCTGTTCCAGTCTGCCTGTCGGATGTTGTAATGCACCTTGGAAGTCTGCGCCTCCGATGTGTCAAAATCGTTCCTCCCTCTGACCAACTCAAAAGTAATAACATTGTGATCACTGGTAGTTAAAACTCTAAAACATTCCAATTCCTCAATAAGTTCCCACCTCGCAGATTGGTCAATGTTACATCAATGTTTGACCTAGCTCCTGCTCGGTTGCTATATGTGTAGGGTTTATGTGGTAGATTTCTTACTTCTAGATTCAGTTCACTAATAGCTTCCACTACAAGCTCGCCTCTCATATTTGTCTCCCCGCTATGCCAGCGTTCGGATCTAGCATTGGCGTCAGCCATTATCACTATTGGTCTGTTGTCTAGGGCACTGCACACTTCTCTTATCCTCCCAATGTATGGTTCAATGGGATCACTATATTGAAAATACATGTTGACGAGAATTACACTACCCCAGTCAGCAATGAGTTCCACACATGTTGTATGTTCATCACAGAACTGCACTATCTTAGTTACAGTAACTTCTCTGGATAGTACTACTATTGCTGTCATAGGGTTTCTACCTGTTGAGATTATCTGTGACGATACCGGCATGTAAGGAATCTTCCCGAAGCATGAATGTGTCTCCTGAAGGCATATGACATCCCATTTATGTTCCTCTGACAGCTTCCTCACCTCCTGCAAAACCAACTTGCTTCTCCTGGCGTTTAGTTGTGCAATTCGTAGCTTACAAGACATTTTGTGTTTTATGGATGTCTGGTGTGGATATTGCACTGTGGCCACGGGAGTTTTGAATCGAAAACTATACGCCCATGAGTTAATACGTACTGTTTATATATTTGATCGGGATCAAAAGTTTCATTCCTTCTTTCGAAGACTTTATGCACAAGAGAGAGAAGCTGAGAAGTCTCTGTAGGAAGATTGATAGATTTTAGATGTATACGATCAATCGCTTCTAGCTGAGGGAAGGTTACATATTTACCGGCCGGATGCGCTATTCGAGTTAGATGCCTCAGCGCCACATTGAGATTCGGAGCCTCCTCCAGTCGACCGAGTTTTAAATTAGTTTCAAAATCACTGTATATTGTTTTAGGGTTTATAGAACTGCGTCTGTCTTCTATGTTCCCAATCTTCAGCGGTTGTTCCTCCAATTTTGAACTCGCTACAGGTCGTGAGTAATGTTCAACCCAATTTGGTCTGTCTGTATTCCATCCCAGACCAATCCTTTTGACATAAGGGTTCCGGGGATGACTGGCGGAACTCGAAGAGATTTCGTTAATCTGTAATAAGTGGTCGTCCGTCTGCGTTCCAACATCTTGTTTCTTACGATTCTTCTCCATTTTTAGTTTCTCTCTGAAGCAGGCGGTTAACGCTCTGGCCTCGTATTCGGGAGTACGCGGGTTCTAATACGCGTTCGAGCATTCAGATTTGAGTTTTCCATGGTTTCCCCAAATCACTCCAGGCGAATACCGGGATGATTCTTCAAAAGGCCATGGCCGAATTCCTATCCGTTTCTTGCAACCAGTCCTTTGCTGCCTCTAATGATCTCGACGTCGACGAGGCATAAAGTTGTAAGCAAAAATAAAAGATTATTACGTCACTGGAGTTGCTCTCAGCAATCATTCCACATTCATAACTACTAGAGAGTTATCACCTGTTTCCTTGTGTTGAGCGTAGATGCTGCTGTGTACGAATCCACACAACTACTCAACAACGTACTTATTTGCTTTAATTACTTTATTCGAACTCTAACATACACACCAATCTCATCTACATTTACAGCTTCACTTTGCGCTTCATAAGATTTAGTCTCGCAAAGAGTTCTTTGCACAAAAACTAAATCGTTAAAATCCAATCGCGAATTACAGGAGGAAGGAAAGAATTTATACAAGCACCTGTACGGCGCCTGATTTCTCTAATCTATATATACACTGCGACGCAAATAGCCTGGCTGATGAGGTATTTTGTACCACTCGTAAATGAAAGGTGTTATTTGCATGTTTGCAATAAATTCGAACGAAAACTACCTCTTCTGCCTGCGGGACAATCCAACCCCAATCTACGTAACAATTATGTTACGCCTTCGTAAGGACTGTGAGAAGGAGTCAAGAATCGAATGGCTCATCTCTGCACTTTCTGTATACGATCAATTAATCCTTTGTGATACAGAACCCGAATATTTGTGCAAGTCTCATTTTATGTTGGTTTGTAATGTTAGGCCCAAATACCTCGCGATATCAACGATGTTGATAACTGAGCAGTTTACTTTGTTCTAGTGAGTGAACTGACACTTTGCCTTGCACTTTTTGCAATTTAGTGCCGTTGATCGTCTAGATCTGTGAAATTTTAAGCAGTCAGCCAAATTCTTTAGACCTCTGTAGATGAGTGTATCGTCAGCGAACAAATGACATTGCATTAACGCTGTCTCCGAGATCGTTTAAAAAAAAAATAAGAAAATAAGCTGTCCTATTACACTTCCTTGAGAAACGCCTCATGTAAAGTGTGTTTCTCTGTCAACGATGCACCGACCACAATGAAGTCTTCACTGGTGTACCGCTGAATTGTGGTGTGAAAACACGATGTTTCGACGACTAGCTCCGTCGTCTTCCTCAAGTGTGAGAAATTCTGCACTGGTCGGCTGACCCACAGTGATCAGGTACCGCACTTCTGTTCGCGGCTCGAACCTGGCGGCTGGCTGCCAGTGGGCGTGGCCATAGATCTTCGTTGCGGGCCACGAACCACAATATGGACCCGTCTATGGCGGTATCTGCACAGAGGTACTGCGGTCTCTGCGGAGGTTCGCCAAGGCTGGTTTCCACGCCTCACTAAGACATAGCCCGCTGTCTCTATTGAATTTATCAGCCCACCGAACTTCGATTGGTTCTTTGACTTCTAGCCAATATCCTGACGTTATTAAAGTCTACCCTGTGGCCATACTCGTACACGTGCTAGGCGATCGCTGAGTTGCTGTATTGACCCAGGCGGAGATGGGGTTTGTGTTCTTCACACCAGTTTTGTACAGTGCGGATAGTTTGGCCGATGTAAGTCTCACACTCTTCTCGCACCTGACGATGACGACGAAGCTGGTCGTCGAAGTATCGTGTCTTCACAACAGAATTCGGTGGTACACCCGTGAAGACTTCATTGCAGTTATACGCCGAGAAAATTTCGGCTCTTACATGTGACCGACCAGTTAGAAAACTTCCCATCGATATACAAATCTCATCGTACATGACATACTCTTGAATTTTCCCTCAAATTCATTTCTGTTGTACAGAGTTTTTTTAAATTTTTTAAATGTGTTCTAGTTCCGTATAAGTGATTGGTATTCGTCTAGAAACTTCGAGGGTATAAAAGGGTATAACATGCTCCAAATTTCTGTCGCAACAGATGTTAGAGACATAGATCGGTAGTTCTTAGAATTTTTTCAATTTACTTCCTTTTTTTGTGGATGAAAACCAGGATTACTTGCGAAAGTTTCCGTTCGGAAGGTACTTTTTATAGTACTTATAATAGTATATGTAGGAAAGAAATGGTTCGATTTACTGTAACTGGGATATCGTCGGGAACTCGTGCTTTTCACCCATTGGAGATCTCTAACTGCTTTACAATAACTGCGGTA
>JARYHS010012519.1:18333280-18417209 GCA_031002005.1 Vandiemenella viatica
CCATGGACATGCAGACAGGCTACTGGCAAATCGAGGTTGACGAAGCTGACAGAGAAAAGACGGCTTTTATTACACCTGATGGCCTCTATGAATTCAAAGTAATGCCATTCGGATTATGCAACGCTCCGGCCACATTCGAACGCATGATGGACAACTTACTTCGACACCTTAAGTGGACGACGTGTCTTTGTTATTTAGATGACATTGTTGTTTTCTCGAAAACATTTGAAGAACATCTGAGTCGCCTGTCAACGGTGCTGAAGTGTGTTCAGACCGCAGGACTCCGCCTCAATCCGAAGAAGTGCCTCTTCGTCGCCAAAGAGATAAAAATCCTGGGGCACCTGGTCAACGGAGATGGCGTCCGCGCTGATCCAGATAAAGTAAGGGCAGTCATGGAATTTCCAACTCCTCAGCACATTCGTGATGTGAGAAGCTTTCTTGGGCCGTGCTCATACTTCCGGCGTTTCATAAAAGGATTCTGTAACATGGCACGTCCACTGCAAGAACTTTTGCAGGGAGACGCCAAGTTTTACTGGGATGAAACTAAAGAAAGATCTTTCCAGGCACTTAAGGAGGCTCTAACTTCCGCACCAGTTCTAGCCTTATACGACGAGAATGCAGAAACTGAACTTCACACTGACGCCAGCGGTTATGGGATCGGTGCAGTGCTTGTGCAAATTCAGGAAGGTGCTGAGAAGGTGATAGCCTATGCATCAAGAGTATTCTCTAAGCCCGAGATAAACTACTCTACAACCGAGAAAGAATGCCTCGCAGTTGTCTGGGCTATCAACAAGTTTCGTCCGTATTTATTCGGCAAACCTTTCACCGTCGTGACAGACCACCATTCTTTATGTTGGCTAACCAGCTTGAAGGATCCATCAGGTCGACTAGCAAGATGGGCACTTAGACTTCAAGAGTACGACGTCACGGTGGTATTCAAAAACGGACGCAAACACAAGGATGCCGACAGCCTTTCAAGGAATCCTTTAATAGAACACAACAGCATGAATGGAATTTCAGCCCTCGCTGAATTAGGTGACGTTGCAGCTGAACAGAGGGAAGATTCAGAGTTATTAAGAACCATAGACGCCTTGGAGAAAGGAGAACCGGCCAAAGGAGAGTTTCAATTGATAGATGGGACATTGTATAAGACAACTACGATCCACTAGGCCCCCAAGTGGCTTCTGGTCGTTCCAGCTCATCTCCAGCCAGCTATTCTCAAGTATTTCCACGACGCTCCAATATCCGGTCATCTGGGATTTGTGAAGACCCTGGACCGAATCCGACGCAGGTATTACTGGAAGGGTCTCTACCGATCTGTCAAGCATTATGTGAGTCACTGTAAAGAGTGCCAGCGACGGAAACATGTGCCGCAATTACCTCCAGGTCATCTAGTACCAATTCCGCCTGCAGCAGTTCCATTCCACCGAATTGGGATCGACCTTTTAGGGAGGTTCCCGAAGTCGACAGCCGGTAACCGATGGATAATAGTCTGCACCGACTACCTCACGCGCTACGCTGTCACCAAACCTGTGCCGACTGCAGAAGCTCCAGAGGTTGCAAAATTTCTAGTAGAAGACATTATTTTGAAGCATGGAGCACCACGTGTGATGATATCCGATCGTGGAAAGGTATTCCAGTCAAGACTAGTATCAGAGGTCATGTCAAGATGCGACGTTGTCCACAGGATGACAACTGCATACCACCCTCAGACAAACGGTCTCACAGAACGCTTCAACAAGACATTAGCCGATATGCTGTCGATGTATGTGGATGTTGAGCAGAAGGATTGGGATACAATACTGCCAGTGGTCACATTTGCTTATAATACAGCAAGGCAAGATACGACAGGCTTCACTCCGTTTTTTCTGCTCCATGGCCGTGAAGCTGAGACCACAATGGATACGCTGTTCCCATTCCAGCCGGACGACACTCAGGATGACTATATAAAACAGCTCATTACCAGGGTCGAAGAAGCAAGACAGCTGGCTCGCATACGAACACTGGCCACCCAGGAGAGGGACCGTCAGCGGTATGACGGCAAGCACCGACCTGTTGCGTACAACCCAGGAGATCTCGTATGGATTTTTACCCCTGTCCGGAAGGTTGGGCTATCAGAAAAGTTACTGAAGCGGTACTTTGGTCCGTATCGTGTCATACGCCGCCGGTCAGACGTCACATACGAAGTCGAGGATTATGAGCCGTCTTCGAAACGACGAAAGCGAAGGGACATTGTTCACGTCCTCCGCATGAAGCCTTACTACAATCCTGACGAGCAGCTAGGCGCAACCAGCTTCTTGTTCAAGGACTCTGAGGACGGTTGGATACTGAGGAAGTCGGACAGGAAGATAATAGTACAAACAGGAGGGGCCCTCCAGAACTGCCATACAGAGGACCCACGACAAGATCAAGATCCAGGACACTTCAGCGTGCCCCAAAAGAAATCTAACAGCGGGACGCTGTTTTCCTCAGGAGAGGGAGCAATGCCGCATGAACGCCAGTGTACCGTCTGCCAGCATGGCGCAGCGGGTAGCGTCACGAATTGCGGTACCGAAGGTCGCCGGTTCAATCCCGCCCACTGACAAAAATTATTTAATTCTGTTTATTATTTCCAGAAGATTCTACATGTTTCCTAAGGTCACTTGTAACTTCTACACATTTCATTTGTTAACTACTCTTGTAATTTCTAGTACGTTCTATCTGTGTATAAATAGAAGAGCATTCTGCCCAAGAGGCAGTCAGTGCTGCGTGTATGTTTGAGTTCTCAATAAACCTGTTCTCAGTTTAAGTGCTGTGTTCATTGACAAGTAACCTTCGAATTCACACCTGCCCCGGTTGCAACGCGACAATAATATAACAGATCAAAAAATGTGGTTATATGATTGGAAAATGTTGACGAATGTGAAAATCTCCTAACGGCAAAGAACCGAGAATTAATTTAACAAATTAGTTGGTTCTGAATCTAAAACTTTTATAGTTGTTTTATGCTTAGAATGATGTAAAATGATCGTCTGTTAATAATAAACAATATTTAGATAGCTGATGGGTCCGTAGCGATGCATTTCTTCCTCTTGGATACTTATACGAAATTTCGTAATGAGAAACAGGCCATAAACAAAAACAATGCAAAAAAGTGTGGTCAAGCCCTAACCTTCGGAAGAGAAGCGAATATGATAACCTCATATGAGCTAGTATCGGACTACGCTTCCACTGGGCTGCCGATTCCAGGTAATCCAGGGAGTGAATAGCCCTGGATTACAGAACAGCTTTTAGCTAAAGGAATTATGAGTGTACTTTAAGACCCTAAAGCGGACTGAACCATGAGACGTACTGCAGGACAAGAGTAACTAACAAAAGTTGGGAACAAAAGCAGTGTGACGTAGAATTACACTAAAGTTCTGAAGCACGCTTCTGAACAAACGGGCCTTGTTCCAAGGGACCGTGAAGTGTGAGACATGCCCCAATGAGCAAATGCTGATCGCCAATTACTATTATTATTCTCGAATCATAAACATCAAATACACAGTTAAAACATTGTTCAAATTAACAACTTCAAACACATTTTGCCCAGAACTTTGCAACCTGAAGTTCATTCGATGCTACTCGAAACAGATCATCTTTGTTGCAGGATGACGGGAACTTAGGGCACTCGAGCACATGGTTCATTGTTACTAATTAAGGGCACACCTAATTTTATTGTTATTATTGTTTGGTTAATGATTATATCATATTGCCCTGGGACATACAAGGGAATATCGATTGCTACAGATTGGTATCGCTGGATTGATTGTGAAGATAGAATTTTTGCTAATGTATTCTATTAAGTTCCGTGATTTTCGCTGGTATGGTGGGAACTTATTCTGACAGAATTGTACGGCTATAAAGTTTTTTATGTTGCTCACAGTATGTTGAATTATAATTACATTGCGACAAGCTAAACTAATTCACATTCCCGTATGGGCGAAACAAAAACTGTGGTTGGTTAGTGGAGAAATGAGTGTATTATCAAATATGGTGGACTATTGTTGCCATTATATATAAAGTGATTAAAGAAAACTGTTACTTTTCAGTGCTGAACTAATGTTAATGTGACTAGTTGGTATAAACATGTCTCAGTTTTGGCCAAAGAGCTTGCAATCTTTGGATAATCATAATTACTTGTGTTGTAATTGAACTTACTGGAAAATATCAGTCGATGGTTGGACAGTTCTGTGTCTATTGGTTCATTAAAGTGTGTGGATAAAATAAAAAATTAAAAAGTTTTTTTTATTCCAATAACCATCTGACTGAGGCGACCGTATTTTATAAGAATCCGAAGAAATAGAAGTTCCGATTACCAGGTAGTAATATTATACGCTATTGAGTGTGATGTCGTAATGTTTCAAAATACCAGCGTGTTTAATACTACTGTTTTGGTTGAGGATTATTTGTAGACAGCAAATATTTCTTCAGTCCTCGCCACACTCGCACTTAATACTGCTAGCTTCAGTATAATCCCATATCACTAGATTTTCCTTGGACCTGCACACTCCTTTTCGCAATCGATTTAAGGGCCGCCACACGTTCCAGTCCTCTGCGTGACCAGGTGGCAAGTCCTCTGAGACTGTTAGTGGTCTTTTTTTTTTTTTTTACTGCGTAACGTCTCTTAACAGCGAGGTCCTTAGAGACGGGAAGGGATGGGTGGCAAGGAATGGGAAGGAATTCGGCCATGGCTTTTTGAAGGAAGCATCCCGGCATTTGACTGGAGTGATATGGGAAACCATGGAAAACCCAAATCTGGATGCCCGGACGGGGATTCGAACGAGATGTTAGGGACCTTCATTTTCCACAACTGTATTTTTTTCTTTTAAGGTGACCCAATTAGTTCCCGCGATGTTCTCAGGAAGTATTTTCTGGATTTGAGCGCCAATAAAAAGGTTGGATTCCTGTGCAACGAAATTGTAGTGATATTTTCTGCAGTTGATATGTCAAATGCGCAAGAAGAAGTGATATGCGAACATATGCAATTGCTCCAAGACAACCAGAACACGAGAAGCGCCACTCCACCTTGTGCGTCGCGACCAGGCGCTGGCTGGGGGCGAGAGAGGAGCAGTCGACAGCTCCCAGGGAAGAGAACCACCACCTGTCGATTCACCCAGTAGGTTTGGAGGACGCCACCACTTGTTAGAGACAACACTGCAGAGGTCCTGCTACCTGTTCTGACGGGTAGACGTCCTTGGTGCATCCTGGGTCATCTGCCGACAACTTAGACTGCAGTCTTCGCATTGGTTACACGCCTCATCATCCTGGTCCATAGCAAATAACGGGCAAACCGCGAAATGCTCGTCGGCCTAACGCCGTCAAAGAGTCTCAGGTTTAATTTAACATCTTTTCAATTTTTGGGATCTGTTATAGTTCACATCTTTGATTAAATGTTGGAATAAATAAATGAAATTGATCAATTATAAGAACGTCAGTAAAACCCTCACAATATTAATTAATATTGACGCATCATATATCGTATTCACATCCATTATGTTAATTATTATTATTATTGGCAAGATGGGGCTATGCTGAGATCAATGATATCAAGTGCGACTGCGGTGAAGACCAGACTGTCCAGCACATGCTCCAGTGTCGACTGTGTCCAGCATCCTGCTCGGCAGCTGAACTGTATGAGGCCTCAGAAAATGCACTGGAAGTGGCCAAGTACTGTCCAGTATAATTTGATGATTGTGATTGTGTAACTGTATGTTTCTGATACTAAATAATAATAAAAAAAAACCGGTGTATTTGAAAAATCAATAAAAACTAAACGGGCAGCGATAGAAATACACCGTTTGTTGCAATATGTTTGGGGAAACAGTAAATTTTCATGCAGACAAACTTTCGAAATTAGTTACAATTTTCAACAACAGATGGCTCTGCAGTCTGGAAAAATCTAAAGTTCTAAGGAATGAACCATTTTTTCACAGCAAACTTGCAATCTGTGAACAGCACACGCTTACAGCAGAAAGACGACTTACAGAATGGCGAACTGACAGACTGCGTTTACTTCTATATCTTTCAAAACGCCTGCAGCGCCATCTGTTGTTGAAAATTGTAACTAATTTCGAAAGTTTGTCTGCCAGAAAATTTACTGTTGTCCCAAGCATATTGCAACAAACGGTTTATTTCTATCACTGCCCCTTTAGTTTTTATTGATTTTTCAAATATACTGGTCATTTTTTAAACACCCGGTATAATAATGTCGTTTGCTCACCACACGATCGCCTCGATAGCTATTAGCTGGAACTCACGATGAAATTACTGAGCACTGACGTCACACGACTAGCAGCGGGCAGAGATGTCGAGTGTTATTCAATAGCTAAACAGCTGCCAAGAAATGAACCGCCAGAATTATCAGGAAATTTTTAAGTTTTCTTTCACAGAATTTCGTTGTTAAATAAAATCGTATATTAATATAAAAATATGACGAAACCTTATGTGCTGAAGAAACGTACATTAAAATTTCGCTTTACGATTCAATGGATACCTTCCCGTCATTGCCATTTCTGAATCACTACCGCTACCCTGCGATCATCTTTAGGTGTAGAGGCGTATTTACATTAAACATCAGACTTGTGGCCACATCAGACTTGAACTTAAGTCTACTAAAAGTAAAAATGAAGGTGATTATTGTATTACGTTGATTTTATTGTTTCATTACACAAAAATGAGTTCCGAAGAATGTGACCGCTACTTTTTTTTTTTTTTTTTTATTTTTTAATAGGTAGGCATATCTGGCATAGTTAAATAGTTTAATAATTCTGGGGGATGCAGTTAAAAAATCAAACGTAGAAGTTATCAACAAGAGCATCCCTGCAGTTAATGACGAGTAGGTTTTTGAAAACGCGATGAAGGGTTGCTGACGCAGAATTCCGCTTTGCCATTTCGCGGAAACTTTTTTTGCGTCGCCGCCGATTCCAGGTGGGACGTTTTGTTAAAACTACAGCCCCCCCGGGAGTCGCTAATGCGCGTGTCGAACGTGAGAGGCATCCGCCCTGTTGGCAGCCCCCGCGAGGCTGCGGCAGTGCTAAGACAAGCGGCCTGGCCGCAGGGAATAGCGCGTATCCAAACACTCTCCATACTGCTACACCCCACACCATCAACATTATTACTGACAATAGCTTAATCGATAAATGTGCTCAGTAGCTCTCTTTCTGCCTTACAAGCAGGCTGAATCTTTGTAATTTTATTCGATTATTTTTGGGTTTTGTCCTTCTAAAACCTGGATAATCGTACCAAAGGTAGCATTGCAATTATTTTAGCTCTTGATACTACCTGTCGAGTGAAACGATAAATCTGGATGAAGAAATGGTTAAAAAATAGAGAAGAAAATTGTCATATAGTACTGTTGAAAGAAATCAGCCACAGCGATACTGTAATGCAGGTATGCTTCCTTCAAAAGGCCATGGCCGAATTCCTTCCCGTTCCTTGTCCCCAGACCCATCCCGCCTGTAATGACCTTAGCCGTGGACGAGGCGTAAAGCCATAGGAGAAAAAAAGATATTGAAGATTTCAAAATTACTTTAAAATGGAGGAAACTATCTTTAATGAATTATTAAAGATGGTTGAACCGTTTTTGAAAAGGCAGCACACAAATATGAGAGAAAGTGTAGGCTAACTGTTAAGGAAAGATTAACCTTCACGCTGAGGTACTTTGCCACTGGAAGAAATTTTCAAGACTCTGTAATCATTTCGCCATCAACTATTAGTGAAGATGTTGTAGAGAGGTGTGAAACGCTTATATATGTTCTGCAAGACTATATGAAGGTAGGTTTCGTATTTATTCATTCATTTTATCAATCTATTCATATAGGTATTTTGGATTCTTACCGCTATATGTATGCACCCACTGACTTAAATTACAAAATTGAAGTCAATGCTTTAGCTGGTTGATATGTTTACCTATAGTGGTACAGAGATGACCAGTATTTCGTCTTCCTTTGCTACTTAACTGGAAGTACGCAAGTGGTGACTACTTATTACATACTAGTTAAGTGAAAGAAACTGGAAGATGCGTTAACTACTTGAACAGAAATACATATTACTATTACTGACAGTACTAATCCTACATTTATCTAAAACATTTACACTAAAAACAAACATTAAGAAAATCCAACTTAAACAAAAATCATGATCAAACACTTTAAAGTAACCAACACTCAAAAATGTGAATGGTTCCCTATTCGGAATTTCATTTTGGTCTGCTGGGTACGATATTAATGTAGTTGAATGTCGAGAATGACGAGGAATTATTACAGTACCTGGAATTATCTGAAATTTCAAGAGGTTCATTTTCCACAATGATTTTAACAGTCGCGACCAAGTGTCCCCAAGCTTGCCTCAAAATGGATGTCATTTATTGCTTTCTATGCTAAAGCTCTTTGTCTGAACTCTAAAGTCAGCAACTTTTCCCCCAAAGCCTTAGCAATAGCTGGAATGTTGCTGTGAGGATTCGTTGAGGTTTCTAAAAGTGTCCATGCTTTTTGTAAAAGTTCGTTTTGTTTTGAGATTGGACCTTGTATTCTTGACCTCTTGTTGCGCGGAGTTTGAAGCACTGAAGATCTTCATGCTGCAGAATTACCAGAAGTCTGTGAGACTGTCCACATATTACTTGATTGTGCGTACCATCCTCTTCCTTGCCAAATTCCTGGAAACAACAGGGTTAAAAGAATTATTTACATTAAAGTACACACGATTAAAGAAATGACAGGGATACCAATCGTTAGTACCGCAACAGAGGAAGAAATTTTCCCATTAGATGTCTCTACCATGCAAGAGGCTTGTAACCTAAGTATTTTCAAGTATCGTTAACTGATTTTGTCAATTATTTACGAGAGGGAGAAGTATTTGACTCATAAAAAGATGTTTCGACCATTCCACGTAAAATAAAACGTCGAGCAACGCTAAGAAATCTGTTTCGAAGTATAGGTGTATTAGTATCACCAGCACTTAATAAGTTCTACGAGATCGTCTAATAAGCTCTTCCAATACTTTGATGCAATTCACATAACAGGGATCACAACTCGAGGTGACACCTAATACAAAGTCATCATTTTGACTTGAAATATGCAGCAAATAAATCCTTTTCAAGGTCCAAAAACAGGTGGATGTCTGCGAGAGTCAGATCATGTGAATTGGTACATTGAGGCACCAGCTGAATCCACAATGATGAATGTGGGGCAACAATTACAAGGAAGGAATGGTGACTGCGATAAAAAAAGAAAAAGAAAAAAAATTGGAGAAATTACCATATTTTCCTGCCGATCACAGCGGGTTTTAGTGACTATCTATTAAATAATGTAAGCGGCTTGTATAAAGACATAAAAATCGAGCTGGATGTTCTACGGATAACAGTGTTGTTAACATCAAAGACGGAAAAATATATTTTGTTGATCATACCATAACTTATTCATTGTTTCCAGCATTCGTTGTTGAAGTACAATTTACCGGTTCACAAATTGTTGTCACTTCGTGTAATTTATATCACGCTAAATCTTCACTGGACATAAATTTGGTGAAAAATATGTGAATCTGAAGTAGGCTATACATATTGAAATAAAAATGACAAATAAATACACAGTCAGCAAAAAATAAGTACTATGCTTATTACATTCTCTGGTTCGCCTTTAAGAGTTGGTCTATGCCGATGAATTCTCGGGAATACTTCAGAGCATAATTAATTTGGACTACTCTGCGAATCACCAGTTTAGACACTTTTTACGAATCTGCAGGCTTTCATGTTACAATTGATTAAACTTCAACTCAACTACTCCAAAACAACGCCAAATTAATATTTCATCTTGCTGAACACTATTAAAGAAGAGTTCCTAATTAATCATTCAAAATCATAATGTACTGAGCAGCTTACAATATTGTATTAGAGAACTGAGAGATTATTACGCAAATTAATGATGAGTGTGTATAGAAAAACAAAAGTGATATTGTACACGTCATATTTCATTCATATTCGACAGGAAATGATTTGTACTAGTGCGTTATGTGTTCTAAAACACTTCTTTTTACGTTAAAGTTTCATGGCTCCTCTGAACTGGTTAAATCCGTAACTAAGATGTTGGAGCTTACAAATATTCTCACTCCATTGTTTTATTTTTTTTTCTTCGGCTTTACGCCTCGTCGACATCGAGGTCATTAGAGGCAGGATGCGACTGTGGACAAAGAACGGGAAGGAATTCGGCAATTGCCTTTTGAAGGAAGCATCCCGGCCTGGAATGATTTGGGGAAACCATGGAAAAGCCAAATCTGGATGCCTGGACGGGGATTCGAACCGGCGTCCTCCCGGATGCGAGGCCAAAACGTTAACCACTCACCCAACCACGCTCGATCCCATTGCTTTAAAACGATCGCCGAACTGCAAAGTATGCGAAGACGAAACAGCATTCTTATAAAATCACTGTGTAGGAGCACTACTTCCGAACACGATGAAACCAGTTGGAACCTTGAAATAGCAGACGATTTTCTGCTGGAAACTGAGTTTGTGGATCAGCTTTGTTATCTCAGTTAGGCTGTTCCTGTCGCTTGTGAAGCTCCAGAATCACACTACGGTTATCAGAGGCACCAGGACCTCCAGTTTAAAACACATTTTATTACTGAGTTTGTGGTCTTCCAGCTATAAGATGGTCGGGCTATAACAGGAGAATTATCACCTCTGGTTACAGTGGTAGGAAGGCAATTCCCGCTCCTCCGTCTGACAGTGTCGTTGTTACCTATGTTTAGATGAAGTGTTATTGTGAGTATTGTTAACTGCAGTTTAACGTGTTGTGTTTGAAGGAAGGGGAATGGAAGCCTTCTTTTTCGCTATACCCCTCATAAGCCGCCAAGGTTAATTTATTTATTTATTTAACTTATGGCTATTGCACAAAAATAATACAATTTAACATTAAATTACAATTAAAATTCAATATTAATATGGTGTAGCCAATCTAAAGCTTCATTTGATATATTAATAAAATCTATCGGTGATCCCCTGAAGGCTCGAAGAGGGCAATGAAATGTCACGTGATGGATGGTTTGCGATTCCTCACCACAATCGGATCTCGGTTTATCTCTCATTCCCCATGTGCACAAAGATGAAGCAGATCTGCCATGACCAGACCTAACTCTGTTAAGACCTGCCCAGGTCTTGCGAGGAAGGTCAAGTCCCTTTAGTGCCTGTTGACTGTCAAACAGGGAGTGTCATTCTGGTGGGGCTGAGGCTAATCTCCATGCTTCTCTCCCATTAAAATTATCAGATATAATCTGTTTTACAGTTTTTACACTTTGATTTCTTGATTTAAGTCTCACAAACATATTATCAATCTCGTCATGGATGGGCAGATCCAATTTATGACAGATCTTATTATTTTGGGCAATTATGAGATTGTGTCGTCTCATTGTAGGCGGTTCGACGATGCACAAAACGGATAGCCAGTACAGTGGAGTGGTCTTGATACATCCGCTAATTATTCGCATTGTCTGGTTCAAAACTGTGTCGATCTTTTTGACGTGGGTGCTAATGATTCATTCCAACCTACGATTACTATCAACAGAGTTGTAAAGCATCACTCTATACCAGTGGTGCCCAAAGTGGTCGATAACAGTTCCCCAGGGGTCGATTAATACAGGGTGGTTTAAAGGGGGTCGATTAAAGCTAAAGAGGATCAATTAAACTGTCTACGGATCAACAGGAATGTTCCAATAAAAATCAGGTCAATAAATAAAATTAATGCTCATCCTCTCAGTCCTGTTTGTTTGCGAAGTTATGTGAAGGGAATGATGAAATTTTCAACCAATCACTTTTGCACAATGAGGTAACATGATTGTCTAGAGGTGATAGTTTGCAGAGGATCATCTGAAGAGTTTCCTAGGAAAGTGGACCCATCGCTATGTGACAAGTTAAAACAGTGCAAAAAACAACTTGTCAGGTTCTTCGGTGGTTTAACTAATCCAGTAGTTAATTAATTAGTCCATATAAAATTCAGTTTAACATTTTTTTGTTTATTTTCAAAACAACGTCAGCGATATTGTTTACATGCAAAGATACAATCCAGAGATACTACTAACGCAATCTTTGACAGTTTCAAAGTGAATCTGTATAAAACTAACTGTAAACTAACTAGCTGTCCTTCTGCTGATTTCTTTATATAGGCTCTATCGAAATTTCTGGAATTCTTCAGACTTCCGCGAGATATTTCTCGAACATTAACAATTACTCAAACAATTAAACATATTAAAAACAATCAGAAATAGTACTTAATCATTTAACATCATTACAGAACGGTCAGAAATGGAAATTAAAAATATTTAAACACAAAATTATTTACAGAAATCATTTTAAACTGTAGAAAATTGCCCTGTAGACATCGTAACTTGCATTAATACTTGGAATTACACACATTTAAGCAATTCTCTTACAGAATTCGGTTCTTAAACATATTAAATGGCATTTAAATAATTTCTTCTCATAAAATGAAGTCTATATACAATGATTTACAAGAATTTGCAAAACAAACATACAAGATCATATTCAAGCAAACTTTAGCTCACTACAGATACTTCATTAAATACAGTTCTACTTAAAGTTCAGGTATGAGGGCTCTTACAAACTGTTATATTTGTCAACCCTTTCGAAATTTATTCCATCTGTCAATAATTTTGTTATTATTTTTTGAGATTATAATAATTGTTGAAAATATCTCCTTCTTCTTCTAACGTTATTGGATGGATTTCGTAACATAATTGAACTGTAAATTATTCCGTTGGGTTGTTTTGTTGGTCTCCTTATTGCTTAGCATTAGAAATGCCAAAAATAAATAAATGTTTTTAATAAGTACTTAATCTGGGAGTCGATAAGAAGGCCAATATCCTATGAAGGGGTCGACGGGATAAAAAAATTGGGGACCCCTGCTCCATAGCACGGTTGAGAGGTTTAATCTCGGACTTCAGAATATTATCTAATAATCATCAACGATGCACGGCGCCGCCACTCTTCCCACCCTGCTCACCAAGATTCGAATGGCGCAATTTTCGCAGATGTCAATCTGGTTGGTGTAGTTAAATCAGTACGTTTCGACCGTTGTCTCAGCTGTATTCATCAGGCATTGCATGGCTCTGCTCTGTGAAACTTTCTCCTGCTGCGGCAGGCTCCGGATTCAATCGTGAGCACTAGCTTTGTAAGTGTATTATGCTCTGTTATAAGCTAAAATACGTTTTAACATTTGTGTCCCTTCGTTATCCTTTCGCTTTGCGGATGCCCGCAGTGCACAGTTTTCGTCGAGCGCACTGTCTGCCGCCTCGGCCATCAAACACGGCGCCCATCGGCGCGGCAAACAGACCGAATATTTCCATCTCGAATGGAAAACAAAAAAAGCCTAGCGGGCGACTCGTTTTCTAAACAGCTCCGCGCCCGCTCGCCTCTCCGCTGGCGCCGAATTAGTGATTTGTCGCGTGGGCGGACACACACACACACACACACACACACACACTCGTCCCAGGTTAATTAAAAATGGCGGTCGGCGTGGGAAACACGACGCTGTCGCTCACGCCTGCTGCTATGTGCTTATCGCGCAGCGTCCTCTGCCTTCATACAAACAAATTAAACTGTCACTAACCACCACCATGCAAATTAACCTGCGAAAAGAAACGTGAAAAGTTTAAAGTCACTTCAAAGGAAAATTCTCCTCATTTGGTCTTGAAATTCAGCAACATTTCACCACTGAATCTTAAGCTAGTAATACCAAACATTCTACCATTCACTTTTGAATTTAGAGTGGATAAAGTTTGCTGAAAAAAATTAATTATATATTTGGATAGTAAGTTTATTCAGGTAAGTAACTGGAGATCACAAATATAAATGCTTACGGGATTATCGCTGCATTGTTATAATCTTAATTCTTCTTTTCCCGACGTTTCGACCTTGTCTTCGGTCTTCTTCACGGGTCTTGTGCCGAATCTGCTAAAGATTGTGCTCTTCAGGAGACCGGCGTGGCTAGTTGTTTATTTGTACTGTCGATTGTCTGACTATCCAGAGATGTTGTTTACGATGTAATATCTGTGGGTCCAGAGTTAATTATTTATCCAACACACATTTCCAACTCTGGCTACGACCATAACCACCATCTTTATTGAGGTTGTTTGGATGTTTGAATATTTCAATAGCCTCTCTCACTTTTCTTTGAAGATAAACGGGTGTGACTCTTATGTTCACGTATCCTCATGGCTACAGCTCTTTCGGTTTCGCCTATATATACCTTCCCGCAATTACAGGGTACTTCATAAATTCCACTGCTTTGTAAGGGAGACCTTCGATCTTTCGCCGTTCGCAGGTTTTCGTTCACTTTGTTTCCACTTCTGAATAGGCCTATAGGAAGAATATTGGATTTCGTTAAAATTCTCCCAATTTTTTCCCGAGACACCTTTCACGTATGGCAGCACGGCTTTCTGTTTCTGGTCTTCATCAAGACAGTTTTTCTTTTGCTTAGTTGACATTGCATTTAATATTCGGCACAAGACCCCTGAAGAAGACCGAAGAATAGGTCGAAACGTTAGGAAAAGAAGAATTAAGAATATAACAACGCAGCGATAATCCCGTAAGCATTTATATTTGTAATATGACGACTGCGAAAACAGCAAAATCATTTATAACTGGAGATTAATTTACTGTAATAAAAAGGTGGAGGTTATTTTAGCTACTACTACTAGTGGTGAAATATTAGAACTGTAACAGAGATTAAGCCTTCATAACTGTGATCACAGGAAATCATCAACCGCAGTAACGATGGTGATCTTGTGAAGTGAATCTAATTGAGACGCAGTAGTGAGAATAATTGTAATCTGAAAACTTTATTAGTTTCAATTATCTATTTAGCGTGATAATACATTTTCATGGGTCAGTGGGTAATTATGTAGTTGTTTATTAGGAAATGAGAGATTTTTCATGGATTTACGAAATCATTTCAAGCGATTGACTGACGTTTTCTTCTTAATATAAATCCTTATTAAAGTACATTGTCCGAGCGTGGTGGGTGAGCGGTTATCGCTCTGGCATCGCATTCGGGAGGACGCCGGTTCGAATCCCTGTCTGGGCATTCAGATTTGGGTTTTCCATGGTTTCCCCAAATCACTCCAAGGGAATACCGGGATGCTTCTTTCAAAAGGGCAATGGCAAAATTAGTTCCTGTTCCTTGTACCCATTTTAATCCCAAAAAAAGGTCATTAGGCAGAGAGGAAGCAAAACAGATGAAGATAAATACTTTTGTCAAGTGAGGTATCTCCTGTCCACATAAATAGAATAGTGGATAGCCCGTGCAGCACTCACCGCTTCGAATCTGGCTTAGAACATAAATGTTAATGTTGTAGTACCACTAATATTATGTGCTGACGATGATCCAAAATGTGTTGTTGTTTTTTTTTTTTTTTTTTAACTGCCTTACGTCTTTCAACAGAGAGGTCTTTAGAGACGGGAAAGGATGGGGGCAAGGAATGGGAAGGAATTCGGCCATGGCCTTTTTAAGGAAGCATCCCAGCATTTGCCTGGAGTAATTTGGGAAACCATGGAAAACCCAAATCTGGATGCCCGGACGGGGATTCGAACCGCCGTCCTCCCGAATGCGAGGCCAGAACAATCCAGAATGACTCTTCAGGTCTACCTAGTGTTGTAAAAACACCGGGTTTTTTACTAACTTAAAAAAAAAACATGAAAGAAAACTGTGAAAAAAAACATGTTTTTTATTCCAGGACATGTTTTTTTTTCAAAACTACTAAATTTCATATTTTTAAGGCATTTATCGTTTAATATCGCTGTTTTAGAGTTTATACATAGTACTTATCTTAATTTTTAAATCTACTTTATTTTCCTGTTTCAGTAGAATAAAAATTACAAAAACACATTGGCTGAAGTATTCTTTTAAGAACAGGGATTTCCTGAATAGGCTAGGTTGCACGAGAAGGAATCCCCGTTGTTTGGACTGATACTCACTATTTGAACTAGTGCTGCCAGCCCTACAAATTTATCTGTAGACCTACGGATCTTTTCAAAAAAAATTTTAAATTTATCAACGGTTTTTTGTCTCTTTTTATTACTTATTGTGCTTTATTTATATTCATATACTTGTTAAACTCGCAGGATATAGTGATACTGAGTCATTAAACTGTCAATTATTATGAATCATTTCCTTGCAACCGTTGGCATAAACCAACGATTGAAAAGAAATGAAGCTCCTATTTTATTTGATAATAGATTTAAATTCAAACTTAAATCGGCGCAGTCTTTATGCACAGTGCGTACTTTGCTCACGATTTAAAATTGCAATCTCAAAATCTTTTGTGTACAATACAACCAGTAAAAGAAAATGTAATTACTTCTGAAGTTATGGATCTAGAGGAGACAGAAGAAGAAACAGAAAATTCGGACTCCGACCGCAATAGTGTTGGTATAACCTATACTAGTGAATGTGGTACTGACCAAGAGGATGGATAAAAAATTATGTTACCTATATAGATATATTTATGAATCATTATGTACGACATTATATGATTTAGTAAGATTTAAAATACACATTTAGTAAAATTATAATTTATCAAATATATTGTTTTCTGAAAAAAAAAACCAGGGTGCTAGGATTTTTTTCATGTTTTTTTTTTCACAAATCTGAAAAAAAACTTTTTTTTCAATTTGCAACACTAGGTCTACCACTTACTTTTTGTCGTCTCCATTGCTCATTTTCAAGATGTAGTGTTAGTTTTATCACCGTCATGTTGGTACCGGCCACCAGACTTGTCGAGATGTCTTGCTGGTTGACAACGTCGTAAAGAATCGATGAATTGGTCACCAACGGTAACAGAGGTATATAATTATTATTATTTATTATTTGCGCAAAAACCCATTAGGTCTACGCTAAGTACTTAGAAGCATTTGTTTGCTTTCCTTGTTCCCATATTTCCTTCATACGCTGACGGGGGACTTATTTTCTCTCATCAGACAACGACGTTCCAATTCTCTCTTCAGTCTTTCCTCCCAGTCAAATCGAGAGTTATGAATTTTTTATCTAAATGTCTCTTTGTTTTCGACGTCTTTTGGAGTGATTCCTGCTAATATGAGACCTTTCTTTATTTCGCCAATCCATTTCATTGTATCTGATACTGCTTTTCTTTTGTTTTCATAGATTTCAACATTTTGTCTTGTTATTAAATCAGAGTTCATCCTTTTGTTATGTCCGTAAAATTTTAGCCTGCCTTTTCTGATGTCACTGAGAATCTCTGTATATTTTAAGATTCCCTAATTACTTCTGAGTCAGTGTTGGTCTCATGCGAGTTTTTGACCCAAAATTTTCCTTATGACTATTCGTTCTTTTTTCCTAATGTTTTCTATTTCTGTTCACCTGTCCAAAACGAGTGTTTCCGATCCATAGTGGCATTCTAGTTTCATAACGCTCTCGTAATATCTCAGTTTTGTGTATGTGGACATGCGTTTTTTGTTGTAGATGTTTAGTGTTAAGCGTTAAGCAGTCTCCATCTTATGACATATAATTTCATTCGCTTTTGTTTCACTGTTATACTTGAAGTATAGAACTCGTCAGATTTTTTAAATTTTGATTCAATGTGTCATTTATATATGTATATGTATATTGCATGTCGAAAATTCTCTTATGTTTTGGGCTAATGCAATGTCACGGGTTAAGATTGCTATGTCGTCTTCAAACGCTAGGAAATCTATCGTTAATTTTCCTCTGCCTAATGTGGTTGCTTGGTTAATTATAAGGATTGATTTTTGTTTCTGCCATCGTTGTATTACTTTTTTGAGGATGCGGTTGAATTATAACGGTGAGAGTTCGCCTAGTTGTCCTACTCCTGTTTTAAAGGTTCTGATATTTCCCCCAAGAATTTTATGTTGGTCTTTTTATCTGTTAGTATTTGTTTTATAAAAGCAAGAGTTTGGGGTCTAATCATTGTTCTTTCGAAATTTGGAATAGTGACTCATGATCAACTGAGTCATACGATTTTTTAAAATCGAAAAAAGTGCAGACTAAACTGTTGCTACGTATTATTTGATGTTTGAGGATTCCCTATTATTATTTATTCATTGATAATAATTTAATAATGGGTTTACATTTCTCAACACTCGCAGCCTTACTTAATGTTGACTAGACTGGCGCCGTCCTATTACATTCTCCAGCAAACATGCTCGATGGCCGATAGGCAGAAATTAAAGTAATTTCCAGCTTTCCCTTCGGCTTATTTTCTAGTTAATTTTGTTTCTCTCCACTCAGCATTCTGATACATCCCATTATTTGCTGCTGCTGCCATCTTGTTATTATTATTATTATGGCTTTACGCTTCGTCGACGTCGAGGTCTTTGGAGGCGGGATGGGACTGGGGACAAGGATCGGGAAGGAATTCACCATGGCCTTGTTGAATGAAGCATCCCGGCATTCGCCGGGAGTGATTTGGGGAAACCTTGTAAAACCCAAATGTGGATGCCAGAATGGGGATTCGAACCCTCGTCCTCCCGAATGCGAGGCCAGAGCGTTAACCACTCACTCACAACGCTCAGTCTGCTCCAATCTTCCCAACTTACATCACTGTCTTTCCAAACCACTGCAAAAGCCCTGTGTCATTGGAAAATGACAGTAAATTGTATTTAGTGCCTCTATTATCTTGTCTTTCATTCAAAACCTGCCTCGGCGTTTCACAAGCCGAGAGCAGCTCACTTGTTTCCCGTCTAGTCTCGCAGGACTCTTGGGTTTCGTTGTCCGGCAGACCTCTGTGGTTGCGGGCCACCTGCGTGTTCATGATCTCGGCGAACTTGGCGTCTCTGTAAGTGTGATAACACTCATATATTTATCATGGATTGTTCTTATCACGTGTAACAACACGTGACGAAGGATCATTGCAGATGGAACTTGACCGGGGATAGTTTCACATCTATAGATTAGCACACTGTAAAGTAGATCGAAAGTCAGGAGGCGACCTGGTGCGGTGGAGACGTCTTCAGGCTGAAGTGCACCATTTCAAGTGGGCGTGATAATTTCTTGACCATACGACTATGGACTGTAAAAACATATAAACATATTATCAATCATAATTCACAAGCGACTCACATGTAATATTTCTGCACTTACAAGGGGAGGGCACGACCTTGGGATTTTATTTTGGGATGAGACTTTGCGTAATAATTGTACCCCTTTAGGATGTTTACCTCCTGCAATCGTAAGACGCAACGCTCAATAGATTCGAAGAAAACGGCCTTTAAAAATTCAAGCCCAGCTTATTTTTTTTTTTTGCTGTTGTCGTTCTTTAGACTGGTTTGATGCAATCCTCCATCCCTTCCTATCCTGTGCTAACCTCTTCATTTCTACATACCCCATACAACCCACGTCCTCAATTATCTGCTTCATATATTCTAATCTCTGTCTTCCTCTACAGTTCTTACCTTCCACTGTTCCCTCCACTAACAAATTAACCAATCCAGCATGTCTCAAAATATGACCTACCAACCTGTCTCTTCTTCCATAAACTTCTTTACTCACCCATCATTTCCAAAACTTGTTCATTTCTTACTTTGTCGGTCCACCTAATTTTCAGCATTCTTCTGTAGCACCACATTACAAATGCTTCAAGTTTGTTTCTTTCCGGTATTCCTAAAGTCCATGTTCCGCTGCCGTAAAGTGCTGTGCTTCACACATAGAGTTTTAAGAAGTTCTTTCTGATTCCTAGATCAATATTTGAAACTAAAAGATTTCTCTTTTTCATGAAGGCTCTTTTTGCTAGTGCTATTCTGCTTTTAACATCACTTCTGCTTCGGCCATCGGTTGTAATTTTGCTTCCCAAGTAACAGAACTCACTCACTTCTCCTATTGCATCCGATCCTATTTTTATATTTGATCTGCTAGTATTGGTATCATTTCTGCTACATTTCATCACTTTTGTCTTACTTTGATTTATATTCAGTCCAAAATTTTCCTTCAGTATTTTGTTCATGCCATTCAATAACTTCTCAATATCCTCAGCCCTCTCTGCTAACAAGACAATGTCATCAGAAAATCGTAGCATACTGATTTTTTTCTCCCTGGAAACTTATACCACATGGAAATTTTTATTTGACTTTCTTCATTGCTTCTTCTACATACAAGTTGAATATTAACGGGGATAGACTACAACCTTGTCTCACACCCTTTTTAACTGACGCATGTCTTTCGTGATTCTCTACTTTTATTACAGGCACTTGATTCTTATAAAGTTTATAGAGTATTCTTCTATCACGATACTTTAGACCTGACTTCTTTAAAATTTTGAACATCTTGTCCCTCCTAACATTATCAAAAGCTTTTTCTAAATCAACAAATGCCATAAAAGTATCTTTGTTTTTCTTGATCCGCCATTCAAGTATTAATCTTAAAGACAGAATTGCTTCCCTTGTACCGCGATTTTTCCTAAACCCAAACTGATCTTCACCTACTATCTCTTCTACTACCCTTTCCATCCTTCTGTATATTATTCTGGTCAGTAATTTTGAAGCAGGTGATGTTAGACTAATTGTGCGATAATTCTCACATTTGTCGGCTTGCGGTTTCTTTGGAAGTGTGAAGATGATATTTTTATTAAAATCAGTTGGAATTTCTCCTGTTTCATAACTTTTTGATATCAGCTTGATTAATCTTTTAATTCCTTCCTCTCCTAGAGATTTAAGAAGTTCTGCAGGGATCTCATCAATTCCAACTGCCTTATTAGCTTTCAAGTCATTCAGAGCTTTATTAAATTTCTGTCCTCAAAACAGGATCTCCCAAGTCATCCAAGTCGACATCGCCTTCCTTTTCCAATACATTATTGTTCAAGTCGTCCCCAACATACAGTTTCTCAATGTATTCATTCCATCTGTTAGCTCTATCTTCTGACCTTAAAAGAGGTTTCCCATCGGCAGCTTTAATGTTCATACCTCTTTTCTTCATTTCTCCAAAATTCTGTTTGATCTTTCTATATGCAACATCTACTTTTCCTGCAACCATTTCCTTTTCTGCTTCTTCACACTTTTCTTGTAGCCATTTTTCTTTTGCTATTTTGCATTTCCTATTTATTTGATTTCTAAATTGCCTGTACTGCTCTTTTTCTGCTTCATCCTGAGCATTTTTGTACCTTCTCATCTGATCGATCAGCTGCAAATTTTCTTCTGTGATCCAAGGTTTTCGGGCAGCTTGTTTCCTAAAGCCTAATGTTTCTTTGCCAGCTTTCATTAATTCGGTCTTTAATGCATTCCATTCGTCCTCGGTTGAGCTCCTTTCACAGTTACCTCTTAGACCTAAGTCTACCATTTCTGCAAATTTTTCTCTTGTGTTAGATTGTTTCAGTTTATTCACTTTCAGTCTGTTCTGCTTATGCTGCTTCCTTATTTGCTTGAATTTCAGATTGCACTTCATTACTATCAAATTGTGGTCTGAGTCTATGTCTGCTCCTGGGTACGCTTTACAGTCCAGAACTTGATTCCTGAATCTCTGTTTGACCATGATATAATCTAGCTGATATCTGCCTGTATCCCCAGGACGTTTCCAGGTGTATATTCTTCTTGCATGGTTCTTAAACAGTGTGTTCGCCACTACTAGCTTATGTCTTTCACAAAATTCTAGCAACCTGCTTCCTCGCTCATTTCTTTCTCCTAGACCAAAACTTCCTACAGTATTCCCCTCTTTTCCTTCTTCCACTATTGCATTCCAATCACCCATGATTATTAAATTTTCCTCCCCTTTCACACATAGGATTAATTCTTCGATTTCAGCATATAGTTTTTCTATTTCTTCGTTATCTTCCTGTGACGTGGGCATATATACTTTTACTAATGTGGTTGGGACGGGCTTAGTTTCTAACCTCATCAAAATAATCCTGTCACTAAATTGTTCATAATAACTCACCCGTTTCCCTACTTTCTTGTTCATTACAAATCCTACTACACCAGTGACTCCATTGACAGCTTCCCCAGAACAGAAATCTTGTGCGTGCTTTCATTTATTCTCACTAATCCCAACAACATCTAACTTAAGTTTTTCCATCTCCCGTTTTAAGTTTTCTAACCTACCTGCCCTATTTAGACTTCTAACATTCCACGCTCCGACTCGTAGAAAGTTTCTGTCCATTCTGATGACTCCTCCCTGAACTGTCCCCACCCGGAGATCCGATTGGGTGACTATTTTACCTCCGGAATATTTTACCCAGGAAGAAGCCATCATGATATATGTAATTTGAGAGGATTATATGTCCTCGGGATACCCTTTGGGTCTTTAATGCAATGGTTTCCCGTTGTCTTCTGCATCCCCATGCCGTTGATAATTTCTGATTCATCCACCTTTAGGGGCCGTTTCCAACCCCAAGGGCAAGAGGGTGCCCTGAGCCCAGCTTATATACTAGTGAAATTCGGGTCAGGCTAGCAGCGCAACAGCCTAGTCAGTAACGAGCCTGCGCCATGCCTGGGTGCTCTGGGTTCGAATCTCGATTACGTCTATTTTTTTATTTTTTTATTTTTCTGTTTTTACAGTTAAATAAGTTTTTATTCAATTTTATTGATTATTTAATTTGAATTTCAACTTTTAAATTGTAATATGAGTATATTAACTACCCTATAACTTACTTTAAATACTTTAAAACTATAATGGTCATAATATTCTTTAAATATAATTAAATTTTAAGTTATTTCATTAACAGTGTTATAAGTTTTATTTCGGATATTATTGTTGTTCTAGCAAAAATTCCGCTTTATTTAATTGTCCTCGATGCTAAAAAATTGATTGTTTTAAATGTTTTATGATGATTACTATCCCACCTCACATTTGTAATAAAAAATTTAAAAAATCAATATTAAAAAAACACAATGAATTTTTTTTTTACTTTTGAATAAATATTATTATTATAACCATTCGTAATAGTGTATTTTAAACAATAAAATATTGTAACTGTTATAGCTTTATAAAAAAAAAAATTAAAAATTGAAAAAGAAAATAATACATCAAATCTAGATTCGAACCCACAGCGCTTACGCTGTTACTGACTGGGCTGTTCTGCTGTTGGCATGACCAGATTTTTATATATATATAAAATTGGCATTTGGCTTCGAGGCCATACAGCCAGCACTATGTAATCTTGTAGTTGGCAAGTATGTATTGGATCACTCGATGTATTATTGATTCTATCTGGTATAGACGACACAAGACAAACACAACACTTAATTAAAACCACCTATGTCCTGGGCCGGACTTGAACCGGCGACCCCTGCAACGCGAGGCCAGCACGCTATCCTCTACACTGCCGGGGTCGGCCTGACCAGAATTTCACTACTATATAAGCTGGGCTTGAATTTTTAAAGGCCGTTTTCTCCGAATCTATTGAGCGTTGCGTCTTACGATTGCAGGAGGTAAACATCCTAAAAGGGTACAATTATTACGCAAAGTCTCATCCCAAAATAAAATCCCAAGGTCGTGCCCTCCCCTTGTTAGTTGGATTAGTGAATCTGTGTTCTGAAATAATTGATTTATTAATCATGAATTTAAAGCGGTTACCATTTTGTTGACGGCTGGTGCAGCGTTGCCTGGAGCTGTTGTTGTGTGTCTGCTGACTGCTCTGTGGAACACACCTCCTGAGGCGACCAGCCGAGTCTCCCTGTGGCTGCTTACCCTGCACATGTCCTGCCCTGTGGTACCGGCAGCGTACGTGAGACTAGTCCAGCACAACTCGTTCGCCTCCAAGCACGTCCGTCTCGCGCTATCGCTGGTCTAACACAGAAAGGTAAACACAAATGTTAATAAAATATTCCGTTTACTTTTGCCGGACTCGCGTTGCTTTCAACGATGTTTTATTTCCAACGTTTCGGTGCCAAACCTGGAGCCTTTATCAGGGTTGTTTAGAGTTGATGCATCCCTGCACCACTCCGTCTTTTGCCTTTACGTTCAGAGAAACGTTGCAAATAAAACATACTTGAAAGCAGCGCGAATCCCGCAAAAGTAAGTGGAATATTTTATTAGCATGATGCCAGCTACAAGCGTAAAATATTATAAACACAAATGTTAAAAAATGAAACTTAGCACACTTATCCTTTGAAACAAGGAGGAAAATACTGTCTACAATTGGTTGAAAAATTATCTGTATAAATAATACATGTTGTCTCATAATTTTGAAATACTACTGAATGCCGATTTTTTTTTTTTTTTTTTTTTAATGGCTTTCGTCATCTTAGGCCACACAGCCAGCCTGATGAATTTTTCCAGATAATTAGACACTCCACAGGACGGACATGACATTCACAGATACAACAGTTAAACACCCATGCCCGCGGCCGGACTCGAACCGGCGACCTAACACTCTAGCCCCTACGCTACCGAGGCCGGCGCTGAATGGCGATAGACAGACGCGTTGGATATGGACGTCTGTATACTGCTTTTTCCGTGTATCGGTCAGACAGCACTGTGTTTAAACGCTTGCTTACTAATGTTTGGGTCGTGGTCTCCGGTTCAAATCTCTGTGGAGGCTAAGATTTTTAAATATTTTTTTTGATCGTAAGAGTCACGCCTGGGCCGTAGGTTATTCGGATTGAATGTTAAACTGTAGATATCACAAAGTTAGGAGTGCAATTCGAGGCAAATCGTAGGTAGTCTTGCAATGTTGTAGGTGTACACTTTTCTACGTTATAATGATTCCTCAGGGGTTGTTCGCAGTCAGTGTGTGTGTGTGTGTGAACTGCAGTAATAATATTATAAATACGGAAGTAAGTCTCTGTCTTTTTGTTACGTTTTGACGACCAAATGGCTATATCGATGTTGATGGAATTTGACAAGAAAATCTGTATCAGGACATTTTCTCCGGTATGTTTAATAGTTGTAGTCACGAAATTTTGAAACCTTATCGAAAGGTGACAGAAATATGTTGGAAACTGATTCTCTTCAAGAGATTGGTTCGACGGTAGAATGATATAGTGTTGTTTGGGTCCAATCCTTCGTTACCAACAACTTTCTATATTCAATTCTGGCAAAAAATTATTAATCCACGCGTACGAAGTCGCGGGTACGAGATAGTAATAATATAATAAACTTTTAAAAAAAGTAATAATAAAATAAAGATAAAGAAAACCCTCGACAGTCTTCGTGTGGCAAAGAAAAAAATTCTGCGGTATGCTTCACTATGTCCCTAAAGTATTTCTGAATACGTGGGAGGCTTTCTAAACCATTTTCATACTGATTATTGGACCATAAATCGATCTCTCTAAGAGCCAGGTTGGCCAGGCAAGTCACTCCCTGCCGGTATTGTTGGGTCGCTTAGGCATGTCCTCTGATATATCGGCGCCGTGCACAAGTTTCTAATAACCTACACAATCAAAATGAACATCCACTAATCATTCCATTAATAATGAAAGCCAGCATTCCTCCTCACGTCATTCAGTTGTGAGGTGGGGAAAAGTTTTAGCCAATCGCTGATTGATGAGATGATTCGAAGAAGGGTACAAATGAGGGTCATTTCAGCAAGTTCCTTGAAGGGACTTGTCTCCAGAAAAGTTCCCACAAGTGTGTTTCACTACTTGAGCAACAAAGTGACACCATTGTTAAAGAAAGGGCCAATTGTTCCGTGTATTCGGTTAACGAGTTGGAACGGAAACCATGCATATGGTGTGTCGTCACTCATAGTAATTTGGCGACAGTGTTTTCTGAATTTAGTGATTTCAACTTAACGTCTATGCCAACTCTCATTTATATTAGAATTTGTTGCTTCCTGTTGACACTGGCAGATTTTCTCGCACCGCATATTGTGTTGGCTTGGTAGGTGCTATCAATGACATGTTTCAACTGGTTGAAAGCAATTCAAACTTGGTGGATGGGACTGGGGACAAGAAACGGGAAGGAATTCATCTATGGCTTTTTTTTTAAGAAGCATCCCGGCATTCGTCTGGAGTGATTTGGGGAAACCATGGAAAACCCAAATCTGTATGGCCGGACGGGGATTCGAACCCGCGTCCTCCCGAATGCGAGACCAGAGCGTTAACCGTTGGTTTCTCAAAATCAGTCCAGTCGAATGACGCAATGATCCTTTCAAAAGGCCGTTGACGAATTCCTTCCCGTCCCTTGACCTCTAATACTCCTCCACCTCTACTGAGCTCGACGGCAAAAGAAACGTAAAGGTCAAAGAAAACAAAACTGGTTGGACGCAGTTAAGGTTTAACAACACGCGTCAAAGAAAAGCTTATTAAATGGGCTACAGAAAGTACAATAGAGCCATTAAAATGATACACACCGGTCACCACTAAAATTTTTTGCGGTTTTATTTCAGTTCATGTGTGTGAGCTTTATTTTCCACTTCCCAGTTTAATCTCAGATGAATGAAAAGCATCGTATAATGAAAGTATTCTGTGTAATATATCGTAAACTGAATTAACGGTTATAGGAATTTCTCGAAATATGTAATAAAGGAAGTGGGTAAAGTTTTATTGTTTTGTATACATGGAGTGTCGTCCATTTAAGTAGAACAATTTTTTTGCTATCAAATAGCAGACTAGTTGTTATTTGCTAGTTGCTTTTTTTCCAGTCCAATGATAGGAAAGTTTTCAGTGATTTGCATATCACCGTGTCTTTTTTTGGCATTTAGCCTTAGGCTAATCTCGCCAGGAGCAGAGGGTAGGGATACTAGGTTTTAGTTATTAGTTTTCTTTATTGTAATGACTTTATATTAGGTTCTTGGTTTTTACAACGTACTTGTGTATTGAGTTGATGGCTTTTGTATCTGGTTCTGAAAGAGTAGTCATTAGGATATTATGTCCTTAATTTTTGTAGCTTTTCTTATTAGTTCTTTTCTGGTTTCTTTGTATTCATCACATATCTCCGTTTCGCTATCTTGTCAGAAGCAAAGACTGGCGCTGCATAGACAGCGCTCCACGCGTCTTGGCTCTGCGCGCTCATTAAGTTCTGGACAGCTGCCGTCACCGGAGAAGTGGTTTCCGCCCCATTTCCGGTCCACTTCTTCTTCTTCTTCTTCTCGTGTCGATGACAGCATCAAATATGAGGTAGTTTTTCCGCCAATGCGATGGCTTTGTCAGTAGCTGATTGGATGTCAAATTCGGATACATTCATTCTTCAGCTTCTTCCGGTGCACTGAACTTAATTAGACCTAATCTGGCATACTCTTAGGAGCTTTCAATCGAAGTTTTAAACCAGGGGTCCCCAAAGTGGTCGATTTCGACGGCAAGGGGTCGATATTGGCCGCAAAGGGGTCAATAATATTCTCAATGGATCGAATAATAATAATGGGGATCAATTAAATTTTCCTTAAAATTTCAAATATAATTATATATTTTACGTTTTATGACACGTGCGGTTAGCAACTGCAGGCCAATTTCTATCTACCCATAATGTTGTTATTATTTTTTAAGATTATAATAACACTGTAAAACATCTCTTTTTTCTGTTAATGTTATTAGGTGAATTTTATAAGGTATGGGAACTATAAATTCTTTCGTTGGGTTGTTGTACACGCCTTCTTATCGTATAAGATCAGAAATTCCAAAAAGGATTTAATGTTTTTTTAAATTAAATACTTAATCTGGGGATCGACAAGGAGGAGGATATTCCATGAAGGTGTCGACCGGATATAAAGTTTGCGGCCACCTGTTTTAAACAATGAGGAGACTGTGTATTCAACAACAGGAGAGCATTCGGTGGAATCCCTGTAAGTGAACGTAATGCTGCAAGTCATGACACTTGGATGCTGCTTCGCTCGCCAGCAGCTAACTATTTTGTATCTTTTATTTAACAGTCACATTTTTTGAGCTTACTGATATATTATATCGGAGGAATAAGATGCTGTACCGCATGCTTATGTCTGTTTTTCCTTCTCTGATGTTAGTAGAACTGGAATGCATAGAGGTAAGAAGAGCTTGGTGCAAAGCACTCTCTGTTACGCACTTTAGTTTGCCCTGCAGGGTATATGAATAGACGAATTATACCACTGTGCACACAGGTTGTAGTTCTTTCGTTAAATCCTTATTTCTAACATAATTCCATGCCTTCTGTTTACAATACACATTAGTTCTACTAGGAAAAATAAACATACTGTCCTAAATACTTCTCCTTAAAAATGAATAATTTAACCAAAATCTTAATTGATATATCTGGCTTTATTTACATTTCTTCCTAATTTATAAAGACTGTTTGTGATTACAAACTACATCGACAAATTATTTCCCCGCTAGACAAGGGACACACAATGAATATTCGCTGCCCGTTTAAACAAAATAAACGAAATGTTTTATGCGGTTTCATATTTTCTATCATGATTTGGCTAAATTACACCAACGCAGCAAATTCGTTTGTTAGTCACACTTCATCAGCTAGTTAATGTACTGCTTTTACCAAAAAGATTTTGTTTTCATTTTTAAATTTTCATATTATGTTGCCAATCGGTCCTCCAAGACTTGCTTGGCTGGGTGTGGATACGCTTTCCCTCCTCCTCAGGGACTTGCCATAATTCCTTCTTTTGCAGGAGTCTGAATGGTGGATTGTTCTACTATTCTGTGTTTTCGCTGTATCCAAAGTTTAGTATTCGCTGTTGTGATGAACGCTGTAGAAATTTGTCTTACAGTTGTAGATATCTCACGTACGTTTTGTGTCTCCATATTCTAGAATTTATAGTAGTGTTGAGTACTCTATATTCTGTTAACTGTACGTTAGTTCAGTACTGTCCTTATTGTCTTCCCGAGTTGAAACTAGGTGTTTGGGATTCTCTATTTACATTAATGATATATGAGACCAAGGTGACAGAAAATGTCATGGTAGAAGGAAATGTGTAGTTAGTAGAAAATGTCAAACAGGTTGGAAATGTCACTGGACGTTTTAATTACGATGTTGTTGGGAACGTCAATAAATAAGCATGGTGCGTCAGTAACGCCGTTCATTCCGCCTCAGTAGTGGCTGAGTCTAGTCTGGTGACCCTACAGCATAGGTGTCAAACTCAATTTTGCAGAGGGCCTGTAACATAGCAAACGTCTGTGCCCTGCAATAGTATCTGTGGCAGACGTCGTGTGTTAATGCTATGTTGTCTTGGTATAGTAGTGAGTCTTTAACCTCCGTCAGGTGAAGTTCTGACGAGGGAATATTTTTCGGTCGAATAGTAGAAATTGTGAAACCTTCGGTGAAGTGGATGATGGAGACTTGCATAATGTGGAACTCACTGTTTTAAAGTGAATGCTGTGTTTTCAAGTGACTGTATAGCGTTAAGAGGACGATAGTGAATGTGGGAGTCTATTTTGTAAGTCAACCTCTCTTATCCCACGAATCTGTGGTTTTCGAAGAAGAAGTCCGATTCCTTGTTGATATATTGTTTGGTGGTGGTACTTTCCGTCGGTGTAGTGGTAGAGGTTAATGAACTAGAATAAAGTTTTTTTTTAGTAGATGTTCACCGTAAACTGTGTGACTGTCTCATTTAATTATCCCGATGGAGAACAGTACCTAAACCTGGCGACCGCGGCTTAAAGGACCTTTTATTTAATTAACAATTGTTTGTGTTTAGATAAGTGACTTTTAATTAAAATCATTAATCACGCCAGTAGGCTTTCAGGCCGTATATTAAATTTAGAATGTGTAGGCGGGCCAGATTCAAATAATTAAATGTACTGAATTATTATAAAATTTTATTTATTTAATTGTATAGTATATATTATCTTCTTTCTGTGTCACATTGCGATCGCGGGCCGTATTGATAGGGCCCGGGGGCCGGATGCGAAACGCGGGCCGTATCTTTGACATCACTGCCCTAGAGCCTGCACAAGATCAACGGTGTGGAGTGCGAACCACGAAGCGTCATTGCGTACATCACGTGATTAAAATAGAACTAAACGAAGTGCAGTTGAAAGTCGCTTCACTTAAGAAGATTCAAACAGAAACTTAACAATTCGGTTCTGACTTTGACAATATAGCATATGAGGCTGAAAGGCCACAGAATTTAAATTTCTTCATTGTTGGTACCGGATGCGGCAGTGACCACGTCCTTTTACATCCACGTTTGCATTGTTAGGACACGCGGTTTACGCAGGACTAGCAATTTGAGCGAGATCAGAAATCACGTTTATCGCTGTACCATGTTAATTTTGGTTCGGACGTGGAGGCTTCTCTGATTGCCATGATTGGTGGTTGCGTAGGAGGATACTGGCAGCGACACAATTAGATTGATTACCCTGTAAGCAGATCTGGAGAGTTAACCAAATAATTTCGTCAGCTGAGAGAGGTCCTCTTTCTCCATCATTAGTGAAGAGGTGGAGCACCGATTTATATTTGATCGCGTGTGCTAAGTATCTTATATCATCACAGGAAAAGATAACTGAAAAGGAAAATATGTCATAAAAAGTAAACGATTAAAAAACAGACTGACATTATAATCGAATTTTCAAACAAAGTTGTTTGCTGTATTAAAAAGAATTTACGAAAAAAAATAATGATAAAAACCGGCCAAAAACACAAAAAGTAATAAAAAACAGAACCAAAAACGAGTTTTGTTTCAGTAGCACAACATTCCTCATGAAACTAATAATTTAACATGTTGCCTTCAAAAAGAATGATACAGGTATCAATATTTTGTGTATTAAATATAAGCAGTGTCTCTATAATTACTTTCTTCTGTTACACTCTCCGTATTGAATCCTGGCGAATGAAAACCGGAAGACATTTCCCTCTTATCAAGAAATTATGTGGAATAATTTTTTTCGTCAGCTAGGAGTGAATACTGAAAGGAATGCGCAGGAAAAGTGTTTGATCACTGTAAAAGGCTTAAAATGCAACTATGACTCTCTCATTTGCCAGAAGGACTGAGGAAAGCCATCTTGAAACCTCAATGTAGATGGTTGTTTCCGCTTATCTATTTTCATCTCTCCGTACCGAATAAGCAGTGGTTTTAACGTAATCCAAACGCAGGGGCGTAGCTACTATAGGGCTAGGCGGTGCAGTGCACCGGGGCCCCTACGCTGAGGGGTCCCCAAGCATACCTCTGCGGGGCCCCCAAGCGCAGTTCAGAGGCCCACGAGCCTTCATGGCAAACTGGCGACCTTTTTTCTTTTTTTTCTTTAGCTCTACAGTCGTCTAAGGGGGCCCCTGACACGCAGGTAGCCCCTCAATAAGGGCCCTCCCACTGCTCAGGGGGCCCCTAAGCACAACTCAAGGGCCCCCATCCTCAGCTCAGGGGCCCTTACCAGCAACACAGTGCAAAAAAAAAAGGTCGCCCATCTGGCCTGAGGGCATCTTTTGAGTAAGATCGACACACAACCACGAAATTTCAGAAACAGTTGATAAATCAACTTGTATGAGTAATCAATGTCACGTGAATCGAACTGAATTTGGTTATTTCTTATTTATTTTTCCTAAACTATTTCACTTCATACTCTGAAGTGGTTCTGTATTTTCATTACTTTCTCCTTCCTTGTATTTATTCACTGTTCTCGGCGTCAGTAGTTTTATAGCTGCAGTTTTTCTACTTTAGGTCATTTTCAAGTTGACTGCCATGGAAATGCAATATATTGCTCCTTTATTTTACTAGCCGACTGCACGAGACTAAAAAAGTCCATTGCAGTCTGCATCATACAGAGTGGTGTTCCTTCGAGAATTAAGTTAACTAAAGATTTAAGAGGGCCGCGTTGAAGGTGTAGTACTTACTGGATCACAGGTAAAAATTTTTTGGGTTGGTTAATAATACACACGTAGGTAAAACATTAGGCCCATGTAACTTTCTTTTTAGCATTTATCATACATATCGCAACAGAAATCTCCAGGACGGAAGCAAAAGACCGGAAGATACATCTCCATCATCAAGTTGAGTCGAACAAACAACATCGAAGTCCAGGCGCTAATAGCACTACTCTAAAAAATAACAGACCTGTGGTGATCCTAGAAAGCCTCGGAGTCACCTTACGACCAAACACCCTTCACATTTCGTTGGATGTGTCACTGATTGTGAATTCCAGTATCTTCAATTTCGAATACTCTCAGAGGATCAGCTTTATTCGTGCAGCGAGTTGTATTGATAATTTCAGTTTGTGTATCTTGACCGTATCGTTTTATTTAAACTATTATTTCTTACATCTACTTTAATATTGCTGTGTAGCGTCCGAGCGATTGAATGCGACAAGACTTTGAGTTCGTCTCTGACAAAATACTCCTGGTTAGATTTAGCGGAGATATGTGATCAAAGAAATTACAGCCCTACTGTTACTTATAACTAGTAATGAGCAAGGATTCAGTGATAACAATTGAAATAGTAGTGAAAAAATTAAGCAACTTTAACAAATTCACAGAATTGAAGTACACTGACAAGCATGCGAAATTCAGGGAAATAATGCATGGAATTAACTCTAATGAAATTCAATGACATCACTAGCAAAAGTCTAGTCACTTGGAGTATCTTCCCTAAGCCAGCAGAGGGGTAGTAAATGCATTAGCCTGTACCTGAGAATTCTACATGGAGTGTGATGTCCATGCCGTCAAGGTGTTGACGAACGACTCTCTTAGAGCGTCAGTACATCGCGGGCTGTACACATGGAGTGGGGGAATCACGTGCCCACCCGTAATTGGTGCATTAGGCCTTAGTTAGTGATTTAGGGCTGGTAGAGTGGAAGACTGGTTTCTCATGTTACACAACTCTGCTAGCTTTGAAACTTTACTGCATCTAAAAGAATTAAGTTACCTGCATCCAAAGGCATGAGAAAAAATACTCCGAATAAACTTACTGTGCTTTTGAAGCTTAAAACCCTACCAAGTTTATACAGCTTTTAGAATTCATAGTCCTTCCAGGAATCTGTTTTTCGTGTTCCACTCGGCCTCAAGTGATAGATTTTACTATATCAACGTTCAGTAATCAGCTCAGAGGATCTATCTAAAAATAGGATTAACCTAAGAACATATAAATTTTACCAGATATTTGTATTTTACCTCATAAAAGTTCCATCGTGGTAACTGATTCCTTCTCGAGATAGCATAACAAGTCGAGCTACGTAGCTAAGGCAACAAGTGTTTGCAGAGACACCCCTCAGTCGGCAAAGGATTCCGTTAATTAACAGACGACGAACGCGTGATGTGTTGTGCCCGGCTGACTCTGCAGCAACACGTGTACTAGACTGCAGCTCCCAGTACATTCGTCCTGACTAGCATTATGTAACACTATCAAAACACCCTCAGATCATTTTTCGTTATTTATATTACTACAACTAGCCCCAAAGCCCATCAAAAATGACGGGTATAACGGACTGTTATGGTAATTTATTTCTGTGCACTTGCTTAACTGAATAGAATTTTTATGAAATAAAGCTCATTGTAATTTCTCGTCCCTTGTGCTGTAGCAAAAGCTTCAGTTGTCAACTTTGTCAAGGTTGCATTTCATCCTAACCACAATTTTCACTAACATTGCTGCTAGAAAAGCAAAGCTTCAATCACACGCGAATTAATACATTACCTGTATCGCACGTCAGTGCCATCATGGATCGCGATATAAACTTGATCCCAAATTTTCACAGGTTCTTACACCTTTCTTTCTTATTACCTGCGATGAAGATCGATGTTTTAACGGCTAATACAGCTTACATCGGCTGAAATAATGACCCCAGTGAAAACGGAGTACGCTAAAAATAAATCTTAATAACTTACGCTATGCCACGTAATATTTATTTGTGGTTTAGGCCATATATATCGCGATCAATTTGGAACTTCTTTCATTCAAAACAATTAATTAATTACAGTAAAAAAATAACTGATAATTAATATGCCAATTTAAACGAAATACATACTTTTCTTTCAGTGTTCTAATCCATTTATTAGCTATTGCTTAACTAAATAGAAATGTCATAAAATAAAATTCAATGTAATTCCTCGTGCCTTGCGTTGTAGCTAGAGGTTACGGTTTTCATCCGGGTCCAGGTTGCATTTCAACCTATCCACATACTACGATAAACTTGCTGCCAGAAAAACAATACTTCGAGATTAATACATGTACTGTATTGCATTTTACTGGCATCGGTATATAAATTTGATCCAAAATCTTCAAAGGTTTTTACAGCTTTCTTTTTTGTTATCCATGATTCAAACCAATATTGCGTTTGAACTACTGACACAGTTACATATTGCAGAAATAATAGCCTCTATAATATTGCTCAGTGAAAGCAAAGGAAATTAAAATAAATCTTATAAACTTACATTACGCCACGTAATATTTGTTGTAATTGTAGTGTAAGCTGCAGAGATGGTGATCAGTGTGCAACTGTTTCCGTTCAAACGATTTAACAATTTCAATAATAGGACACAGTTAAAATTATTTTGAAAACGAAAAATTATTCATGCCCTCTGCCGTAACGTCAAATACCAGTTGTAATTCTGACCCATTCTAAGGAACAATCTAATCAAAACTATCGCAAACATTGATGCTCCAAATACAAAGCTTTTATCTTACATATCTATGGACAAAGAATTTAAGGAATACTTCTATATACCAAAAGAATATTACGTAAATATAAGCATCTAACGACTGATATGTCGATTTAAACGCAATACATACTTTTTTTCCAGTGTTCTGATTTATTCACGGATTCTTAGAAATGTTATTAAATAAGGTGCATGACATAGAACAATGGCGTAAACGGTAACCTCATAATTGCGACGTCATAGTGACGTTAGGGCGTGACAAGACGTCATAGATGACAGACAGTTACTTATTATAATATTAATTATGACTATTATTAATTATAGGTGTTTTAAATATTTGTATAAATGTCTGTAACGTGTTGTATATAATTTCAGGTTTTCCACAGATTAGTAGTTTGTAATATGGGTAGCTTTAGTTTATAGTATTTAAGAATTTTGTATTCTAGTATCTTTGGCCCACAACAGCTGGGCACACTATTAAGTGTCGTTGGCCAAGCGAGCGAGGCGGGTTGTTACACCACGTAGATAATGTCACGTGACGCGAGTTTATGCTTCACTATTGAGCTATGTAACTTACTAGTTTATTTTTTCGTCACCTACAGCGCCACTACGCAAAGTGTGGTATTGTCAACTTCCAGTTGACCATTGTGCATTTGTTTTCGTTTGCGATGCAGTCTGTGGTCAATAATTGAAGAGGTAAAAAGGCGAAGTAATTGCTTTTTAAAGCTGGAACACGTAATCTGTAGAAGTATACTAACCAAGAATTGACTAACAGCAAGAATTAACACCATCAAAGGCAATTAAGCTTTGAATTTACGTTTTAATTTTTGCCTCTTGCCGTCGTTTCATTCATCGTTTTGAACAGCTCGAAATCATTTTAAAATTATAAATGTCTTATATTAGGCCAAAGTGTTTTTAGAATAGCTTTAGCGTTCTGTTTACATGTAACATAGGGGAGAGGAACTTCTGAACATCAGCCAAACATTGCTTGAAGTTGAACTTGTTCTTCTGTATGCTAATTTCCCATAGATTGGTTTAACAGAGTTTCGTGCCAACCCTGAAAATAAATTTTTTAATCTTTCACGAAGATACGTAATATTAGCCATTAGTTTTTTTTATTCATTTTGTTGAGTTTAAAATATGCGAATGACGGCAAACTTAGTCTTGTGGCCGCTTAATTTCTTAACTACTGGATTTTTTAACCTTCCTGTAAAATGCTGTTCACATTATGGATTGATCAGTTACAGAGAAAATCTTAACTGCGACATATTTTTATCTTCAGCTACATATATATATGTACATATTTTTAAAATCGCGTGAAAACGATTACTTTGACCAAGCTATTTAATACCCTTTTTGTCGGTTAGATAGATTTTCAGTCGATCTAAATTACTTTTAAGTTAATTTTCTCACAGAATGTTGCAGAGAAAGGTAAGCAATCCACAGCAAATCTAGGTTATGTTTCCGTAATTATGAACACAACTACAACACGAATAATTGATTCCGAGCAGAGGAGCATACGAGTCATACATTCAGTTCATACTCTTAATTCGAAGCATGAAAATCAAGCAACCATTTACCACTTGTCAAGCGATGAATTAAAATCCGATTTTAGAAAATGACAACTACGCACTCGATGGAGTTTTTCCATGTCGCAGTTGATAACTCATCGCTTTCGCCGGTCTTAATCCCTGGAAAAAACATGATAACTGAGACCATTACTTTTCACCGAAATCGCCAATCATCTGTAGATGCAACGATTAACCGACCTAATTCAGTTTTTAATAAGCCTTGTAGCGACGATAGCACATGTAAACAAAGTGCTAGAGCGTAACCGGGAGTTCCGTACACCACATATCGGTGTCCACACACTCTATAAGGAAGCTGTAATAGTTTAATAAATGTGTCAATTAGTTTGGCTGGATGTTATATAAATGTAAATAAGTGATACAAGTGACGGAGATTATTAAATAGACTGGTATTTACCCAGAATAGTGCATTTTCATTTACCACATCGTAACAATTACTGTTGATTTCATTAGTAACTATATTAACCAAATTTGTCTAAGCTGAAGGCTCGCACATGTTAACTGATGATCAGTGGACCTAAGTCATCAGAAACACGACGTCATCAGCGGTTAGTGTGGCAACACTCATAATCAACGTAGATCCTCGATGGCTGTGTTGGATAATGCCGAAGCTTACAACTGGCTTACCACTACCATACTAATAATGCTTATAGTTACCGTCTTAAATGTTTTCTAAATTTATCGGTTTGAGTAACACTCAGACGCACAAGAGGATATCAAGTGACGTTACTTGCCTAGTTCTACGATCAGACTTATACGCTACAACACAATGAACTTTATTACAAATGTTTGATTATGGATGCTTGAAAATTATGTTCTTCATGATGGCGAAATAATGTGTTATAAATGTTTGTAATGTGTTTGATGGAAAAAAAGGAGGGGTTAAAAATATGGGCCTATGTATGCTAATATCTTAAAAATGTTTGAAAGTGATTGCTACAAAAATATGTTTTTAATGATGGCTCAGTAATATATTAAAAATTTATATATGGCTTCAACAAAATAATGTTTAATTTTAATGATAAATATTATAATGATATAATGAAGTACAAGTGCTCAAATGCTTTTGTTGCTAAATATTATATCACAAGTGTCTGAATTTTTGATGCGAAGTAATTTTCTTCTGTTAGCTGGTCAAAGTGGAGAAAGGCAAAGACCATAAAATAAATAAAATAAATTAAAAATAAATACTTGTTCCAGAGGCATAATATAACACAAATCATTATACTTTGGATTATATTAAATAATTTCATTTTCGTACTCAACCCTAATGATGTATGTATAATGTACTATATGTATATATATGTTTTCGCTAAATATTTGGTAATAATGTACTATAAATGGTCATGCCATGATCGATAGCAAACAATTTGGCAGCGCATAAATATATAAGTGGTAGTATGTGCCAAATATCTTGTAAGTTACTGAAAGTTACTGCTGCCAAATATGTTTCTAAGGAGAACTAGTAATATAAATGACTATGTTGTCTCTAGTACTAAATTATAATTGTACCTTTGTTTAAATTTAAAAACGGTTTGTAATATAGAAGAAGTACTTAAATTGTTCTTATTGCTAAAATACATCATAACGATGGCCAATGATAAATACTATATTACAAGTGTTTGTATTTTTGTGTAAACAAATGTATCTCTGGTAGTTGGTCAAATTGGCGAAAGCCAAAGACCATTTAATACAAATAAAAAAAAAAGAAAAAAAAGTGACGTTACTTCCTCTACAGCAGGTGTCCCTTATGTTTGTTCCAATTATTCATTAAACCTTTTCTTTCTGCAAACCCATATCACTAAGCAACACCTCATCTTTGTATTTCCTCAGAGTGTAATTTCGTTCTTTACCAATGTACCCGATTTCCCGCTGTGCCAGCTAATACCATGTTCAACCTCTGAAGTTGAGAAGAACACCAACAGTCAAGCTCCTCAAGAAACTAAGCGACCTCGGTCATGTAGGCCCGACTAGTGTAACCACTCTTCTGGCCACCGAGGACATAAGAACGTATAAGTTAATATTTGCATTTTTTTTATATATAACGATGTGTATTACAATATAGAGGTGATTTCCGATTCATCCTGTATATTGTTCCTTTATTTATTAATGCTTATATAGAACATGGAAAAGGATTGTGGAATCAATGTATGTAAAAATTTATAGTTATATGCAATTTTATATGTGTATGTCCAAGACAGTATGTTATGGTAGAAACATCGTAGCTATTAACCGGATAGGAAGGAAATATTGAAAGCCGGTAATAGTATATGCTATGATGTAAACCTAAGCCATGTAGTATTTACGTTACATCTGAAAAGTAGGAATCTCTTACAAGATGGGTGTTACAAGATAGAGTGATTTCTGACATTGCAATTTCTCCTTTTACTAGCCTTAAAATGGAAACTGGATTGTAGAATTAATGTACTCAAATTGTATATCTATAAGCAGATTCATATGTGAGTCTTGTCTAAGGCAGTATGGTATGGCAGAAGAATCATAGACACAAACTTGTCATGTAATATGTATTAAAGTCTGTAATTGTATATGCTCGTTTGTAAAGACAACTCTGTATAGTATTAGAGCCACATGTGTAAGTCCAAATGTAAAAGTATACATGGTCTGGCTGTATGGTCAAAAAA
Source organism: Vandiemenella viatica (assembly GCA_031002005.1). Taxonomy (NCBI): domain Eukaryota; kingdom Metazoa; phylum Arthropoda; class Insecta; order Orthoptera; family Morabidae; genus Vandiemenella; species Vandiemenella viatica. The sequence continues at coordinate 18,371,945 of JARYHS010012519.1, forward strand.
CCCAAAGCCAATTAAAAAAAAAAAAAAAAAACACTCCTAAGCTTCTTTCTTGTGTCTGTCTCAGAAACCGTCGATATTTTTATCACTTTACTGATTATTTATTTCCTCGCCCTTTCTGTCCTAATCTCTGCTATTAACTATCTCAAAATTCGCATTTGTGAGTGCAGTGGCTGATATAAATTCGTTTATAGACTAACCAGCATAAAAAACAACTGGCTCCACAATTTACTGGTTTGGGTAGAGAAGTGCAGGATTAGATGGAAATCTGGAAGAGTGTAGTTGTGTCGTATAGCATGAAGTGAAGGAAACGTGAAGCGGTAAGTACAACAAGAAAGAAGAGCAGGACAGACATAGGCATATCACTCAGGGGAGGGCAGATGAATAATGTAGAATCTATCAAACATTTGGGAAGCTGCATTGAAGAAAAAGGAGGAAACTGGATACAGATAAGTGAAAATAAAGATGTTCAGATGGTTTTTTAATGAGTATTAGAGGCCTACTGTTTTGCTAAAGATTAAGGAGGCAATCCATAAAACATACTTTTTAGGACTTTGTATGGACCGAACACCTGGGTGATGAAGGAGAGGGACAAAAGGAGAGTGCGAGCTATGGAAATGAAATTTGAGAGGAGTAGAGGAGGACCAATGACAAGGGACAGAATAAGGAATGAGAAAACCAGGAGATGATCAAAGAGGAACCATTACAACAAAGAACAGAGCAACTAAGATTATAGTGGGACGGTCATGTGAAAAGAATTGGAGAGGAAATGATACCAAAGAAGATGCTGGACGTGGAGCTGAAATTAAAGTGGAAGACCGAGGGACTGATGGGCGAAATGTTAAAAAGTGTGTTGAGGAGGAAATTGGCTGATAGTGGAAAAAGAAGAGGGTAGATAGACAAGAGAGGCTTTTGTTCCAAGCAGATCCGTCCAATGGTTGGAAGCAGTTCTAGATGACGGGTGATGATTCACACAGGTTTGTAACATCTCTGTGCTTTCCAAAATATAACATTAGCCATTTTACTAGCATTAAAACTTGTAAAAGATGGTTTTAAAAAAGTTCCTTGTAAGTGAAAAGTATTTTTTTTTTTTTTTTTTTAATAATCGAAGGTGAGAAATATTGACAACAAATTTTTCGTCTGATCACCGTATGCACATCTTCTACCGTTTGGTTGGGACGAACGTTGACAGGAAAAACTTTCCGTGTATCTTAACATCCCGCTAACCTGCCCTGGGTTCAGGGTAGGATGGATTCATTGCGACCGACAAACTGAACGACTATTTACAGGGCTTATTTGTAGGTAGGACTACTATTAGCAAAAATTTCCCGATTCACCATCGGAGGCCAGCCGGGAGATACCCGGTAACGGTTACTCAAATATTCTCTTTTTTTTTTTTGTGATCAAGAGGTCAATATTTCAAATGTTTGAATGTATCGTGCGTCTGCAGAGATGTGAAGGAAATGTTAAATATATTTATGTCGTTTGTTCTCGCAGATTTATATCCGTGGTTGCCGTTATCCCTAAAGGAGTATAGGTGGTTGTCATCTGCGGTGAATTAAATATGAGTATTTTCTCACTGTCCAATAACATCATTTGATGCCCAATAGCTCGACATACACCGAAATAAAAAAAATAAATAAAAAAAAAAAAAACATAGAGAGCTTCCTTAGTAATGTTTAGGACCCGCCTTATTTCAGAGTAACCTGGACTAACCTAATCGTTGGAAATTCCAAGGACGTATTTGGAGTCTCAATAGTCAACCATAACCGGATGATTGTGGTAGCTACTAAACGTCGCGCAGAGCCCAGATATTCTCCATGTGGTTCAAGTCTGGCAATACAGCAGGTCAAATGATGTGCTAGAACTGTACAAAATGATAGTAAAATCAGTAGTTCCAATCTTTTGCCAGTGATAACGTGCCATCGTTTGGGGGTACGTGAAGTTCATAAACTGCAAATGGCAATCAGGGTGCTGAGAATAATTATTTACTATCAGCTAGCAGTTCAGTTTGACCATAAAGACACAGTCCGTGTCAAGTAAACATGCTAAATATCATTATGAAACTAAATTATTTTTACGGGCACTCATGGTCAACTTTTTCTCTGTGGTTCCACAGCCGGAATTTACTGATTCAAAAAACCTCTCGGAGTTACTTACGACTATTAAAACGTGATTTTGAAAGGGACAGACTGTTCCCTAGATCGGAATACCCTGACATAATATAATTACTCTCCATTCCATGTTAATAACTGAAGGTCTCTCTTGTGAACACTGGAGAAAGTAAGGAAGTTGTTTCCTGGACACTAGCTAACCTTTAAACCACTCCTACTGGATTTTTTTTTTTTTAACTGCTTAACGTCTCTTAACAGCGAGGTCTTTAGAGACGGGAAGGATGGGGGGCAAGGAATTGGAAGGAATTCGGCCATGGCCTTTTGAAGGAAGCATACCGGCATTTGCCTGGAGTGATCTGGGAAACCATGGAAAACCCAAATCTGGATGCTCGGACAGGCATTCGAACCGCCGTCCTCCCGAATGCGAGACCAGAACGGTAACCGTTACACCACCACTCTCGGTCCCTACTGGAAAACCGAAATGTCCTACGCAATTTCAGATCTCTCTCCTTCCGTAGGTTTATTTAATTAATACCATCCGCACATATTAACATTACTGAGAAAGATTACACACAATTTTAAAAACATCGTTTCACTATTCATAAAAACTATAGTCGTGGTTACATCTAAATATTATCGCCAGTGCAGCGTTGGAGCAGGAATCAACTAGATTATCAGTGAATGTGCTGCTGAACACTCTCCGCAGTTCACACTACGACACGGCACCGAGGTGTGATTAAACACTTGCACCACAGTGTGAAGGTGAGAACTACTGAACACGCCGTTCACGTCACGACGCGTCTGGAGTCACTAATTAACTTGTATCTCGTGTCGTTACACGTGCAGTAATTAAACACGCGCGGCTCTCCAATTATTAAACAGTCGTTAAGCATTCAAAACGATACACGTCTCGAGACTCAAATATCCCCCTTTCTCTCACCACTTCTGTGCTGTATCGAAGTTTCGTGATTCAAATTACAAACTGCTTCCGCATGAAGAGCAAAAAGGATAGAAGACTTTTTTTTATTTATTTTTGATCAAGTGGTGATAAAAACATGGTGGTGGGGGTGGGTGGGAAATTCAATCCCAAGCTTTGTTTTTTCTCTTAGTTAAACAGCTATCAGAGGTAGTAAAATTAATTTTCTGCCACTTGAATATGGATAGATAAGAAGCTTGTTATTGATTCACGGAATATTAACTAACTGTTTTACTTTTGTGCCAGTATCAAAGAATCAATTAGCCTGCTATCTAAAGGAAACTCTGGAGGAGGGCACCCCCGTCACCTCTTTTCTAGTACCTGAAGGTTTCTACGAGAGTGCATAGCACTACATCCACTATTCCCGAAGGAAGCGGCAGGAGCCGTAGGAAACACGTGACCGTTGCCCTAACCATTCCAGGATAAAATCAATTGTTTGGTTTATGTACGTATATTAATAATGATTAGTACCAGAATTTTTTTTTTTTTTTTTTTTTTTTTTGAATGAGATACATATTGTATTTATCAGTGTCATATCTTTCAGTTACCTTCTTGATAGTAATTTCGTAAAAAGTTATTTCCATTTCTGAATGAAGTAGTTGAGCACTATCACTTTGCCTAGGAAACAAAGCAACGGTCTGTATTGTGAAATTAATATTTAAGGGTTAATCAAGAATTTTATAAATCGATGGGAATGCCAAAAAAAAAGAGTTTGTTTCCCATAACTGCACATATTTTACCATCGCACCTGACTCCTTTTCAAATATTATTCAGCAATCCTGCCGGATGCGGTAATGTATTTTTCATTAAACTTTTAATTGGAATTGATAATCTCTATAGAGATAATGACGGATACTCTATTGCATAACTTGTGCTTTGGTGAAGCTACTGTGTATGGAAGTTTCACTTCTGCGCGTTATCACGGTAAACTCGCCCTGTCTAATTAAAGACTAAGAATAATATATTACACAAAAGAAAAATATTTAAATGTCAGTATGTTTACAGTGTATAGCTTTCTACAGTCAATTTAATTATAATACTTTCAATTTGATTAAATTGCAATGGAGCAAACGCTCCGGTGGCAATTTCCCTAAACACCATACTTCCCCTTTTCCTACTCCCACCTTCATTTGCCCTCTACAAATTTTAACGTTAAATTCTTACAACGTTTTGGTAAATTATTCATCATTTCCCTTGGTAACTTATTCCAGTCCCTAAGACCCTTACCTAAAAAAGAGAATATTCCCAACCCTTGTGCATGAAATCCAGTGCCAGCTTGTGGTCATGGTCATCTTTTCCCTTCCATGCACTACTTTTCATACCTACACCAATATCTTTCCGTGCCTCATCGCCAGCATACGTCTTGTACACTCCTACGACCCTCCTTATCCTCCTTCTATCTAGCCATGAATTCCATTCCAGCTCTTTTATCATATCCGTCACTGATTGCTTTCTGCGGTAATTTCCAGAAACAAACCTAGCAGCCCTTTTCTGCATCCAATCCAATGCCTGTCTTTGATACTCAAAATGTGAGAGCAATTGTCTGACCAAAATGTTGTAACCCAATTCCTTTACTTCCAACGTACATCCTCTCATCACTCTCTCCAACAAGTGCAGAATTTTGAAATTTTTTCCTACAACCTGTCCAATGTGTCCAGCCCAGTTAAGCTTGTATTCAAATGTAATGCCAAGATATTTACATTTGAAATCTTCAGCAAGCAATTTTTCCCCACCTTATAATCATAATCAACCTTTTGTTTTTTGTGTATGTAGTAATCTGTGTCTTCTTTGCATTTATCTTCATCCAATGTTTACCAACCCAACTAGATATCCTGTCCAGATTATTCTGCATTGTTTACAGTCCTCTACCGTTTTGATCCTTTTATGTAGCATTATTTCATCTGCAAACAATCTAATGTCAGATAGTAAACAATCAACTCAAGTATTCATTAGAATATTATTAATAGCAATGGTCCCAATACGCTACCCTGCGGCACTCCCATTTTTACTTCCACTTGCACCATAACGCGTTCGCCTGCTAGTTCGCGCTTCCACATTTCACTTAATCCACAGCCCTCGTCTTTGCTGAAGTTTTTAGAATTTTTATAAGTTTCTACGGACTCTCTAATATTACGTGCTAGTAAAATCCTTTGTTTTTCTCGGACTGAATTTCATTTCCTCCTTCCACATGATGCTCCGCCACTGTAGATTTGGTAGTTTGTTGGTCTCGCGTCCTTTCAGTCTTTGGATGTCTCACCAATGTGCACTTGACCGCAGCCACAGCGAGTCTTGCTGATCTCATAGTGCTGCTCAATTTTTCCTTACCGCTAAAGATGGGTTAACACTGGCTTTGGCCAGCGCTTTACGTATTCTCTTGCGTCTCCCTTTATTGAAGGTAGAAAGACCTTTATGTTTTGTTCTATTTCTTTTCCCTGGTCATCGTTTTGCTGAACTTTTTTCTGCTCAAAGCACGGGCTATTATCTTTCTTCCGCAGGTCCGAACTGAGATGTTTATTTCTCTTCCTTTATAACGTCATATTCCGCTTCCCTGATCGGCGTTCTTTATTGAGCCGGGTGATTATGAGAAGCAGCATTTAGATAGCGATCTGTATCTGTATATTTTCAGACGCTGGATTAGTTAATTTGTTGGTGGAACGAACAGCCGAAGGTAAGAATTGTAGAGGAAGACAGAGATTTAAAATATATGAAGCAGTTAATTGAGGACGTCGGTTGTAAAGGATATGTAGAAATGAAGAGGCTAGCTCAAGATAGGAAAAGATGAAGGATTGCATCAAACCAGTCGAAAGATTGATGAAAAAAAAATGTGTAGTTTTGTAGCGTACGTGTATCAACTGCCTCTGGAAAGCCAAAACAATTACGATCGTCATGTTTTTCCTAGCTTTCGCCCGCTGTAGCAGCTTCCGCTTTTACTTTCTAATGCAGCACTTCTGTTAACAGCCAGCTATTCTCGCGCGGCGGTGTAAATGTCGTCATCCCTTCGTACTGTAATATTTTAACCTAATACATATTATAAAACTCAGCGTCCCTTCTGTGCCTGCGTACACGTAGCCCTTATATCTCAGAAAATATTGATCCAGCTCCACTACACTTTTTAATTTATTTGAAGCTTTAATATCGTTTGTGATTTTATTTGTACATATTATTACTCAGGAAATAATAACCAATTACGATTTTGTTGAAGTAAGTCAATAAAAACTGGTTTAGCAATGTCTTTGGAGGTATCAGTTGGCCAAGCCATCTAGCAATCCCGGCTACCATATACTTGAAATTATAATCCTTTGTCCCTCTGGAAAGGTTGTTCAACCTATCGCCCTAACCATGAGCTCTGTTGACGATGCCAGCCACTTACAGGTATTCACGCTGGCTTTCAAGATTTAATTTGTGAATATTATACGGGTTGTTCCGAAACCAATAAAACTCAAATCGTTGCTTTCCCGAATGGAAGTTCCGGTGGCTTTATCGCATGAGCACTGTCCTGTGCCACGGTAGCAATTTTAACTATGGTTGTATAAAGCAGGCAAACCAAGTTATTTATCATGTTGGTGTTTTTTTCGGACCAAGTCCTTAGTTGCTATGATAACAGTTTTGTGGGTTGTTTCTGACTTGCAACTAAACAAATGCTTTTGATGACATACGCGTTTCGCCTTTATTCAAGGCATCATCAGTGCCCTAGATAAACATATATACATATGTGTATATATACACACATATATACATACTAGCTGACCCGGTCACCCGTTGCTGTGACTTACTAATTATAGTACGTTGGATGAATGTTATTCTAAACTTCCTCAAGTAGTCAAATTAATATTCACTAATAAAGACAAAAACATTGTAGTCGATTTGGAAATTCAAATGCAATTGGTAAAGAGTTACGGAGAGTTGAAATTAATGACAATCAATCATAAAAAAATTTAATTTACATTTCATTACAAATTACTTAATTGAAATTATATAAAAATTGATATTTATATAAAAAATATTTTTTATTTATTTATATAAACTGAAATTTCAGTTATATCTTCAGTCATTCTGTTTTTATATTTTTCCCATAAACTCGAAGATTGTGTTGGATAACATGTTGTCAAAATAATTGCAAACAGTTTGACGAATACTATTCGGCGTGGCTGTCAACGCTGCATCAGCAAGTATCAGGTCAAAATAATTGTCGTCTACCAGCAGCTGCAACTCGTGACATGCATCTTGACATGTATTAAACACTCGACATGTATTGAACACTCGACCATTAACTGTTCGTAAACATTCGAAAGAAGCTGGTCCATTATTCACCAATAATAAACGCTGAAAGAAACATTCACGTTATTTTGGATGCAAAGTCTTTGCTTTGAATATGCCTGCGATCGAAGGATGTGGTTCTCCTTGTTTACGTGGCTACCATTTTTTATCTAATTTGTTCCATGAAAAATAGCTTGGAACCTCGGTATATAATAATGTTTTTGCGAATTGGCGGAACACATCAGATTTTTGAGATAATGTGAAAAATTCAGTTTGTGGTTTGTCGTTTTTGGTGGCTCAAGTATTCTTTGGAGAATATTTTCTTCGGTGATATATACACGTTGATCGTTTTCAAGATGTATTGCAAGATGCTGGATGGAAGGGTCTCTTTCATGGACGCGAAAACTAAAAATATGCCAGATAGCTTCGTTGCTGCTGATGTATCTACCTATTTGGTATCGTGTTATTTCGTCATTTTTATTTACTTTTTGAACTTCAAATACGGCCAAATCACTGCCTTTATTAACATATTTACAAACGTACTTAATGGATTTTACAGAACTGCAAAACTCGACGTTAATATGAGCCTTATACGTTTTTGAAAGCAATGGTGAGTATGGTACCACCCACTGATTGTCAATATCAACTTGGTTTCTAGAATTTGACATCCGCATTGTAAATGTTTGGCCACCATTCTCAGCGTTTCTGCGGCGAAACAACGGATAACCATCGATATCCGTAATAGTATCATTCGTATATTCCTTTGGAAAACGTTTCTTACATTTTCCACCTTCCATGCATGGCGATGTCATGTTAAAAGCACCGCACGGTCCGTGGATCGAGTGACTGGTAACAATATCAAACAATTATTGATCAATTAATGGGTCCGGAATTTCGGCTGAAATTATTTGATTAATTTCTTCTGGACGGCTTTTAACTTCAAGTCAAATCAAGATGTGAGAATGAGGCAAACAACCCTTTTTCCACTCAGTCAAATACAGATAGCAACGTATGTTATCGAAAACTGAATGTTTTACGATTAAATCAATCAATGATTTTAATTTTTGTTTGAACACACGTGCCGTGAAATCATGACGATGCATTGATTGATGGCCTGGTAATAGCAAAGTTTGTATTTCCTCCCAATTCGGATTCCATGTAAATGTAATAAACAAATCTGGACGACCATAATGAAGTACGTAAGTCATCGCATCTTGTATATATTCCTGCATGTTCCGTGAACTGTCGATGTAGCTTGAAGGTAAAATAAATGCATTACCGATATCATTGGCGTTAAAATTTTCATAAATATTGGCGATAACAATATCTCGTAAGAAGATGTATTCCCCCGATCGTAATTTAACCTGGTTGTATCGAATAAATCGGAAATGCTAGTTTTCAACCTTGGCGTACATATCCACGACGTATTGAAGGCACAGTTGACGATATCGAAGGATATAGTTATCCAAATTACGTCTAATCATCAATCGGGGGGCGTAGTACATCACTGAAGTAACTTTTCGCCGGCCTCGGTAGCGTAGGGGCTAGAGTGCTAGCTCCACGTGCCGGAAGCCGCCAGTTCGAATCCGGCCACGGGCATGGATGTTTAAGTGTTGTGTGAATGTCCTGTCCGTCCTGTGGCGTCCATACATTGGAAAATACAATATATACTGGATGATGACTTATACACTGAAAAATTACATTGAGCTGGCTGTATGGCCTTCGTTGCCAAATGTCATTAAAAAAAAAGAAGAAGTAACTTTTTATTTGTTTTATTACCTGAAAAAATAATAAATTAAATAGTAAAAAAAATGAATAAGAAATCAATATAGTGGGCCCGCTATAATCCGGCCCCTGGTCGGAATACTGTGGGTCTACTGTACTAATAAAATAACGAATTAAATAGTTGAATATTAAATTTACCATCGACTGGATCACGCTGTTTGATGTTGATGTGATATTCATTCTGCCCTTGCCAGAATATCAGTGGATCCTGGAGTGCGTCATACGAACGTTGTAGATCCGAAATTATACTAACAGTTCTATCTTGACCTGTGACTTTAATCAACTGAGTCACCAACCATAAAAACTGCAACTTCATCTACGGTTGGCGCGTTGAATCTGCCAGCGTATTCTCCTGATGGTAATTTGTCAGCTTTGATGACAATTTCAAAGTTGTCATTTTTTAATTGTGGCGACACAATTGAATAAATTGATTATTATTTTCCAAACAATTTTCCAACAATACCACAATTGCTCTCTCTTCAGCTTGTTCGATGAAATTATACTGGCACCTAGTTTTCAAGCGTTCCTCACAATTTCCAATAGATTTGGAGAAACTTCGGGTCATCGTTTGGTATCGGTATCAACGACCCAATCATAAGGTACACCTGGCCTTGTATTTTGAATTTAGTTTCAAAATGACGTCCATCAGATGTAAGATCGCAAATTTTTGTTGCCCCAAAAGACGTCATCTGGAAGCAAGAATTGAATTTGCGTGTCTTGCGCAGAAACAATTTCGAATCGTTTGATTCGCCAGCAAGAAGGATTGTAAATATTCTGGTGGATTGGATGGTGGTAATAATACATCTTCTCCTGATGCACAACACATGCCGGCTGCTTCATTGCGGAATTTAAACGCCTGATAATACTGGCATATTTTGCTCATTGCACCGATTGCAGTTTTTGAATGTGCAGAGTAATCAATGGCTGGTGCATATTGGAACGCAAGACGAACAAATGATACACGTGTTAAAGCAAGGCTGATTAACTGTCTCTCTCGTTCTCTTTCTCTAAACGTAGCTATGTGCTGTTCTCGTGCCGCTCTTGTTCTCGATATATTCTGTCACAGACGTTCATCACGCTGTTCTTGAGATTCTTGCATACGATGCTCAGCTGTCCTGATTCTTTGAACTTCCTTACTTGCCGCGATTTGTGTTGCTGATTGATGAGCTGTCTCGTCGTGCGTCTTGCCTCTCTGCTACACGCATTGTCGAGGTTAGATTCTTTGGCGACATTTCACTGAAAAATATTTGAATTACAACAAAACGTGCCTTTCTGAAAGCCTTAAAATAAGACACTATAATACAGTGGTGAAACCAGAATTTTTGGGTCCATTGAAAAATACAGTTAAATGGAAGTTAAGAACTTAATGAGCAAATATAAAATAACATTGAAAAAAATAACAGAAAAAGTAGAATGATATATTTTTGATACATTTATAGCATGGATGACACCAGGCTTTCAAGAGGTATGGAAAGAAAATTTTTTCGATAGCAGACTTTGAATACGGCAGGATTCAAGGGTAGCGAGGAGTGCAAAAATGAAGGAGTACTGGGGAGGAAGAAAGAAAACCCAACAGGAGAGGAATTGAAATTGACACGTGGAGTCTAGCTGACCATAACAAAAAGAAGAAGAAAAATGATAAGTTAGCGAGAAATGCTTACACTATTCGAATTTATCGTAACGTTTTCTTCAATGTTATATTCATGTGTGTAATTACTTTGTCGTTAGGTATAAAGACACACAAACGATGAACAACAATACAGTATAATTATAACACAATTCACAGCACAATTAAAATTGAAGAAACTCGTACATATGGCGTGGAATAGACCGTAGCATAAATAAATCGAAATACAACGCCATCTACTGGATGGTTCGATAAATTAACACACCGCCATCTGTTAGGAATAAACTGTAGCATAAATAAATTGAAACAGAACGTGATCTACTGGAAGATTATCCAACCTATCTAACCAAGTGTTGTATAGATAAGTTAACACATCGCAATTTGTTAGAAACTAATGGAACTATAATAATAATTACGTGTGGTCGTAATGACCTGGTGACATGGTTTCTACTGGCTGGGCATTCGGCCCCTGTCGTAGCCGCCTTTACCTAGCCCGCCCATCCTGCCTGGTACAGGGGACCTACATTTTAACGTCGAATCCGAACCACAGTACCGTCCTGGCGTATTTCACCTCATACAGCATGCTGCGCCGTGGGTTGATGCCGGGTTAAGTGTCTATAAAAATCCTCGCCGAGACAGGGACTCGAACCGGGGACCCTTCCATCTCCAGTCAGACGGGCTAACCACTTAGCCAGCAGACCGCTTAGCCTTGATCGCTTACAAATAATAACAAACCATTGTCCTATGACAAACATTTAATGAACATTTATTTCGCAAATAATAAATATTGAGGTCTATAATCCAGATAAAAACTATCCTATCTTTTAAGTTGGACTAAATCACACATATTAAGCCAAATTTCATCTAAATCGGTTATCTAGTTTCGGAGTTCATCCCGGACGAACATCGTGACACGAGATTTTTATATATATAAAGATGTGTGTAATATGTTTATCTAGGGCACTGATGATGCCTTGAATAAAGGCGAAACGCGTATGTCATCAAAAGCATTTGTTTAGTTGCAAGTCAGAAACAACCCACAAAACAGTCAAGTTATTTATATTCCGATCCGTCAAACTGAAATCGACTGGATTCTTGATCCTCGAGATACAGGGAAATGTGGCACACTATAAAAGGTTTAGAGATGGGAGAAGTTACGACTCTGAGAGTTGCTGAATAAAATAATAGGTTTAAAACTAGTGGTATGTGAGATTCAAAGCAGAACTTACCTCATTATTCTCCATTTTGTTGAGAGGCTTAGTACTGAGTTTGTAACCCTTAGAGTTTACACTGCTATATGTATTGTATTTCTTGGTTTACGTATACATTAAAACAGTTCTGTAGATGTATGAGTGGAGACTTACCCGTCGTATCATTGCAATTTAGTTTTCGCGGGTATACCGCCCGATTGTGCTGTGGGTTGTGCTGAGGAAGACGATGGAGTAGTCGTCGAAATATGTTGTTTCAGGTGGTACATACGTGAAGACTACATCGCACCTCTCAAGATATACAACAGTTTTAATTTCGATATTATGCCTCGCTAGACTCGAATCTGTATATATTGTAGTGGGGGATCCTGCTGATTATCGAATATTAAGATGTTTATGAATTTTGATAGCAAGAATTTTGATTGCTATAGGATTACCGGCAAACAAAGTTTAAGTTTTATTCGGTCTTCTGGTATTTATATTGCTGGGTACATTTAACGTTACTTCTAACACAAGGTAATGCACCATTACAAGAAAGCAATACCCAGACCTTACAATTTGCATAAAATTATTGAACTCTAACTTTTGAGTTGTAAAAGTGATTAATGAAACATATTGACGACACAGGCCAACAGTTAGATGTTATTCACATTTTTTTTTTTTTTTTTTTTTAATGGCATTTGGCCATGGTAGCCTTACAACGTGTGTGTTTCTGTTACAATGTAGACATTTCATTTTAGTGTGATTATATTCTATATTCTGGAAGGACAACACAATACAAACACAACATTTAATTAAAACCACCCATGCCCTCGGCCGGACTCGAACCGGCAACCCCTGCAACGCGAAGCAAGCATGCTACCCCTACGCTGCCGGGGTCGGCATGTTATTCACATACACATATTAAAAACAAAATGAACATTATCTGAATAATGTTAAAACAAGGAGCTTTCAGAATTTAATGTTGGGTGAAAAAAGTTGCCAGCTAGATCAGAGGATCCTACACAATTAGAGGTGTAATTCCAGTCTCATGTTGTGTTTACGGGTCACTAAATCCTCGTTATACCGTGAACATTGGCCTAGAGTAAGACCACATTACTACATGTAAACATCCCTGCAATGAACGTAACACGACGTGTTACTGTGAGATATCGATCTCAAAGGTGCGGCCATTGCTGCGTCGCTCGTCGCGTCAAAGTGTCTTGGATCACTGCACCAGGGCACATCCGGCCAAGAAGTGTCTCGTAGCTTCCGTTAGCCACCAAGAACACGAGTGTCACATGGAAAAAAAGAAGCTGTGGATTAATTTTTGTAACCCCTGACGCTATACAACATTGGTGGGATAGCGTTCGCCAAAATCACTTGATGTCCAGAGCACTCGCTATTAGCTTTTCCCTTAGCGCCAACTAGAGGCAGCGTGGGTAGGTCGGTTACACACTGGGCGGTTTCGTCCGCAGCGGAAACTTAACCATCGCCGCCTATGGAATTTGAGGTGTTTACACATTGAGCGGTCGAACTACCGCTGCTATTTCAAAGGTGAAACTTCCACTGCTAAGAAGAGCAGGAAAAAGGTGACGTGGTCGGGCGTCAGTACCTTGCTTTTGGTGACTTGACTTTAATTTAGTGAAATTAGAAGTTAATTTGGTTTTTATTATTTCGTATTTAGGTTTTAAAATTGTTATTTTGACGGTTCCGTCGCCATAGAAATAGGAAAAGAAAAAACCAAAGGATAACAGAATATATGAGGAACAATAACAGCGAGTTTTTCAATTAATTTGGGATTTTTATATCGACAGTTGCTTGCGAATCTAAAGTACGGCATTCAAACGAGAAATACCCAGTTGATGAATGGCATTTAAGGTGTGGAAATGCTGGCAATCACCTTCAAGTAAGCAGATTTCTCATTGAACTACTATAGATAAACATTTAATTTTATATAATTCCAATCCCCTATATTTGTTTTATGTTAATTAGGGTGAAAACTCCTTTAGGTGCACCGAGCGGGGCGGTGTAACGGTTAGCGTTCTCGCCTCGCATTCGGGAGGACGGCGGTTCGAATTCCCGTCCGGGCATCCAGATTTGGGTTTTCCATGGTTTCCCCAAATCACTCCAGGCAAATGCCGGGATGCTTCCTTCAAAAGGCCATGACCGAATTCCTTCCCATTCCTTCCCCCATCCTATTTCGTCTCTAAAGACCTCGATGTTAAAAAGAGACGTAAAGCAGTTACAAAAAAAAAAAAAAAATCCTTTAGGTGAATACGAATAGGTGTACAAGAAAAGTTTGAAATACACTATGCTTTATAATGGCTAATACTTAAATTTATTTGTAACTAAGAAAAAAAAGGGTCTCAAAATGTCGAGCGACAGAATTTCGAATGTTGAAAGTGTTCCTTGGCAAATGTCTAAGATATAAGGACACAGTTATATACTGTTAAACATCAAAATCTTTCTATAAAATGTGATTCAATATTTTTGAAGTTATAGTTGAAGCGGTAAAAATTTATGTAAATACTCGATCAATAGTTTACTATCCAAAGGCATTTTTCCTAATTTTCCATTTCGTCAAAATCATTCCACCTTCAAGGCACACTTCTTTCCAAGCATTCCTGGTAGCGTCCCGATCTTTAAAAGAAACCACTGTTTTGTCTCTTAAAACTGGTCTAGCTTTCACTAACGAAATGAGAAGATCATTATCTATCATCACTTAACTCATATTACGATTTTTAAATTAAAAAAATGATAACTTTACACAGTCTGAAAACGCACAAGCGGTTGAAAATCCGCCAAATGTGCAAGCGCCCATCTGGCCACATGGGCCACTGTCTGGACTGGGGCGGTCAAACAACCGTCGAATATCGTGGCAGCGCGCGGCCGTATACCTGCCGTCGACGGCAGCGCTGCCGCGGGTTTTCCCCTTCACTCAGTGTGTAAGCTCCCATTTGATCCCTTGCGCCACTACCTGAACGATGGCGACGGAGTTATTTCCGGTGAGGACGAAACCGCCCAGTGTGTAACCGGCCGTAGGCTGCACCACCCTAGCGTCCGAGTGCAACGCCGTGACCTTGGGTTAACGGCACTCGCGCGTCACATCCTGCACCCCTATTGTCCTCAAGGCGACTCCTTATCGCCAGCCAACGGTTTTCTCTAGCTACGCAGACGTTCAGATTTTGCACTGACCATCAGCATATTTCATTATTTCACATTTTATTTGTTCCTATAAATAAGCAACCTTGCATTACAAAGAGTTATTTACAAATCTTTTACCGCCAGGGTTTAATTTGAATAAATTAACTTAGGACTTGAATAACAAAATAATTTGTACTGAATAAATAATCTGAATGTATTAAGTCAAAGACTATATATATTCATGGAATGTGGCATGAACGTCACACTACAATATGAATGCTCAAGTTATTATTTCCTCCTTATCAAGAATGCTGCATTGCCAGTCACAGCTTTCGATATAGCTAGCGCGGTCAACAAGAGAAGACGTGATAAACAACAGAAGACGAGACCGTCACGAAGCGAATAACTTCTCTACGGGGGAGATGCTTTACTGCCACTTGAGGATTATCAACGCAGTGTGACCATTCTCACCACACTACAACCAAAATGTTTAAATGGCGGAGATATGTATCTTGCATCATGGTGAATGAAAGCAGTATACCAACTTCAAGCTGACTACATTTTGTACGTGGTAACGCTCTGGTCTCCAATTCTGGAGAACATGGTTTCGAAATCGCGTGACCATCTAGATTTTTATCTTCCTTGGTTTTTTCCCACAGTCCCTTCCTGCCTCTAATGACCTAGGCATCAACGGATTGGAAAGCACTAAGCAAAAACGAAACATACATTTAAATGATATAACATTTGGGCAAAACGTACAGCATCACAAGCAAAATTATTAGTACCATACTCCAATAATTCTTGTAAAGCATGTAAATACTGTCTTTTTAACTAGAATCCAAAACTAGTAAATACTATAATAATGTTATTCGAAGAAATAATAACCCTCATCCAAAATACTACACCGAATCGTCAAATTGACATATTGGGAAGAATGGCACTGTGGGCTTTGCTGGGCAATAGATGAAAGTTGTCACAATTTATTTAAAACATGCTCTTAGCAGGACTGTAATATCTTAGTGTTGGTAGTTTTTATCGACGCAGTACTTCTCTGGTGTACCGGACGAGAGAAACATCGCTGGACGGAACCAGATTGTTAGAAAGTCGTAGAATGGGCGATCGGCCATATATTTTCAGAAAAAAATTTACCGTTTTTACTGGCAACAATTTTAAATACATTGAATTACATATGACGTATAAAATGTATATTCGAACAGCATTATAGCATTAATCATTTAGTAAGAATAAAAAAGGAAACTATATTTTGAACTACACCTCAATAATAAAGTCGTCTTGAAATTAGTGAGAAAATAGTAACAAGACTTTTTTAAAGAAAATAAATGTTTTAGTAAAGTTTATTTCTGTTACAGAGAGCAAAGTTTTCTTCTTTTTTCGTTGTTCTTTATTGCCCGTTCTATAATATGTTTTACAGGCAGAATCACATCAAATACAAAACAAAAATAACAAATCACAAAACTATTATTTAGCACAACGAAGCAGAAATACCTGACGTGAGTGACAGAATGTAAATATTGAAAAGAACATAAAGAAATAAAAGGATTTTATAAGTTTCTTTAAGGTGCAACTTTAGAAATCTTCAATGATCATAATATATTCAATACCGAATTACCAAGTGGATTTAGCTCTCATATATCATTGGATTGCGTAAGCGTAGTATAAAAAAATTGCGAAAAGCAAACTTAAATAAAAATATCCGAAACCAAAATTGATTGTATTTTGAATACTAAGAAAATTAATATTCATTTTTATTAGGATTGAAAGTATCCATTCTATTATTATTATTTATCCAAAGGTCTGTTTCTCAATTAATAAATTGGCGGAAGGCGGTGGAACTACTTGTCTGTGACATAAGGACGTAGTAACATGTCGAAATTATTATGTGTTTTTTAAGCTGTCATCGGTTTTTAAACTGGTTTGATGCAATCCTCCATCTCTTCCTATCCTATGCTAATCTCCTCATCTCTACATACCCCCTACAACCCACGTCCTCAATTACCTGCTTCATACAATCTAATCTGTGTCTTCCTCAACAGTTCTTATCTTCGACTGTTTCCTCCAATAACAAATTAACCAATCCAGCATGTCTCAAAATATGACCTACCAGCCTGTCTCATCTTTCTGTAAGCTTCTTCCACTAAATTCTTTCCTCACCCATCATATCCAAAACTCGTTCATTTCGTAATTTGTCTGTCTCCTTAATTTTCAACATTCTTCTGTAGTACCTCATTTCAAACGCTTCAATTTTCTTTCTTTCTCGTAATCCTAAAGTCCATGCTTCGTTACCGTAAAGTGCTGTACTCTACATCATACATTTTAAAAAAAAAAAAGTCCTTTTAAGTCCTAGAACAATATATGAAACTAAAAGATTTCTCTTTTTCAGGAAGGCTGTATTTGCTAGTACTATCTTGCTTTTAACACACTGACCGTGGTGGGTGAGTAGTTAACGTTCTGGCCTCGCATTCTGGAGGACGCGCGTTCGAATCCCCGTCCGGGAATCCAGATTTGGATTTTCCATGGTTTCCCCAAATCACTCCAGGCGAATGACGGGATGCTTCATTCAAAAAGGCCTTGGCCGAATTCCTTCCCGTTTCTTGTCTCCAATCCCATCCCGACTCTAATGACCTCGACGTCGACGATGCGTAAAGCAATAAGTAACAACTTTCAACATAATTCCTCCTTCGGCCATCAGTTGTAATTTTGCCACCCAAGTAGCAGAATACACTTACTTCTCCGATGCTATTTTTGTATTTAATTTACTGTGACTGGTATCATCTCTGCTACATTTCATCACTTTCGTCTTGCTTTGATTTATATTCAGGCCATAATCTTCTTTCAGTATTTTGTTCATTCCATTCAGTAATAGAGTTGGGCAAAAGTGACTCACTAAAAAGAACGGTGTTCATTTGATCACACTACGAAAAGAACTAGTTCTTTTGAACGGTTCACTAGCTCACTTAAATCGACTTTGATGCAATTAGTAGACCCTGTTTTTTTTTTTAGCTCAACAGTCCACAAATCAAACGTGAACAGGCTCTTCTTGATCTTCAGAACTAGCCGACTTATGACCGACTCACCTAGAATAACTACCGTTCACTTTTTAGTGAGCGTCTGCTCACTGTCTCTTTTAAAAGAATTGCTCAAAAGAACTGATACACTCACGAACGATCCATCTCTATTCAGTAACCTGTCAATATCCTCAGCCTGTTCTGTTAACAAGACAATGTCGTCTGCATACATAGCATACTGATTTTTTCTCCTTAAACATTTATACCACATGGAAAGTTTTCTTCTCTTCCTTTATTGCTTCCTCTTATTACGGTTAGGTTTTTGCTATTACGGCTTTTCTATAAATCAGGTTAAAATTTATAAAATGAAAACGTAATGCTTATGAAAAATACTGTTGTTTTAATTAGAATGCAAAACTAGAAATATAATCTAGGCGGTAAAGTAGATGTGAGTGTGCGACGTATGTATTGTTTGGAGCATCGTGCGTGTCGTATGGATGGTGGTGGGGGCGATTGAGTGTGGCCGAATCAGTTCATTAGCCGGGCCGGCGCGGCGCGGCTCTTTCTGGTTTGGACGCCTCAGGTGTGTGCCCTGGGAGCCGCTCATTAGCCGGCGGGTCCTAATGAAGTGGCGCCGGGCGATCCGCAAGTAACGAGCGGAGAGGATTACACCACACAGCACCACACGGCCGGTCTTTTGATCACAAACAACGGCAAACAGTTGTTTCGCCGTACGTGACATCATTGGCTCTAGCTGGTCGTGACCTTACGTGTACCTCCAAACCGTTATCAAATAGAGTGCATCAGCTGATACTCAGTTACTGTATCAGCTTGACCATCCCCTTGAATTCTGAACAAGGATTTGTTTTTTTCTCACATATTATCGACAAAGACGACGTGCAAACCCATTCAGTCTACTGTCAATAAACCACAGGGAGAAATGCTCTTCGTAAAGTAAACAATTGGAGCGAGGTGCAGACGACACCTTGTTTTCGTGCCTGTGGAAAGGAATCTGTACTTCTGTAAACCCCATTCAGATGGTTTCGTAGATGCGACTCTCTTTTTATTTCAGTCTGCTGAAGAATATAGACATGCCGCAGAATATGCCAGCCCAGTTTGCTACAATTCATCTCTTATAATCCTGTCAAACAGGTGGATGTAGTATTCGACAAATTCTGTAGCTTGAAAAAAGTTGAGTAAAGTTTTGTGCAGCTGAAAGAATTAATGAACTTCCAGAAATTCCACCCCATGTGTGGTTTTTTTTTTTTTCCACTTATGTCTCTCTAACAACGAGGTTTTTAGAGACGGGAAAGGATAGGGGGCAAGGAATGGGAAGGAATTCTGCCACGGCCTTTTGAAGGAAGCATCCCGGCATTTGCCTGGAATGATTTGGGAAACCATGGAAAACCAAAATCTGGATGCCCGGACGGGGATTCGAACCGGCGTCCTCCCGAATGCGAGGCCAGAACGCTAGCCGTTAAACCACCACGCTCGGTCCATGTGTTTTAAGACTGCACGCAAGGAAAGTACTATTCGTATGTACGGCAGGTCTCTTGACAGTTACTTCTACTAACAAAAAGTTCATTATGCACCTCTCAGAAACTAACGATTAAAAATTAATGGGAAAACTTACAGCTATTGTTTGCCTTGTTAATGGGGTGACAGGATTCCAAACCTTGTAACGACTGCGTCTCGTGACTATGAGTTACATTCATTAACTTTAGTTTTATTAAAAAAATGTGAGATATTTTATTTCACTTGTGAGCTTTGAGAGGCACGGCTCGTGTCTGGAATACGACCCGCCGCGCTGGACGAGGGGAGAGGTATTTTTTTTCTGTGATGATGCGACTCCGGGCCAGAAGCAGAGTGTCCCCGATGGCGGGGGAGTTAAATACTGGAGGTTTCCGTTTTTTTTTTTTTTATGTGCTACGGCGAACGAGAGAGTCATTCTGTGCCGGCCGACGAGTGGATTCCGGTTGATTTGGCTTGTGGTCGACTGTCTGTTCGATAGAGGGCCTGCTGTTTGCTTGAATCTGGACGCCAGCTGTTTTGCGTGCACTTCATTCAGTGTGTGGTGGTAGACGCCTACAAATGGTAATTATACTTCGCCTGCTAAGGGGGCGTGCACAAACTAAGTGGCTCGGTCCAGAAGGGGGAGGGGGGTTGGCTAGAAGCCTACGCTGGGCTACGTGGGAAGGGGGGGGGGGAGTTCCGAACCAAGCCACGTAGCTTTCCTTTCATAACATTTGTCACAGTTAAAATGAGGAACTGAACTCACAACAGTATGTGAATATTTATTTCCCTCAGTTAATTATCTCTGAATGTAATTTACAATAGTATGACAGGAGAAAACAGTACAAAATGTCTCTGGAATCAAAAGGGAAAAAAGCTACGTGCTACGTGGGAGGGGGGGAGGGGGGGGTGGGTAGAGACAAAAGCCACGTAGGGCTACGTGGGGGAGGGGAGGGGGGGGTTCACATGAGGCCAAAATGGAGCAACGTGGTTTATGCACGCTCCCTAAGGACTCTGTGCTAGTCGGATTTCAAGCTCATAGCATTGCCCAGCTACGAACCTACTGTCGCGAGGGAACTGCCCATTGCCGGAGCGAACAGTTCATCCATAAGTAAACATTCAGAATGTTGAATCTTTAATTCTTTAATTTTGAGTATTTTTATAAAATACCCTGGCTCCCACAGAAGAACAGTTCATTAATTTTCATTAATTAATTTTTTACTATAAAGACAAGCTTCTATAATTTCATGTCAGTAATTTAAATAAAACTTTGATGATTCGTCTTGTAAACCGTTCACGCAATTTCTTACTAGTCATGGTAAAATTCAATCACAATAATAATACTGATTATATTTTCAAATTAGGAAATTACGCCTGAACGGAACAGGCTTATCACCTGTATATAACTACACGCGTTTAACAACGGAGCCAGTGAACCGGCTTAGATCAGCTTGGCGATACGGGGCTACGTCAACGATGACTTAACCAAATGCGAGTGTGTAGATCATACCGTCAAGAAAACGTCTAGAAATATAGTTGATACCAACTGAAAATATTGCAGAGCAGCACTGGTCAACAGAATCAACGCGAACCAGTTTTGTTAACACAATACCTGAATCCTGCTGCAGTATCAACCAGAACGGCCATGACTGTGAGTAGAGGCTGGGGCATTTAAGGGACCGCGCTGTAGTGATCACATACTCACCTCCCTTCTCACGAGATTCACTGCCTGCGATACGTTCAGACCAGAACAGACCGCTCCATGACGTTCACAATGCAACAATGCAACGCACTTTGAATTCAGAGTATTTTAAATAAAATTATGATAGTTTACGGCAAAATAACATTAAAATAATTTATTTTTACTTACTTTGCTCACGACTTGCAAAGTATTATTAGTGTATGTCATTTAGATATATGCTGCATTCGATTTGAAGTTCATAGGAAGTTTATGTCCTTGAAATAACCCGGTAACAAAAATAGGCCAAAATTGACATCTCTTGTCCTTACTTTCCAGCAAAAAAATAATGTATTAGTCCTCTATGCGAAGAGCTGTAAAGAGCCACACCCTACCCGCAGGGGCGTATTTTTATTTCTTGGGTTTAATTTGTTTGTGTGTAAGTGACTACAACATAATTTTACAAAATTTCAAATGCGGTATTCGATTCTCGGTCAACGAAATACATCATATGTGAAATACGTCATATGTGAAATACGTCATATGTGAAATACATCATATGTGATGTATTTCGTTTAAGTACTAGAGGCCTCTGTGGGATGGACAGTTCAACAGTCAGCGGAGTGTCAGCAACAGGTCTTATTCTTCCGCTGGGTGCGGCATCCTAAAATGGATAGACCTACCACGCTTACCACAGGGGCTAAATGTATTTTTTTTTAATGCCGGAAAATTGTAGCTAACATACAATAACCTCCAGGACATGTGAAAAAGCATCTGTATTGTTAAAAGCTGGAATCCAGGTAAAAAAAAAACACATTTCCAACATTCTTATTGAATACAGAAAAGCTAGGCTAGTTTACTTTTAAAACAGTTCAAGACGCTAAAATAATAATAATAAAGAATACCAAGACCTGCTACAAATGGACCAACTGCCACTGTTTCTTTGGCACTAACGGAGCAGAACTCATGGCAGGAACCTCGTGGCACAGTGTATGTATCTGAGTTAACAGCAGAGAACATGGAGAAGGAGGACAACGGAAGCGACGGGCAAGGGACGTCACTGCTACGCAAAACAACTTATCCCGTAGTTTAAGCTCCTTAAGAAGTCACAGCAATAATAAAGCAACAGCGACGGAAAACATTTAAAGACCAATTAAAACCATGAAAGAAGATCCCTAAATTGGATACTGACCAAGGAGGTCGCAACACAGATGCTGAGAAAGGATCATAAAAAATCAAAAAATTACGGGACAATATATGAAGTCAGTTTCCCAGCGAATCTGATGTAGAGGAACAAACTATATATATCCAAGAACTTCCAGCAGAAAAACACCATAAGAATGGAAGAGCTCAGCTCAGTAGACGCGATTCGTGGAAGAAGCAGCAGAAGCATTCAACACAGAAAAATAGCAGGCTCCGGATCTTTTAGATGTAAACAAAACAAAACATACGACAAGGTATGGAGGAAAAACTTGTTTGTGAAAACAGAACTGAAGAAAAGCTTGCTTCGCTGCTACAAGAAACAGAGTCATACACGTGTTGTTGCCATATCTCATTACGAGGCTACATAGCTATGCTTCATTCAGCAGTATGCTGCAATATTACGAATCTAAAATCATCTGGTTTGCGAGACCCCTTGGCTTTCGATTAAGCTTCGTTCTAGACACGAATGCTTCATGGGACAGCGTAACTGGTAGTAGGTACACTAAATTCATGATAAAATAGACCTCTCATACCCAAAATCTTACACAAGACAAAAAAAAAAAGATGAGATGAATTTGCTCGCAAGAAACTCGCAGACGCTCAGAGGCAAAGTTCGGAGTTCCATTGTTAAAATAACCACAAGTATCACCATTTTAGGCATAATAATTATTGAAACAACGAAATCTATTGGCTAAACAGCATGTGCAGCGTATACACTCCAGAGTGTTACGTTTTGTTAAAGTCGCTCCTGCATATGAAAGAAAGTCGGGGCCAAAAGTATATCATATGCTGTGATTCCCTCAGCTGCATTCAGGTCTTGGGAAGCATGTACCCAGCAGATCGTCTTATCCAGGATATAATACAGGACACCCTCCGATCCCTTCAATCTTTGGGAAAGGAGATTGTGTTCTGCTGGGTACCTGGTCATGTGGGAACCGGGGGGAACGAGGCAGCTGATGAAGCTGCGAAGTTAGCCTACAACAAGGTCAGAACAGATTTTGATCCGGTCCCAAAGTCTGACCTTGCCTCGGCGGGGAAAAGAATTGTTTCTGAAATTTGGCAGAGGCAGTGGCTGGAGGTAGAACATAATAAGGTCCGGCTGGTCAAACCAACCGTTCAGTCTTGTAGCAGCTCCTTCCAGCGGGCGAGGAGGGATGAGGTTCTCCTCACTCGCCTCCGTATAGGGCACTGTCCTCTGACACACAGCTTTCTTCTCCGCCGGGAGGACCCACCCGAATGTGATGCTTGTGGCGTACCTCTGACGGTGCGCCACATTTTAATTAACTGTGTACTGTTTTTAGACTTAAGGGCAGACGTTGGCCTGGCCAACGATCTGTCCCGTATTATTTTAAACAATGAGATCAGCAGCGTGGCGAATGTTTTAAAATTTTGTGTGCCGGCCGATCTAGCGCCTAAAATTTTAGGCAGATTGGCCTAGTTTTATGATTGCCTCTTAACAGCCACCCATCCGTGTGTATTGTTTTTATTTTTTATATGGGGGATCCATGAAACAAGATTGATAAATAAATAAATAAATGGTTATAATTTCTGTCTCGCTGGCAGTATAATGACAGCGAGACATATAGTGTTTTTAATCCTCTTGTGAACCTGTTTGACCCCTTTACAGCCATCCAGGAGTTCTACGGCCTTAGGTCCGGGTGGTCCCTTTAAAGCCACGTTTTAGTTTTGTGAACTATTTTATTTGCTGTATGTATGGCCGACCCTTTTACAGCCGACCATGCGGACAGTATTTTGGTATATTTTTTGGCCACAGTAATAGCTGGTAATTGTTAGGGCGCTAATGACCTCCATGTCGACCAGCCCTAAAGCAACAACAACAACGAAATCGATTGATTATAGAGGAACGAAACTCCTTTATTCATGTAAGAACGAAGACTTTCCCGGCGTATTCATAATTTTCATAACCATTGTGCATTTTTTTTTTTTTTTTTTTTGAATAAACAATTCGCCAGCAAACCCAATCACATGACGAACACTGAAAAGTATGGGTTAATTAGGCACTGATAAAAAAATGTAAAACCACTAAGGCAGTTTAATTCAACTTAGTCACATTTGTCAACAGAAAAAAAATACACAATGGCAATCAAAATTATTCGAAAGGGGTTTTATTCCTCTACAATCAATCGATTTCATTATTTCAATAATTATTATGCCTAAAATGGTGTTACTCCCGATTATTTGAACGAAAAAAACTTCTAACTTTGCCTCTGTGCGTCTGGAGTCTTTTGCGCGCGGGGTCATTTTTTTAGTCTTGGGTAAAATGCTGGGCATGAGTGGTCTATTTTATTAAGAATTTAGTGTACCTCCCACCAGTTATGCTGTTCCATGAGGTACTTATGTCTAGAACGAAGGATAATCGAAAGGCAAGGGGTCTCGCGAATTCTGTCCCACACTGTACATAAGTTAACGGATGTTCGAGGTCTACAGAGAAACATAGGGTGCGGTGATTACGTGTGTACTAGAAGGGGCTATCGCAACAAATTGACCCTTGACTGATCAATGTAGACACAGTCAGTGGATGGTACTACCAGTGTAGGGTGTTCCTCCGTCGGTGACAGACAGAACGTCAACACAGGTGTGATGACCACGTGTAGGAAAACAGCGGCTCTCCAAACAGGTCAGCATATCACTGCTTGCAAACGCTCGTTAAAGGAACACTAGCTGTACCCGCGACCTCGTCCACGCGGAACTTGTGATGCTAATTCACAAATAAATTGCCAAAGAAATTTTAAATATTGGCAGCAGCTTCGTTCAAGCTGGTGTTAAGTACGGAACTCTCTCTTACACCGACCATTAACACAATCAACACAACGCCAGTGGAACAAAGAAACTAATATGACGAGTCAACCGCGTTCTACAAATATGTTTACTAATTTGGCGTTTCATCTTTAATTTCTCAGCTTTCCAACTTCACGCCCAAAAGAGACATACCAGGTTCTTCCTACCGAATGTTAAGGACAGTCACAGTGAAACAATTTGCCGAGCGTGGTGGTGTAACGGATAGCGTTCTGGCCTCGCATTCGGGAGGACGGCGGTTCGAATCCCCGTCCGGGCATCCAGGTTTGGGTTTTCCATGGCTTCCCAAATCACTCCAGGCAAATGCCGGGATGCTTCCTTCAAAAGGCCACGGCCGAATTCCTTCCCATTCCTTGCCCCCCATCCTTTCCCGTATCTAAAAAAACCTCGCTGTTAGAGAGACGATAAGCAGATAAAAAAAAAAAATACTTTTCGACCAACAAGCAATGCAGTGATTTTGCTGACACTTGCAGGAATCTATTTTCACCTGTGACTTTTTCACGAGAGATTTAAAGTTTGTGCTGTTAATTCACGGATAAACTATCAAAGAAATATAGGGAGATAGAGGAAGTGCTGTTTTGGATTACGAAGGTACCTCGAAGGTGTAAAGTAGTTATTTACATGGTTAGTTTGTGGTCGAAGCGTTCTGAGGCTTTGGTGATGTAAAAAAGAAATATTAGCAAATTTGAGGATGTGGAGATGAAGTTTCAGATCATTGGGATAACAGCAACTATACTAGACTTGTTGAGAAACTAGCACGAGAGGAAAGCAGTAGAAATATGAAAACTCCAATGGTATGGACATAGAATGCTTAAAGAAGTAATGCCAGAGAAATCGTAAACTATGAAAGTGAAAGTAAGATGGCTAGAAGTCGTCCTAGAGACAAATAGACGGAGGTGATGAACTGAAGAAAGGAGGAAGTGGATGATGAATCGCGGAAGAACAGAATACGCTGTGGCGGACTGTGTGGGAACGGCTCGAGATGGTAGTGAAATTCTCGGTTCGACAAACTGTATCACTCTTCAATTTTTTGTTTCATTACAGTTCTTCTATTAACGCTGTTGATTAGGTTTTTTTTATCCTTTCTGTCCTGAAATTAGCTCATCAGACCTCTGCCGGACTTAATAGATATAGCTAAAGTGTGATATTAACATCAACTCTGGAATGAAAATGCTCACAAAAGCAGATCATCTCAGGCAATAGTGGCACTGCAACGTTTGCTGGCACAACTTAAAACGAAATCTTGCAATAGAAATCAAACTCAACTATGCCAAGGCAACTTACTTGACGATAATACTCGCATAATGAGAGTAACAAATCTTTTACTTAATTGCTCTCGATATAAATGATAATTGAATATTGATGCCGCAGGTAAATCATTGGAAATATGACATCTGATTTCACCAGTCAATGATAGCATTCCTAAATGTATACTAACCTACTTCAATTTATCAATGATGACTATGAACCAATGACTGAAGTAATTAATAACGATTCTATATTTTAAATATACCAAATAATGTGGACATAAACTTAATAACTGGAAGCTGAAATCATTGTAATGAAGTTGAAGTATGAGGGTTTCGTTGCAGTCAGGATTTAAGGGTTCCGTTGTTTCGTTTATAGTGGCAGGACACTTACTTGCTACGGGTCAGGACAGATTACAATCCCATCCGTCATAACAGCGCACTAAACCCCTGATCCTCATTTAATCACTCGATGTCAACAGTCCGTAATTGGTTCCTCCCTGAGATCCGTGGAAGCTTCGACCCTGCAGGAGAAGGCATTAACTGATGAACGAGCGCCGAGGAAGCTGATACCTGACTTCCGAAACGTAATTACAATGGAATATTTTCACTCCAAAATGTGTTTCCATTTCGCCTGATTAAATATGAATGCCGAGTAGCGTCTAAACCAGAGGAACACTTCGGAAGATCACAGTTTCATGTTAAAATGTTTCTGCACAATCTTCACTGTTTTGATCTGGCTTAAACACACTGTAACAGCCCTCATACCTGAACTTTAAGTAGAATTGTATTTAATTAAGTATTTGTAGGAGCCAAAGTTTGCTTGAATATGATCTGGTATGGTTGTTTTGCAATTTCTTGTAAATCAGTGTATATAGACTTTGTTTTATAAAAAGAAATTGTTTAAAGGCCATTTAATATGTTTAAGAACCGAATTGTGCAAGAGAATGGCTTAAATGCTTGTAATTCCAAGTATTAATGCAAGTTACGATGTCTAGAGGACAATTTTCTACAGTTTAAAATGATTTATGTAAATAATTTTGTGTTTAAGTATCTTTAATTTCCATTTCTGACCATTTTGTAATGATATTAAGTAATTATGTATTATTTCTGATTGTTTTTAATATGTTTAATTGTTTGAGTAATTGTTAATGTTCGAGAAATATCTGGCGGACGCTTTTGAAGAATTCCAGAAATTTCCTTAGAGCCTATATAAAGAAATCGGCAGAAGGACAGAGATTAGTTTTATAGTTAGTTTACAGTCAGTTTATACCGCTTCTCTTTGAAACTGCGTCAGTAGTATCTCTGGATTGTATCTATGCATGTGAAAAATATCGCTGACTTGTTGTTTTGAAAAATAAACAAAAATCTTAAACTGAGTCTTATGGTGGACTATACTGATTAATTACAATATTAATTAAACCACCGAAGAACCTGATAACACACTAATATGTTTGGGTTCTTTGAGACTTTATTGTTGTTATTATTACTACTTCTGATGTTATAGAACCTTTTTTTATGAGCAACAGTTAGCTGGATTCTAGCTACAGAAATAAACATCAGCATATCTAACCGTGAATTGCTTTGTCTTACGAGGTCTCACATTTGCTTGGGGTTGCCACCACTAATCTTCATCTTAGTTTTACGGGGATTTTCTTGGTGGCTCAATACTCCTGATTTCACACCCACCCAACTAAACAAATCACCAAATGCTATTTATGTCATATGCGAACCACACTATGTGAATTACAGTGTAGCAACTGTTACCATCCCAGCGTGTAAGAACTGGCTTTACACGATGTAAAACAACTTACCGTTACTGGATAGCTATAGACCGTACCCTGAACCACGGTGTATAAAGGTATGTAGGAAACCGGTGAAACATGTCAGCTACCATCGTGTACAGGTCAGGGAGCGTCCATAAACCACATAGTTCCATTTTGGCCTCCTGTGAACCCCCTCCCTTCCCCACGTAGCCCTACGTGGCTTTTGCCTCTAATCTCCCACCCCCCTCTCGTAGCACGTAGCTTATTTCCCTATTGATTCTAGAAGATATTTTGTACTGCTTTCTCTTGTCAGAGTGTCGTAAATTATATACGGAGATAGTTAAATGACATAAATAAATATTTACACGCTGTTGTGTGTTCTGTACCTTATTTTAACTGTGAGAAATAATATAAATGGATGCTACGTAGCTTGCCTTGGAAACCTACCCCTTCCCCACAAACATAGTTCAACGTAGCTTCCCAGACAACCCTTCACCCCCCCACCCCACCCTAGACGGAGCCACGTGGTTTATGGACGCTCCCTCATGGGCTTACATTATCCCCCATAGCGGTCTGATCATGCATGGTAAGATGTTTACGAACTTAAGGAATGACCTTGTTATGAGAGTCATTCCTTCACCACGTATAGATCGAAATAAATCAGTCACTCAGTCAATCTATATGGCACAACTTCTACAGATTGGCCTTTTTTTAAAAACATGTTTTCGCAATTTAATATTGAACTGCATCTCTAAACATTCAATGTACGTAACGACTTTCCGCGTACTTCACAGGGGCATGAACTTAGTTTGCGTAAACAGAGCCGTCACCTTGTTTACAAGTTAGAAGGGAATCGTACATTGCTATATTTTTTAGAGTAAACGTCTGTTAAAAAGGCAATTTAGAAAGTATCAAAAATCGGTAAAGAAATCGGTTACCAGCAGGTTTGCTGTCCCACAACAATCCAACGAAATACTCAAGTGATTTCGAATGCGGATACAAGTTAGTATGAAATACAAAAAAGATATAGGCAGCATCACTGAATAACTTCAGAAACGGCGTCATTTCCACTTTTTTATCAGTAACTGCATGTTTTAAGAAATGACATTGGGTAACCGCAGCTTATTGTTTAACACAACCAATTTACAAACCTCGAAATCCGTATCATTGCACAATCTGCTATACTAAATTTATCAAAGATTCATGAGTATTTGTTACAAACGCTTTTCTCTAAACATTAATTTAATAGATGCGACAAATTATGAACTCCAATAGAAACTAAGGATGTTAAACTGTCAATGAAAATACAGAATTTGGCGGTTGGTATTACAGGTTGACAACCGTTCCCTTGAATGCTCTACTAAACTAAGAAGCAAAGGAAACTTGATCGATCATACAGTTGCGGCACTCGTTCCAATTAGTATACAAAGGAAAAGTACCCAATTCCTTTCCTCGCTTATTTAACTGCAATTGTCCGTGCGCATATAACTGCGATGCGTAATGTTTACTATAGTGAGTTGTAGTGAGTAAATGACAGATGGAAGAGGCTGGAACTTAAAGGCAACTCTTTCGGAAGCTATCAAGGAGGCCCTCAGGATTATCGTTCCCAACAGATAGACGAAGCTCAGTGACCATTGTCTAGCACAGGTATGGGCAACCTTTTCTTAGCTGAGGGCAGAATTTCGGAACTTAATCAGGTCGCGGGCCGTAGGTAAGAAATAGTAGGTAGTAGGGTGGTTGGTAAAATCTCTCACGAAATATCATCGGGGGGGAGGGGGGGGGGTCGACGGAAATCTCACGTGAGATTTTGTGAACTTTAATTGACTGTAGAGCTAAAAAAAAAAAAAAAAAAACTTAAATACCTATTTACGGGATAAAAACCGTCTTTTCAACGTTTTCGGGATCGCGAGAGCTAAAAAAAAGGCCTCAAAACTTTCCCGCGAAAATCTCACCTCACCGAGGGGGGGGGGGGGGAATCGGTATTCCGAAAAATCACCTTACCTAAAATGTGGACGCTCCCTTGTGAATAAAAAGCCAATGAAAATTCATTTTTATTTATTTATCAGAATTAGAATAGCATAACATACACAAAGTAAATTAACAAAAACAGGTAGAAAAAATCAAATGAAGTTTAATGAGAGACTTGAGTTTGAAGCTGAGAAATAAGATCATCGATATTGGGGTCAATAGCACTAGTACAGAGGCGCAAAGTGTTTTCTAAATTAACATCTGTAAGTCGAGTACGATGCTTATTTTTATTAATTTTCATGATTGAAAAAAGCTGCTCACATTTATACGTGCTTCCAAATGTGCAAATCATTTTTCGTGCGAAAACTCTCAGCTGTGGATATTTCTCTTCGGAAAGGTATGTTCTGTAAAATTCACTTAGTTCAACATCATCAAATTTAGACTTCAGATATAAGTCTTCTTGAAGCTCGATCAACTCCATTTGTAGGTGAAGCGGAGCATCTTCCACATTACACTTACACGGATTTGCAAAAATATTGAAAGTGCTGTCCATATTCTTAAAATCGGAAAACCGATCATTGAATTGCTCTGACAATAGTTTTAGTTCTTCAGCATAGCGACCGTATTCAATGTTTACATTACTGGATAATGTTAAAAAATGAAAACAGTTTTTATTTCTCATTTGTGTTTCCCAGAAGTTAATCTTTTTTTGAAAAGCTTTAAGATGACTGTACAGCTGATTTACCAATTGCCCTTGTTTTTGAAGCTTCAAGTTCAACTCGTTTAAGTGTCCTGTGATGTCCACCAGGAAAGCCAAGTCACAAAGCCATGTAGGATCACAAATTTGCGGTAATGATTTCTCTTTCATTTCCATAAAATCAGCTATTTCTTTTCTGAGGTCATAAAATCTTTTAAGCATTTTACCTTTGCTAAGCCACCTTACTTCGCAATAGTATGTCACATCATCGTGCTGTGAAGAGAGATCATCCAAAAATGTTTTAAACTGGCGATGGTTAAGACCGCGGGATCTAATGAAATTGATGGTATTTATTACCACATCCATAACGTTCTTCAGTCGAATGGACTTAGAGCACAAGTTTTGTTGGTGAATAATGCAGTGCAGAATTATTAACTCACATTCTTGCACATTCATAGTGGTTGCTCTTTCCTTCAGAATTCCGACAAAACCTTTTCGTGAACCGACCATCGAAGGCGCACCATCTGTACACACTCCAACTAATTTATACCACTGCAAACCATATTGCTCAAAAGTACATTGCACCTCGGCAAAAATATCTTTTCCAGTAGTGGTCCCTTGTAGCGGCCGTAAAGCCAGTAGTTCCTCTGTCACTAGAAATTGTTCATCAATACCTCGTATAAAAATAGCTAACTGGGCTGTGTCAGATAAATCTGTGCTCTCGTCCAGAGCAATAGAAAATGCTTGAAAACCAGCTAATCTGTCAGTCAATGTGTTTTTGATATCACTAGCCATCATATCTATACGTCGAACTACAGTACGTCGCGATAAGCTCACTTTCTCAAACACTGTCTTTTTTTCTGGGCACAAAAGTTCTGCAACATCTACTAGGCACTCCTTATCAAATTCTCCATCAGAAAAGGACTTCGATGTTTTCGCTATTTTATAACTAACTATAAAACTAGCTTTAACAACACTGTCTAGATTTGATCTTTGTGAATGGAACATTTGTTGGTGTTTCCCTAAATCGGTAATGAGTTTTTTTTATTTTCTCCTTTCTTAATTGACCTGTAACTAAATTATATTGAGCGAAATGCTTGGTGGAGTAATGCCGCTTCATATTGTATTCTTTTAAAACGGAAATTGTTTCACTGCACAACAAGCACATAGGTTTACCACTGTGCATGATAAAAAAGTATTCATAAGTCCATTTGTCTTGGAATTGACGACACTCTGTATCCACTTTCCGCTTTTTTAAACCAGACATCTTGATAGATTGTTGACACGTTCGCTGTACGGTTTACGTATTACCCGCAATAAGCAACTAGAACACACTCGATCGTACGCGAATATGCCGTGCAAGCGGTCAAAGTTGACTGAAGGGTGTCGCGAAAACTGCGCCCAGTGAAATTTGCGGCCAGTGAAATCTGCGGCCAGAATTCTCAACAATGCTGTAGCGGCATGTTTATTATAGAATAGGATCAAACTGGTTGTATTGTTAAAAGCCGCCCCGCCGGCGCTCTGAGCGGATTGCTACGTTTGTAGCCAATGTTTCTAAACAGCAGTTTGACACTACAGATGTTTTATTAAAATACAAGTTTTATTCTTGCTTAAAAGACGTAGAAAAGAATTGTAATAACGAGGCAGATACTTACAGAATCGTAGTAGATTTCATGCAAAATCTCCCTTTGCCTCACATTACTAGTGCAGGAGGCCTCGCATTCGGGAGGACGGTGGTTCGAATCCCTGTCCGGGCATCCAGATTTGAGTTTTCCATGTTTTCCCAAATCATTCCAGGCAAATGCCGGGATGTTTCCTTCAAAAGGCCATGGCCGAATTCCTTCCCATTCCTTGCCCCCATCCTTTCCCGTCTCTAAAGACCTCGCTGTTAGAGAGACGTTAAGCAGATAAGAAACTAGTGAAGGAAAAAATATTCTACCATCAGCAGTTGTGGGTTAACGTCATCCACATC
The DNA here is from genome assembly GCA_031002005.1 of Vandiemenella viatica. Taxonomy (NCBI): domain Eukaryota; kingdom Metazoa; phylum Arthropoda; class Insecta; order Orthoptera; family Morabidae; genus Vandiemenella; species Vandiemenella viatica. The sequence continues at coordinate 18,404,921 of JARYHS010012519.1, forward strand.
AAATTTCCCCACAGACGACACGATAATGGAGTGACATCGCTCCATTTGGATGGATGGAGCGATCGTGTATGGCCGCCTCTAGACGACCTCGGCCACTCCGATCTAGTTATACTGTTTTCACGCAGGAAAGGCGGGCCAAGGTCACTCCGCTCTATCCCCACCACGCTACCCCAGCCCCTACAGGCGAAGGGGAAACAGCTGCCGCGCATGCGCAAACGTCACCACGACGTATGTCTTACAATATGTTGCATCTAATTTGATGATTTCTTCAGTAAAATCGATCATTTTAACTATTTGTCGTGACGAAAATGAGTGAATCATATGTCATAGAAATTTCGTGTTTACCAACTAGAATTTCATATGTTAATAAATATAAAAATTATTTACATATCAAGGAATAAAACTTACTGCTTCCAATAATTATTTTTAGTTTTAAAACTTGCGCAAGACATTTCGACGATTAAATCCAATTTTTAGATGTCTTTCCCAGTGGAAGTTAATTATCTAAACACGTCGTTTAAATTTTGAAATGAAAGTGATATTTACTCTAAGCGATAGCTTCTGACTAAAGAAATCGTTGATGAGACCACCATTGCGTTTAGAGTGTTGTCAAATAAACTTCCTTGCGTGATTTTGATTTACCCACGTCTCTTCAACATAGATGACAGGTCGAAGAGAATGTTCCTTCCTTAAATCGTGCATTTTTCTTAAAAATGAGACCCTTGCCGCAGCAGTGTCTGTCTTTTCCATCAGAAAACGTCTACCGTCATTACATTTTCTGTATATGAAGTCGAGTGCTTTTAATAACTTATACTCCTCCAGTGTAGCTAATTTTCTCTTTCAGTACCTCCCTCAATTTTCATAAGGTAGGGTATTCACCACGGTCATAAAATTCTAGAACGGAACGTCGAATGATAACTTTCTGAAAGTCATCCATCTCCGTGACCAGTTTTTCTCGGTGAATGTTTTTATTTGGAGAAGAAAAGGATGGCCCTGGAACACTCAGCTGGGCTTCGCTACATACTCGCTGCACTGTTCGTAACGATACGCCACACGCCTCTGCCGTAATTTTTAATGGTTTCCTAAAAAGTATACTAACTTTCTCTTCAGAGTTTTCTAACGTCTTAAAAAATTATACACATAAAAAATAATTGTTTTAACTGTCGCCTAATGTAACAACTATCTGACGCCATTTCACTTGCATTTTATAACGGTGTATCGGAATAGACATGACAATACTTCGACAAACGACAATGCCTGTAGGCAGAGGCCTGCTCGGAGGGGAAGGCAACTGGAGGGGGTGGTTAGGAGAGGCGCGGGGCAAGGGGCACATGACCTTGACGCGCCACTTGAGAGTGAATATAGTATAGTACCGCACTTGATTTTACGAACAGTGTTGCAGATCAGCAAAAAATTCAGCTTTCAGTAACGAGTGCGAAAAACGTCTAAGAAAGAATACTTCACCTGTGAAACATTTGCGTGTCTATTTAAAAAAAATAGAAATTAACTTGGCTGTTTCGGGCGTGTAATGTAAATGATTTGTTCACGTGAAAACTTCCAGGCCACGATTTAGTGAGACCAGGTCGGGTCGTCTAAAGGGGCGTAGAGTGATTAGGACGGCGCGGCATGACACAAAGAGAACAGGTATTGGCCGCAGATTTCGCAGATTTTAAGTTGGCCGCAAATTTCACTGGTCGCAGTTTTCACATATCCGATGAAAACATGCCGAGCAGCTAGCGGCGAAGATCAAAGGCGCGGTCGCGACAGTTGTTTCAACAATGTGAAACAAAAGCATTGTTAGTAATGAGTCAGCGCATGCCGAACTAACATTCGCGTTTGAAGCGCTTAAAGGTCATCGGGAGGCTTCCTGAATGTTTACCATTTGTCTCTTTCTAACGATATTTCTCGATTTTAGTCTTTATGATTTGAATAAATACATTTTTTTTTGCACGTTACTTGAACTTACTGAATCTCTCGCGGGCCGGATTGAAGCTGGCGGCGGGCCGGATCCGGCCCGCGGGCCGGGGGTTGCCCATATATGGTCTAGCACCACAGCACCTTCCCTACAGCCTCAACTCGGAGAGAGCCCAGGTCTGCGAGCAGATACTGTGGATAAACAACATTACGTCACCACGTCTCCCGCCTTCATCTATTTGGCACCGGGGTTCGATCAAACCTAGACTCTGCTACCTCGGTCACGAGCGATACTCATCCATTGTTCGCTCCTGAAAATGCTCAACTTGGAACGAATATCCTAAGGAACTACACGTATTACCAAGTGCGGTTAGAATTACGAGTTATGAGGTTTTCTTTTGAATGTTGGAGACAACAAAAAAAGGAGTTGTGACTTAAAAGTTTTATCGAAAACTGTCAGAAGAATTCGACTGCGGAATGAGGGTCGCTCCACTAAACGAGCGTTTCGCGTGATGTTATTCGACCGGATTAGCAGCAGATAACGGCTCTCGGGTGCCACAACCAGTCTCGCATTCAGCTACCACTACTCCATAATCTCTCCGGACAAGGTTCTACGGCGAAAAATAAAATCTGGAATCTGTTTTACAGAGATAAGCAACACTGAAAACAAGTGGCAGTGCTTCGGAAAGGTGTAAAATTGCTACGGAGCGTGGTGGGTATGTGATAAAACTCTGGCCTCGCATTCGGTAAGACGCGGTTTCGAATTGCCGTTTCCCAAAATCACTCTAGTCTAATGCTGGAATGGTTCAGTCAAAAGGCCATGGCCGAATTCCTTATCGTTCCTTGACCCCATTTCCCCGTCTCTACTAACATCGACATCGACGAGACGTAAAGCCATAAGCAAATAATAAATATTATTTAAGTTAGATTACACTATTACCATTGATTCACTCTAAAAATTTCTGCTGACCATAGGGTTTGAAACCACGACCGCAAAAAGAAACTTTAGAAATTAAGCGCCTTAACCGATGAGTTACCAGACCCCCTTGTTTCGTAGTGTGTGCCAACTACTATCAAAATCGGATTAAAAACTGTTTGTATGAACAATGTTGATAGAAATTAAGGAGAGGGTTTAGGTTTTTGTGGATCAAACTTAAACTGCTTTTTTTCTACTTGTTTTAAAGTATACGTATGCAAAGTTCCATTCAATCGAATAAAAACTGCATGTATATATATATATATATATATATAAAACATTTAAAAAAAGCCGCAACATGTCATACTTTTAGTTACAGATACAATATTTGTGAGAACAGTAACGAGATTTATCACACTGCGAGTGATCTGGCAACGCTGTGTCTACCGGTCTGTGCTAGACCGGTTTGTTCATCCCTTCCACATGCGCAGTCCGAGTTTCAACTCCGTTCAGCCAACACATTATTTTTGACAGCGCCGTCAGTGAAGTTGTGTTTTTGTTGTGTGTTACAAAAATGGAGCATCGTAATTTAGAGCATCGTTGTGCAATGTCTGCCGCTGGCACAAATCATTTTTGGATGGCCAAGAACACGTTGAAGATCAGCCTCGGTCAGCGACACCTTCAACTTCAAAAATGGACGAAAACGTTGAGAGTGTAAGGGTTCTTGTGTGATCAGACCGTCGTTTAGCAATAAGGATGATGAGCGAACAGTTAAATTTAAACATAAATGAATGCAATTTTTCTCGGCGTTGTTTATTTATAAACGTTTCTCGGGAAACAAATCGAGTAATATCATTATTAAAACACAATATTTCGGCGACTTTATTCTCCGTCGCCATCTTCAGGTGCAGTTGAAAGTCTTGAAGTCAGCCTTGAGCGTGTCGTTTGTAAACTGGCATGGCAACGACGGCCGTTGTTATGTTGCCTAGCAGCATCTCAGATGTCATTAGACGCCCGCGGAACACAAAGGCAGACTTCAAGACTTACAACTGCAGCTGAAGATGGCGACGGAGTATAAAGTCGCCGAAATATTGTGTATTAATAATAATATTACTCGATTTGTTTCCAGAGAAACGTTTATAAATAAATTTAAACACTTTCACCGTAAATGAAATTTTGACAGACGATTTGCACAAGCGAAAGGTTTGCAGACAAGTGGATGCTTCATCATGACAATGCCCCGTGTCACACGGCTTTTCCGTCTGTGAATATTTTGCCTCAAAACGCATTCCTGTTGTTCCTCAATTCCCATATTCACCTGATTTAAGTCCTTGGGACTTTTTCCTTTTCTCGCAATCGAAATATGTGTTAACAGAACGTCATTTTGGAACATTCAAAAGACTATGACCGACCAGTTAACTGCCCTCCCAGTTGAAGCCTTCCAACGCTGCTACCAAGAGTGGAATCAACGACTCCGCTGGTGTATAGCTGCCCAAGGGAACTACTTTGAAGGGGATAATATTGTTGTTTGAAAAAAATTAAAAAAATTGGTAAATAGAAAATCAGTCTCATTAGTTTTCTCACACACCTTGTATATTGTTAACATTAGCATGTTGGTGATACTCATAAGATTTTAATCCATCCATAAAGCTTCCTACTCGCATATTTTACGCGCAACACAGCATAGCGTGACGGTGACGTCACGCCATAGCATGTCGGTGACGGAAACTTGCTACTCATACATTTACTCCCGTCAGAACATCGCCTAAGGCGCCAATAGAAGTTTTTATTTCAAAAAAATATTTGATACCATATTAAAACGTTTCTAAATTTTTAGCGTTTCTGTTGTTCAGAGACTGTGCAACAAACTGTTACGAGATAGTCTTCAAGTTTTGAAACTCTTTGGGTCAACATAGAGTCTTGCTATTTTATCACACAGGTAAGATGACAGCGTGTTTTATATTGAGTGTTCTGTGGAAGAACCTTTTAATGGCCGACAAGTGCAAGAGCGTGCAGATATGGCGGGCAGGGCAGGTTAGCCAGTAACCGCGTGGGAGGGCGCTCCAAGTTGGGCGGCGCGGCGGCTTGCGGCCACTTTAGACACTCCAACTACTGTGCCCCGGCGGAGTTGGTCGACGCTTCGCGCCTGGGATTAGTGACACCACTTGAGGTTTCGCCCTCCTCAGGAGGATACATACCGCTCGCCTCAGCCCCCACAATATTACTCGCTCCTCTGGAAAGTTCCCCGCCCCGAGAATGACACGAACACAGAAGTTAAGGTACGATTTCTTTACAGCATTCTGTCATTGTTTAAGGTACGCAGTCCTTATTGAAAATTATGGTTTGCGTTGTAAAATATTTGAAATGTAGTGAGCTAATAGAGTATATACAGGGTGTCCAGAAAAGGACTCCCTGATTTCAAAATTAAATATCTCGAAAACAAAGATCGATAGAGGAATGCAGTAAACGGTATGTTTATCGTGACAGCTGTAAGAAGTGTATACAGCAGTTTGAAATAATAGTTACAAAAGCTGCTAACAGATGGCGCTGTAATCGCCATACGTAATGCTTAAATAGTGATCAGAAGCTCAGGGCGATCAGTTCCACCATTGAGACGTGAAAGGAGGTTGAAAACATTGTGATCTGATTGTTTGTAAAGATTGTTTTCATACGATTATTTCACTTATGTATGCTGATATGAGCTGTACAGCGTACAGCGCCATCTGTAAGCAGCTTTTGTAACTATTATTTCACACTGCTGTATACACTTCTTAGCCGGCCTCGGTAGCGCAGGGGCTAGAGTGCTAGCTCCGCGTGCCGAAGGTCGTCGGTTCGATCCGGCCGCGGGCATGGATGTTTAAGTGTTGTGTCTGTGAATGTCCTGTCCGTCCTGTGGTGTCCATACTTACAAGATACTGAATATAAACACAGCATGATGACTCATTCACATTGAGCTGGCTGTATGGCCTCAGCAGCCGAAAGCCACTAAAAAAAAAAAAAAAAAAAAAAAAAAAAAAAAAAAAAAAAATACACTTCTTACGGAGAGTGAGCCTTTCCTGTTTACGTGTGTGGTTGTTAGTGAAGCGGGACTACAACAGTGTGCGGCATTTGCGCCGAGTGTGTATATTAGTGAAAACCAGACGTAGTGGACATAGCATTAGAATATAAAGTATCTGCTAAATTAACTCGAAGGAAGCGAGTGTACCTCGGATACACATCAATCTATCCGAAACTTTAAAGATCGTGAAGGAGGCAGGATGGCGGAAGCGAGTGGCGGTGCTACTGCCAAAGCTGCAGAGGAGAGGAATGAACCATTCATTTATCAAGCAGAACAAGACATGTCAGAGACAACAAAAAAGAAAATAGAAGAACACAATGAGGACAGTGAAGAAGAAGTTAAATACAATCTTAGAAAGAAAAGAAGAGCTACCGGGAAAAGAAGTATACCTATAAGCAACAAAGAAGATTTCGATACAACAGAAATAGTGCCTAAGTTGAACAAGGATCAAACTATAAAGCAGACAACACCTTCGCAGCAGCTGACATATCACGTCACAGAGACTGCGAGCAGATCAACAAATGACCAACTGAACCCAACACGATCAAGTCAAGAAGGACAAAAGGAAAATAACACAGCACCACTGAAACGTTTCAGACTGTATAACCGGCACTCACAGGGACCATATCTAGTATACATCGAACCAGAGATGAACAGCCAACTGCCTCACCCTATACAACTAGGCAAAATACTCTATAACAAGATTAATGGTCTTCAGCGGATCAACCAACATGGAAAAAATCGGATGATGCTGGAATTTACTAAAGCTGAGGCGGCAAACAACTTCGTTGGAAATGATGTCTTCTTACAGTCACTAAGACTAAAGGCTTATATCCCTGCAAGCAGGGTAGAGTGCAAAGGTGTAATCAAGTACGTCCCTACAGACTTGAATGAGGAAGAGCTGATAAGAAATGTTAAAGCTTCCGCTCCCATAGTAGGCGTAAGAAGATTCATGAAAAGTATACATTTGGACGGAAAAATAGAAAGAAAACCATTACAAACGGTTCTACTCACGTTTGAAAGCCAGTTTCTTCCAGAAGAAGTAGAAATCTACTATCTCAGATTCAAGGTTACTCCATACGTGTATCCAGTGACGCAGTGCTTTAAATGCCAAAGATTTGGTCACATCTCCTCCAACTGTAGAGGGAAAGAAAGGTGCACTAAATGCGGAGAGGAGCACAATGCAACCTGCTGTAACAAGGAAGAAGTTAAGTGCGCGAATTGTGGTGGAGACCACAAAGCAAACGACAGAGCATGTCCAATAAGGAAACGAGAAGAGGAGCGAAAGCAGACACAGGCACTTGGCAGTAAAACACCAGCCAGGGCAGGATATGAACACAACCCAAAAGAATTTCCCCCCATACAGTTCAAAACCTTTAGTGCAGCTACAATGGGAGAAAAGACCAACCAATATAAGGAGATACATGAAAGAAGATTACCTGCGGTAAGAAGAGAAACAAGTACAGATCAGATGGCGGAGCATGATAACAAGGAAACGAATGTCGAAAGTATTAGCATCATTGTGAAAATTGTGACCAAAGTCATTATGCAACAATTAAATGGAAACATCCCCAAGGAAGTGATAGAAAAAATTCAGGAAGAATCCACTAAGATGGTCATGCAAGAAATAAAGCAAATGGGAGACAGTGAAAACACAATGGAGATAGGCGATGCTGCAGATAATAATGGATAAAAGGGCTAAACTTACAATTCTACAATGGAATGCCAGAAGCCTGGTACCCAAATGGAATGAATTACAGAGAGTTATTGAGGAACATGCTCCCCACGCCCTATTGATCACCGAAACTTGGCTATATGATAATATTAACATAAAGCATAAAAACTACAACATCCATAGGAAAGATAGGGGTGACGGATTTGGAGGAGTAGCCATACTTGTCAGAAATGATGTGAAGAGCAACATCAGAAACATAGTAGAGCCGTCTGCTAATTTAGAAGTGCTATCCGTCGACCTGAAACACAAATATCCGATAGAAAATGTTACTGTTGTTTACAAACCTCCTCAAGTTAACATGAAGGAAGAGGACTGGGAAGCTCTATTTGATCAGATACCACCCAAAAGCTTCGTGGGAGGGGATTTTAATGCGCACCACCCGATGTGGCAGGAAAGACAGCGGGATCAACAAGGTGAAGAACTGGCGTCGGCGATAACCTCGTCATCACTTACCGTGCTGAACAACAAGCACGGAACGCGACTAGGGACGCCATTCCAAAGGAACTCGTCACCCGACATCTCACTAATTGCGGCATGCCTGAGCACCAGGACTAAATGGGAGATGCTACAGGACTCATTAGGTAGCGATCATCTGATACTGAAAATCACGTTGGATTCCGTGGCGAAAACGAAGTTAAGCACATCAAAGAGGCGCTGGATCTGCAGTAGAGCTAACTGGAACTTATACCAAGAAAGAATCAGTACAAGAATAGAGCACTTAAGCTCAAACACAGGCAACCTTCAACAACGATACAATGAATTGGAAGAGATAATAACTAAAACGGCAGAAGAATGCATCCCGGAATATAAAGTAAACGAGGAAAGCAAGATTAATAGAAAACCCTGGTGGACCAGTGAATGCGCTAGAGCAGTAGCGAGACGACGCCTTGCAACCAAAATGTATAGAAAAGACTCGACATTCCAGAATTTTAGGATACTTAGACAAACAACAGCAGAGGCCAGAAACACTATCAGAAAAACCAAAAGAGAAGGATGGAAAACCTTCTGCTCCAGCATCAAATATGGCACTTCGACGCAAGAAATGTGGAAGAAGCTACGATGGTTCAACGGCAAGAGATCTTCCCAAAACATCACCTACACAGACGACAAGCTGGCGGAACAATTTTTAGAATTAACGGCACCTGCATTTGTTCCCGGGAATACGGTATGGAATGATCAGCAGCACCCTAAAGAAAACTACAACATCTCAAATAACGAATTCTTCAGCATGTCTGAGCTTGAAAGTGCCATTAAAAAGAGGGATACAGCTCCAGGAATGGATAGTATCACGTATTCAATGATAGACAACATGCCACAAAATGCTAAACATAAAATTCTGAACCTATTCAACGAAATGATAAACAGATCTTACGTGCCGGAACAATGGAGAAATGTAGTAATTGTCCCAGTGCCGAAACCCAATAGGGACAAGAATGATGCATCGGCATATCGGCCTATATCACTAATCCCGTGCATGGCTAAATTAATGAGCACAATGATAAAGAACAGGATGGAATGGCATGTAGAACACCATCGAAACCTCGATCACCGCACCATGGGATTTCGGAAGGGGTGCAGCACAATGGATGTCATTAGCACACTAGTTACGGATATCCAATTAAATTTTGTCAGAAACAACTATCTCCTAGCTGCGTTCCTGGACATAAAAGACGCATACAATAACATACAGATCAATATATTACAGGAAGCCATGGAAGAGATGAAGCTACATAGTAAACTCATATCTTGGTGTTGCAATTACCTGGGTCACAGAGTGAATATAATACACACAGCAGAAGGAAAGAGATTTGAACGACACGTCTACCAGGGAATTCCACAGGGCGACCCAATGAGTCCGACCCTCTTCAATATATACTCGGCTAAGCTGTTCACCGAGCTACCAGGAATGGTGACCTTCCTTCAGTATGCGGATGATTTTGTGATATATGTCTCCCATCCCGACAAAGAAAAGGCAAGAGTAATACTACAAGCCGCAGTTACAGCAATCCTTGAAAAGCTGAGAGAGAAAGGATTACACATGACAATACAAAAAAGTAAAATATGTATATTTACCCATAGACATTATCAAGAAAATGAGCTTAAAATAACTCTAAACGGTATTGGGATGGAGTTGGTGAAGGAAATCAAATTTCTTGGAATATGGGTAGACTCAAAGCTTACGTGGAGAAAACACATAATGGATCTGAGAGCGTCATCTCTAACGCGGATCAATACAATGAAAGTAGTTGCTTCAATGAACTGGGGAGCGGATCCTCGCCCATTGCGCAATGTGTACTACAGCGTAGTTAGAAGCAGACTGGACTATGGAAGCTTTCTGTACGATAATGCTTGCAAAACCCTACAGGCGAAACTTGATTCACTGCAGGCAGCGGTACTGAGGATAATAGGAAGCTTCATTAAGACCACTCCAATAGCGGCAATGGAAGCAGAGACAATAACCCCGCCGCTACATATACGCAGAAAGAAAATAGGGTTGAACTTCTGGTTAAGGGTAAGCCCCAAAAAAGAACACCCACTGTTGAGGAAAGTACAGATATTAGCCCATGAGATTCGAAGCAAACCTCCAGACCCTCACAGAATGCCAAGACTAGTAACATACAGACAGCTAACTAGTAAGTGGAATATCCATACGGCAGAAAACAACGACCTTTCCTCGGAAAAGCAACCTTGGCAAAAAGTGGATTTAGCTTCACATGTGTACCTGTACATCACATCAGAGCAGCTCGAAAGAAAATTCTGGAATCAGGAAGAAGCGAAACAAAGGACGATTGAAACAATCAATACAAAGTGGAAAGACTGGTGTCAAATCTTCACGGACGGATCCAAGGCGGGGGAAGAGGCATGTGCAGCTACATATGTGGAACCTAGAAGCAACGTCGTAGAAGCGTTTCGATTGCCGAACCAATTTTCGACCTTTCTGCAATTCCCTCAAAGGAATACAATATGTTCAAAGTACAGAGAAAAAGAAAGCAGTAATATGTTCAGACTCGAGAAGCGCCTTGCAGGCAATCTTAGCAATCCCTAAAGGCAAGGGAAAAAACTACATAGCCTATCAAGTGGCTAGAGAAATAACGAAGACAATAGATAAAGGGATAGACCTACAATTACAATGGGTACCAAGCCACGTGGGTATACAGGGAAATGAAAGAGCCGATAAGGCAGCCAAAGAACAATTAGTTGCAGCACAAAAGGAGGACGTCGCAATACCGTTCACTGACCTTAGACACACTGCGCGGACCATAACACTGAAAGAATGGGAAATGAAATGGCAAATCAACAAGGATTCCAAGGGATTGTGGCATCGGGCCATTTGCAACAGAATCGAAAGAACGCCATGGTACGAGACCAAAGAACTGAGCAGAAGGAAGATTACATTATTCAACAGGTTACGTACAGGACACTCCCTTTTAAAGGATAAGAAGCATATCATGAACATTGTAGAGTCACCAAATTGTGATAGATGTGGTGAACTGGAAGACATATATCACGTCTTACTTAGATGCAAAACTTACAGAGACATGAGAAAGGAGCTGATTGAAAAACAGCTAAAAATTACTGATATAATATCTCTAATGATCAACTTAGCAACTCCCTGCACCAAAGATGTCAATACCATATGCAAACATGTAGATAATACCAAAATTTGTATATAAGTCAAATAAACATAAACCCTAACAATAACAACCCTATGTTTATGGCGTAATTAGCCCAAGGCTAACAGCCAAGCAAAAAAAAAAAAAAAAAAAAAAAAAATACTCTTCTTACAGCTGTCACAATAAACATACCGTTTACTGCATTCCTCTATCGATCTTTGTTTTCGAGATATTTAATTTTGAAATCAGGGAGTCCTTTTCTGGACACCCTGCATTTTATCTTTGTACTTTAGTTTAAAGGTCAAAGACGCCAGTAAAGATGGTGGAGAGATGAAGAGAAGAGACGAAAAAATAATGGTTTCTTTGACGAAAGCGTGACCGCTCAGTGAGTTACATAAAAGACGAATTTGTATTTGACAAGTAGTGTGTAAATGTTAAGTGTAATGAGTACAGTCCGAGGTAGCAATGAAAAAGAATTAATGTTCGGTTTGTAACATATTGTGTGATAATAGGAAGGAATGTATCATGATAATAACCGATGATAAGTATCAATTGTGTATTATCTAGTTCATATGGATTCCAGCAATAAATTGTATATTTAATGATAGAACGAACTTGAGTGATTTATTACAAAAACTAAATTAATGAAAACTTCAATGGTATTAAAGTGAAGATTTTTCAGATGTTAAGGTGTCGGATTGAAATACATATTTAAAGCCAGTAAGAAGGTATTCGAATATCGGTAAATATCTGGTAAGTATATACCAGGAAGAAAGGAAACGAAAATTAATAAAAAAGATACGTGAGGCTGCGTATGGACATACTGTCACGTACAGTACTTCGAAAGGCATGGAGCAGAATAAAACAGTGTGACACACGGCAGCCACGGCTCACAAGTATGAATTACAACTTTGGCAGGGAGACTCCCAAAGAGTTGTTTGGATTCCAAGTGGGAGGATATGAGTAGTGTCGTGGCTTACCTAACCTAGTAATCGAACAATGTTCCGGGAAGTTGAAACATTCAGCAGGTAGTCTGATAATTAACTCGCGAA
>JARYHS010012519.1:18418209-18473237 GCA_031002005.1 Vandiemenella viatica
TGCTTTTGCGGTTGTCTTCCATGTACTGTACCTCTATGACGCTATCAACATTACGAAGACTTATCGAATTGTACAATCAGGGCTGCCAATAGAGTAGGGTTACCAGAATTTTTGCTCCAAATCCGGGGATGCTTCACAACCTTTTCACCTAAATCCGGAAACACTTTCAGCATTTGTCCTAATTACGCGTTGTACTTTTATAAGTTATATAATTAAAGGTTGGGTTAACTTAAAAGCCACATAATGTTTATATTTTCTATTTTAAATGAGGATCATAGACAGCCCATGTTGCACACAGCAAGGAGATTATTTTCCAAAGCTGTTGTGACCGACGCAGTATCCTTGCAATTTTCTTTTATTCCTAGGCATGTACAAGGAAAGAAGGGTGCTTCATATCTCTTGCTTTAAATGAATGCATTAGCAAATCATGCTTTTAAAGAACTCTCAACTTGATTAAAAAAATTCTTAGAACAACAATAAAATTCCAGGGACATTGCGGGGACGAAATCTGTCCGTGGACAGAGAGCTAAATACGGGGACTGTCCCCGGCAAACGGGGACGTCCTGGTAACACTACTATAGAGGGCTTACCACGTACGCCTCGTGTAATAAGTGGCACTGTCAGCTATGATCGAGACGTAGAACCTCACAGCCTCTTCTGCCCAATCCCAAATAATAATGATAAAAAAAATTACCTATAAAGACAAAATGTCATTAGAATTTGTGTTTAGACTTTAGTGTTCTTCAATTCTGAATAGATCATCTGAGTGAATTGAAAGTTAAAGTCAAGTCTTTCTCTGAAGCGTCTCCAGAGTTCACGAGTTTGCTGTAGCAATCGCTGTGCGCACCTGAGACTCTGCGCATTCGAGACTTTACATTGCATACAACTGTATCAGTGTTATAGAGGGTTTTACCGCAAGAAACACAATGCTGTTTACCTGTTCAGTCTCACTTAACGCTTTGGTGACCTACTACGTTCTTTCGAACTTCAGCATCACTTTGTGAAAGAAATCTTTTACTGAAAGTAAAACGATAACGTCAGGAACGTCTTATTTTCTATTACGGCGTGGACTTCCTATACGTAGAGAGATTGAACCATGGTAATTACAGAATATCTGTTGATAATCTGGTCCATAATTGCTCATATGTTGGCAACAGGTTTTCGATCTGGGATTTCAGTAATATCCTATGATCACTGACTGATGCATTCAACTACGAACTGAGGAACCTAGCTAATCAGCTAAGGTAGGGAAACATTAGTCGGTCCTTAATCCTGCCAGTAAGCATTCCACTTCCGTAGTTTAGCTGCGAATCATTGGGGACTTGGGGACAAGGAACGGGAAGGAATTTGGCCATGGCCTTTTTGAAGGAAGCATCCCGGCATTGGCCTGGAGTGATTTGGGTAAACCATGGTAAATCCAAATCTGGATGTCCGGACGGAGATTCGAACCGGCGTCCTCCCAAATCATCGGAAGCACTGTTTGAGGAGTACCGGGGCAGCGCGGCACCTGGCGGTGTTCTATTTGTGTGGTACTGCGCCAGGCAGGTCGAGCCGCCGCAGTCGCTGCGATCAATACGAGCGCCCCTAGCGGCGGAGCGTAGCGGAGGGCGCGCTGACACACCCCGTCAGCATCTCCGCGCTGACCACACACAGCACTTAGTACTGCACACCAAAGACCTATTCCTTCCTCTGTGGATCACAGTTCGTAATGTCCACCTGCTTATTAGTGTGATGGTCCATCTTTAGAGCGCAACAGAGCTGCGATTCGGAGTGGCATTGATTAGAAAAGTCCTTGTTAGGTTTCCGGAGTTGTCTGGCACCAGATGTGTACGTACAGGTCACTCAATTCCCTTAAACTACGGGCCGGTGTTTTGAGGGCGCGGCGCCTGGGAACGAGCATCTACTGTAGTGAGCAACTATGCAGAGTGGTTGAAGGACGGTGAACGCCGACTTGCCGACAAGGTGGTGGGCGTCCATCAGAACGTGGAGGTCACAGGCTTGCCCGCTCTGTAAAGCGGGATAGGCGGTGATCTGTGGCAGATCTGACAGCAGAGTACAGTGCTGGTGCAGGCACAAGTGTTTCGGAGCACACTCTGCTGTCAGCTCTGCCACAGATCACCGCCTATCCCGCTTTACAGAGCGGGCAAGCCTGTGACCTCCACGTTCTGATGGACGCCCACCACCTTGTCGCCAAGTCGTGGTTTCACCGCCCTTCAACCACTCTGCGTAGATGCTCAGTACAGTAGCACGCGAACAGCCGATCAGCCTCGCTGTTTCCGAGATGCTCCATCCCAGACGCCCCGCCGACAAACCACCAGCCCATAATTTAAGATAATTGCGTGACCTGGTGCCAGACAACTCCGGAAACCTAACAAGGACTTTTCGAATCCATGCCACGCCGAATCGCTGCTGTATTGCGCTCCAAAGATGGAACAACACACTAATAAGCAGGCGGTGATAATGTTTTGGCTGATCAATGTATATGGTCATCATTAGTTTCATATTTTTTTCTACCTAGTTTTTGAGTTGTAATGCTGATTTAAAAACTGATTCAACGTTTCTGATTGTATTTGAATGTATTTTATATAGCATATAAATGCATATTTAGGCCATTTTCTTAGTTTTTGTCATATTACGATAATATTTATGGTCGTGTTTTGAGGAAAAAATCTGGTAAATTTGAATAGTACCGGGAATTCACTAGATATAGATGAGACGAAATTAAGATAAGTATTCATGAACTGTACTCTTATTGTAAATTGGAGGAAAAAGCAAAATAATTGTGACTGAATTGGTCAGAATTCACCAGTCAAGAATTGATGTTATATTTTATTGTCATTTTGTAAACGTTAATGTCCCGCCCGCCTTTTAATCTCGACAGTGCAGCAGCAGCATGCGTGTGTCGATCCACGTCAATCAATGTCAGAATGAAATACTTTTGAAAATAATCCTCAGTCAGTGTTAAATATGCAGTGGTTCAGTAAGTACCAACATGCCGAAACCAAAATTTACTGAAAGTGCGAAGTTACGGAGCTACGCAAGGGAATTTGGAGACTAGTATTTTAGTACAGATGAAAGAGATCTTTTCTGTAAACTATGCGAAATTAATGTCACTTCAACAAATGGTTTAAAATTTAATTTCCCAATGGTGCCGTGAGTGTACGGAAGCAAATTATGCTGTCTAAGTGAAAGCGACACTACTAGATATTTTTTTTTTTGTGTATTTGAGTATGTTTTTATCTACAAGAAAAAGCTTTTGATAATGTTAGGTCGAACAAGATGTTCAAAATTTTAAAGAAGTCAGGTCTAAAGTATCGAGATAGAAGAATACTGTATAAACTATATAAGAATCAAGTGGCTGTAATAAAAGTAGAGAATCATGAGAGACGTGCATCAGTTAAAAAGGGTGTGAGACAAGGTTGTAATCTATCTCCGTTAATATTCAACTTGTATGTGGAAGATGCAATGAAGAAAGTCAAAGAAAAATTTCCATGTGGCAAAAGTTTTCAGGGAGAAAAAATCAGTATGCTACGATTTGCTGATGACATTGTCGTGTTAGCAGAGAGGGCTGAGGATATTGAGAAGTTATTGAATGGCATGAACAAAATACTGAAGGAAGATTTTGGACTGAAAATAAATCAAGGTAAGACAAAAGTGATGAAATGTAGCAGAAATGATACCAATACTAGCAGACTAAATATAAAAATAGGATCGGATGCAATAGGAGAAGTGAGTGAGTTCTGTTACTTGGGAAGCAAAATTACCACCGATGGCCGAAGCAGGAATGATGTTAAAAGCAGAATAGCACTAGCAAAAAGAGCCTTCATGAAAAAGAGAAACCTTTTAGTTTCAAATATTGATCTAGGAATCAGAAAGAACTTCTTAAAACTCTTTGTGTGGAGCACAGCACTTTACGGCAGCGAAACATGGACTTTAGGAATACCGGAAAGAAAGAAACTTGAAGCATTTGAAATGTGGTGCTACAGAAGAATGCTGATAATTAGGTGGACAGACAAAGTAAGAAATGAACGAGTTTTGGAAATGATGGGTGAGAAAAGAAGTTTATGGAAGAAGCTTACAGGAAGAAGAGACATGCTGGTAGGTCATATTTTGAGACATGCTGGATTGGTTAATTTGTTAGTGGAGGGAACAGTGGAAGGTAAGAACTGTAGAGGAAGACAGAGATTAGAATATATGAAGCAGATAATTGAGGACGTGGGTTGTAGGGGGTATGTAGAAATGAAGAGGTTAGCACAGGATAGGAAGGGATGGAGGATTACATCAAACCAGTCTAAAGACTGACAACAGCAAAAAAAAAAAAAAAAAAAAAAAAAAAATTAAATGTTTCGTCATATTTTGTAATTTTTAGGTCATATTTACTCGTTTTTAAGGACATATTTGCCTGAATATTTCTCTATTTTTTTCCGTAAAGATCCGAACCCTAGACATCATAATGCCAACTTGTTTCTCTCATGTCTTGCTGTAACGTGCATTCCATGTAGAGAGACAGATCTAGTTGAAGTCGTAGTTGTGAATGGCTTACCACACTACAACAACGTTACCTATCCACCACATAACCCCAGCTCTATTCTGAGCACCAGATACCTTCGTATGCACTGTCTTAAGCACTAACTATCCTCGCAACTGTATACTTCCCCGATAGTTTTCATTACCACCGTATCCTACATGCCCACATGTCGCATCAGAGATTTATGCCCAACTTTCTTTGTTTACAGGTAGCAGTTATTCAGAATTTTAGATACGGAATGAGATCTAGATTCAGCTTTCCCTATAAGAGAATTGAAGTGTAAATCAATTTCAAGTTACATCAGTGGAGGCTTAAGCAACTTATCTTTCGCTCATGAGGACACGACATTTTGTGCCAGTCATGTTGCACGTTTGGCCATGTCCTGTGCTTTCTGTCTAGTCGTCGTCGATGCTATTAAATACAGGAGATTACTGGGGCATGGAAGGAATTCGGTGAAGGCGTTATCGTTGCACTGCTTGTTGCTAATACGGGAAACTGAACGCCTGAACCATTCAACGAACCCCGATCCCCCGTACGCGAGCCAACCTCCCCCGCAGCTGGCACGCTTGTTTGATTTTAGACTGTGGGGGGAAGGGGGGGGGGAAGGGGGATTGTCCACTTTATGGCCCGCTCCGCTTGGTGACAGAGTTTTTGTATTTATTGCTTCCTTAGCATCAGATGTAGTGCAAAGAACAAATGATATGGATCTGTACGCAGATAAAACACACACACACACACACTTTATCCAGTCTGTGACTACCCACGAGATAACTGTACAAGTCTGATGAATACAAAAGTATGTTATCATCACAAATAACGCCTTACTAACATTATTTCTCACTATAAACATTTATGATAAGTATTGTGATGCTTGCCTCGGTAGCGTAGGGACTAGAGTACTGGCCCCGGTTTGAATCCGGCCGCGGACATGGATGTTTAAGTGTTGTGTGTCTGTGTGAATGTCCTGTCCGTCCTGTGGTGTCCACACTTAGCAGCTACAATATATATACTGGATTACTGATACACTGGAAACTTTTATAATCGCATTGAGCTGGCTGTATGGCCTCAGTTGCCGAATGGAAAAAAAGTATTGTGATATAAGACTAATATTTGGTTTCCAAATACTCGTCAACACAAATAACACCTATTATTTTTCACTATAAACATTTATGATAAGTATTGTGATTTAAGACTAATATTTGGTTTGCAATTACTCACCGATACTGTAGAAGCAGTGGTCGAACAAGTACTCCTTCAGTCCTGTAATGAATTTAGTATTTTCTTTTACAGACTTAACGGTTTGTGGTAGATTATTAAACAATCTGATTCCCGCATGAAGTGTTGCTTTCTGACGGTTTAGTTTCTAGTATATATACACTGAGCTTTGGTAGAATCTGCATCTAATTGAATAAAAGTCTACGCGAGTTTCTACTTTGTACCCATTTTATTATTCTGATAATTTTTTTCTCCATTGTGAAATATCTGATATTCGTTGGGTAGTTTCCACAGAATATAATACCATACCTCAATAATGACTGCTATACGTAAAATAAATATTCCTAACTGTTTTGTTGGATATGTAACCAACTAATATTCTCATCGTGTAGCAGATGGTATTTAATTTTTACAAACCAGTTCAACGTGTGTGTTCCATGTTAAATTATGTTGTGTCCATATACCTAGAAATTATATAAATTTTCTTACGTAAACGCGACTGCCATCTCAGTCGGTCTGATACTACCTCTATAGGGGAACCTAATCCGGACTGCACGATTTCTGCGTCCATCTGTTATTTGATTGAAATGCAAATCTTATGCATAATTCTTACTCGCAGAATACGATTCTGTCGGGCTGCCTTTCGAAATATGGCCGCAAATATTTTTAATTAAATTTTCAAAAAATATATTAAAAAATTCGTTCACTTGTTTTTTAAATAAATTATAATTCATTTCAAAGAGAGACATCTAAAGAACATAAAAGATTGGGTTGCCTATGTAGAAGTGGCTTCAAGTAGGGATTGCCAGCTGTTAAGAGCGGGAGGTAGAGTTAGCACACGACACTGTCTAATCTGCCAGACAACATCTACCGGCAACATCTACTTGAGGACACTACTACACGGGCTACACAAACATTTTATTTTCTTTACACGTCTCTCTTTGAAATGAAATGAATTATAATTTACTTAAGAGACAAATGAACAAAACTTTTTAAAAAAAATATTTTTTTGAAAATTTAATTAAAAATACTTGCGGCCATATTTTGATTGGCAATGAGGCAGAATCGTATTCTGCTACTAATAACTACACATGAAAATTGTATTTGAATCAAATAACAGAAGGACGTAGAAATCATGCAGCCGGATCTTGTGTTATAGTAAACTGTGTTCTGTTTGGTAATTGTTGATTTGTTTGTGTGAATTGTGTATGACTTGAGGTAAACTTGAGGTGAGCCGCCAGGATGGTCTGCAGGGATTTTAGCCCTGGTGTATTGTGAGTGGCACTCCATTACGCTGTTCACCTGAGAACACAGTTCCGACTTCACCTCCAGTCTCTCTCTGTAGTGGAGACACCTGTGTTTGAGCGTAGAACCTGAACCTCTCCGTCTCCTAGTCTATCAAATGATGCTGTAAAGAAAATTAACAGGTGGTTTAATGCAAACAAACTAATACTTAATGTAGAAAAAACACAGTTACTTCAGTTTGTTACAAAAAATAAAACAAAGGACAGCTATAATGTGATATCAGAAGGAAAAGCAATCAATGAAAGTATTTTCGCAAAATTCCGGGGTGTATATATAGATAAGAAAATGAACTGGAAACAGCATATTCAACAACTTCTTAAAAAACTGAATTCTGCAACATTTTCACTTAGGGTAATATCTAGAATAGCTAATATAGAAACCAGAAAGTTAGTATATTTTGCATATTTTCATTCCCTGCTCACTTATGGCATCTCATTCTGGGGAAACTCGTCACTAGCACAGAGGGTATTTAAATTGCAAAAACGTGCTGTAAGAACTATTTGTGGAGCAAGCCCACAGACGTCGTGCAGAAATCTATTTAAAAACCTGGGTGTACTAACAATGCCAGCACAGTATGTATACTCTGTACTATTATTTTTAGTGGAAAATCCTGAACACTTCAATCTTAATGCTGACATATATAGCCATAATACTAGGAATAAATATAATATTCACAAGGATTACAAATCATTGTCAATTGTACAGAAAGGGTTAACATGTACTGGAGCTTCCTTATTCAATGTCTTACGAACAGAAATTAAATGTTATCTACAAAAACCCAACTACTTTAAGTCCAAACTGAAAGATTTTCTGCTTCAGAATTCATTTTACTTTGTGAAAGAATTTTATTCTTGGAATTTGGTAACTAAGAATAATTTGTTACGAAGTGTTAAAAGTAACGCCTAAGTACTAGTAATGCCCAAGTGTTAAGATGGTGCAATAGGTAGTAAAGGAAGCCAACAGTGAACGTGTGGTTGCGTCAGACAGAGAGCCGCGTAGCGCGTGGGTGATGAAATCCGAGCGCAAGCTTCAAGAAGGACGCGCGGGGCAGCGGAGCGCGTCACGGACAGCTATAAAAAAGAGCCCGCCACAGCGGGAGGGGGACTACTTCTCCGGACGCCTTCCGTCTTCGGCAGTCAGCGAGTGAGCCCGCAAGTAGACAGTGCAGCGGAGATGACAACGTGTATTCAACTACTGTAGTCGCCGTTGTTACTGTTAGGCTCTTCAAGTTGTATGGATCTTTAGCAGAGAGAATTGCTACTAGTTGGTCCAGTAATTCAGAGAATAGGTACCTCTCGTAATTTCTGAGTATTCTCAGTGAGAGTTTGTCGGCTTCGTGAGTCACAAGTTTGTTTCTCATAACTTCTTGTGTCATCATTTTATTTCTCCAGAACATTTCGTATCCCGAGTTCCCAAATTGTAAAAATTGTTACCCCGCTTGTTTCCGTGTTTGATTCTTTTCAGCTCTCTGTTGCACAAGTTCTTCGACAGGACGCAACAGAGACTCTCATTTCTTGGAGTCAGGTGTGGGGTTAGGCCTGAGAAAGCTACGAGTGTTTGGCCGGAAAAGCCACAAAACCAGTGAGACGACTGACAGAGTTTTAGCCAATCTTGGCCCAAAGGTCAGTACGTTGCAGCGATTACAGGCCGCAATTTGAGGAATAGGAGTAGGGTTTTCGAGAAATCTCAGCCCGAAGTCGGGAAAAGACTGACGGCTTTGAGCACGAAGCCGACTAGTAAGATTGCGCAACGAGGCGACATTGGAAGAAAAGAAGAGAATCCATTGGTCGTCTACGGGGAGCGGTACGCGACATCACGCGGGACGCCGATTGATAGCAACGCTGCCGAAACACAGCTGGGGCGCCGTCGCCAGCAGCAGATCAATACCGGCCGGGAGCAACAGGTAGCAGCTGTCGCCAGCAGCCGGCAGCCGATCGATACCAGCACAGCAGAACTTCGCAGTCGAGCGGACATCGCGCGACAACACGACAACGACGCCACGACAGGAACAACGTCACATCTCATCGCTACACAGCAGTTGATTTCAGCAGGTGAGAAAGCAAAATTGTAAGCATGCCTAACGAAGCAGTGTCAGGCAGTCAGGGCGCGCAGTCGTCAACCCATAGGCAGTACATTAGTTTGAATGAAGTGATAAAATTGATCCCAGATTCTTTTGACGGAGAAAAGACGAGGTTAAATGAGTGGTTGGATAATGTAGATTCAGCATTCGAATTAATTGTGCCGGAACAAAAAGAAATTTTATTAAATTTTGTGAAGGCTAAAATTGTAGGGGCACCTAGGAGTAAACTTCTTGTCCGAGATCTGACTACCACCTGGCCGGCAGTTCGTGCAATATTGTTAGAAAATTATGGCAGTAAGAGGACTCTTGATTTTTATGCATGTAAAATGTTTGCTAGTAGACAAGAGTCGTGGGAGAGTATTGCGCAATGGGGTTCGCGTATAGATGCTCTCCAACATCAGTTCAGAGAAGCAATAAAAAATGTAATGACGGAAGAGGAGCTGATGGGAAGCATAGCTCTAGTTTTAAAGCTAGGAGGGGCCGTATTTATTCAAGGGTTGTATGATGACCGGATAAAAACTATTGTGCGAGCTAGGGGAGAAACCATAACCCTTTCTGAAGCTGTAGAGATCGCAGCCACAGAGGAAAGTGCGATAGCTTCAGCGAAAGAAAAACCGGTTTCGCGATATCCCTTCAGGAATCCAAAGGTAGAAGGAAAAACTGTTCCATTTTGTTTTAATTGCAAAAAGTCTGGGCATACAGCCAAGGATTGTCGGGCGCAAAGGCGTGTAAGAATAATTAATAAAGAGGATGAGCTGGACAAAAAGGCGATAAATGCAGTGCTTGCCAAGTTAGATAAGATGGAGAAAGAAAACGCCGTCAGAATGATGGAAACGCGGCGGGAAACGAGAAATAGCGCTAGGCAAGCGGCTCAAACAGCACCCTTTAAGAAAAAGGTACCGTATGCAAGTGAAATTACGTGCTATAAGTGCAACAGAAAAGGACATTATGCGCGGGATTGCCGAGAAAATGCATGGTCGGGAAAGGAAAAAGATCGAAAATCGGTAAACTACTAGGTGGCGTAATGGAGCGGTCACATTGCGCCATATCACACAAAGTGTATAAGGTAGACTGCACAGATAAAAATGAATATGTGACTATGCAATGTGAGAATGCAAGGCGTAATCCGATGAGATTCCTGGCCGACAGTGGGGCACAGATAAGCTTGGTAAAAAGAGATAGTATAAACTGGGCAGTAAAAAGTGATGATAGAGAAAAAATTAGAATTAAGGGGATAAGTAATAATATAGTACAAACTGAAGCTTCGGTATTCCTGGAGTTGAAAGCCGCGGAGGGCTTGATATTGAAACAGAAGTTTCATATAATTGGGGCAAACATAGATTTGCCTTTCAAGGGTTTGTTAGGAAGAGATTTTCTAACGAAAAATAAGGCCGTAATAGATTACGGAAAAAGAGTTATGAATATTCGCGGGAGGCGAATTAGATTGTATACCGCGCAAGAAGGGCCGTGTATGACGCAACGTGGGACGCGTTGTGTTAAGAAAGTAGGTGTTGCAGGGATTGCGACATCGGATGAAAGACGCACGCTCACTAACGAAACTGTGAGGCGTGGCGTTAGGCAAGGTGTTGCAGGGATTGCGACATCAGGTGAAGTATGCCCGCTTGCTAACGGACCTGCGAGACGGGATGGGAAGAAGCGTATCGCAGAGAATGCGATGCGTGGTAGGTGTCCGCCCGCTGACGGACCTGCGGGATGGAACGGGAATTTCCCGAGGACAGTAGGCACTGTCTCGAGAAATGTCGTAAGGGTTACGACGAAAAAGAGTGTTTGTCCGCTCACTAAAGGAACTGTGAGACGCGACGGAAGGATTCCGAGGGCACTGGTGCTCACTCGAAGACGGTAGGCCCCGTGAAAAGGCGAGTTTGTCCGTCCACTAACGGAATTGTGCGACGTGACGTAAAGTTTCCGAAGACAGTAGGTGCTGTTCCGGAAAAGGTGAACGCCGAGAAGAGGTGGAGTATTGTTTCGAATACGGTAGATACCGATTCGATAGCAGTCGGAACTGCGAAATTAAGGAAAAATAAGTCGAATGTGCTTGGAGTACATTCGGAGGAGCGCACTTATGCGGAGGTGGTAAACGCCACAAAAATAAGAGGTACTGAGGTAGCGATGAAAAAAGATAGGCGCGGTAATAGACAAAGTGTGGGAGCCGGGAGAGCTCAAAATGATGAAATAGTAATTGGTCCTCGCGAAGAAAAGATTGTAAAGGTAAGGATTACCTTAAAGAATGCATCAGAAGCGATCATCCCGAAGCAAGAGTTACAGCCAGGAATATATGTGCCCGAAGCGCTAGTATCAGTAAAAAATGGAATGTGTATTACAAGTATGCTTAATACTACAGAAAATAAAGTTAAAATAAAGAATCCCCTTATAACAGCTGAAGAACTGCCCGAAATTGAAAAAGCATACGTAAGACGTATTAGAAAAGAGCGACCAGAGGTAAAGTCGCGTTTAAGTAAATTGAAAGAAAATCTCCGCGTAGAACATTTAAACAAAGAGGAAAAAGAGGCTTTATTAGGTATATGCGCAGCGTATAACGATGTATTTCATTTACCAGGAGATCACTTGGGTTATACTGAGGCTGTCAAGCATGAAATCAAGCTTCTTCCTGAGGCGGAAGGAAAAATAGTTCGGTTGAGGCCCTACCGGATACCCGAAGCGCAGAAGGAAATTTTGCAAGCCGAAATAGAAAAATTATTAGAAGATGATATTGTAATACCAAGTGATAGTGCGTGGAATTCGCCTGTATTAATTATCCCAAAGAAAATGGATGCAAGTGGTGAGCAAAAGTGGCGCGTAGTAATCGATTATAGGCGATTAAATGATCTGACAGTAAATAATGTGTTTCCGTTACCAAGGATCGATGAAATACTAGACGGACTAGGTAAAGCGAAGTATTTCACAACCCTCGACCTAGCTAAGGGATATTATCAGGTGCTGATAGACGAGAAAGATCAAGAGAAGACGGCTTTTAGCACTCCCTATTGACATTATGAATTCAAAAGAATGCCAATGGGATTAAAGACGGCACCGAATACCTTCCAAAAATTGATGAATTCTGTATTGACAGGACTACAGGGTGAGAAAGTATTCATTTACTTAGATGACGTCATAATTTTTGGGCCAACGCTTGAGGAGCATAATGCTAGGCTAGAGGATGTTTTGAAAGATTGCGAAAGTATAATCTTAAACTACAAGTAGATATGTGTGAGTTTTTGCGCAAGGAGGTTACATTTTTGGGACATGTACTTACGAAAGAGGGGTTGAAACCCGATCAGAAGAAGGTAGAAGCCGTAGAACGATACCCCCAACCAACTAATACTACCCAATTGAAGGCATTCTTGGGCTTAAGTGGGTACTATAGGCGATTCATAAGCAATTACAGTAAAATTGCTAAGCCACTGTATGAGCTGTTAAAGAAAGGAGTCGCATATACGTGGGGAACAAAGCAGGAAGAGGCGTTTCGACAATTGAAGGAAAAATTGTTGAATCCTCCCGTACTACAGTATCCTGACTTCACAAAAACGATTTATTGTAACCTCAGACGCAAGTCAAGACGCAATTGGCGCCGTGTTAAGTCAAGGCGAAATTGGCAAGGATTTGCCTGTAGCGTAGGTGTCTAGAACCTTGAATAAGGAAGAGAAGAATTACAGTACGATAGAGCGGGAAATGTTGGCCATTTGTTGGGCAGTAAAGCAATTTAGGCCATATTTATTCGGTAGGAAATTTACGGTATGTACCGACCATAAACCATTGATGTGGGTAAATAGTATATCGGATCCGTCGTCTAGACTAATGAAGTTCCGCTTGAAGCTTGAAGAGTACGATTACGAAATCGTGTTATAAGAGTGGCAAAAGGAATCAAGTGGCGGACGCGCTTTCACGAATCCGAAATGTTAGAGAGGCTGATGAGAATGCAGTTTTGCGAAAATGAGGAGGAAATGATAATGTAGAGACAACTGAGAGCGTATCAGCCGATAAGGAAGAAGAGGTAGGACTTACACAGGAAGAGAAGATGAAGATCCTAAAGCAGTATCACGAATCGCCGATAGGTTGTCATCAGGGTATAGGTAGAACCTATGCGCGAATAAAGAAATATTGTACTTGGGAAGGAATGAAAGCCGACATTGAGCAGTACATTCGTCATTGCGAAAGCTGTCAAAGAATAAAATTACCCAAAATAAAACGAAGATGCCAATGGAGATAACGAAAACTCCGGAACACGTATTTGAGCGTTGTGATATTGATATTGTAGGTCCAATGCCCGCAAACCGAAAACGGGAATAAAATATTTGCTCACATTCCAAGACGCCTTAACGAAGTTCTTATTAGTGGAGCCTATAGAGCAACAGGATGCCAATACGGTAGCAAGAGTATTGGTCGAGCGAATAATCCTAAGATTTGGAATTCCCACCGTTTTGTTAAGTGACCTTGGAAGTAACTTCATGAGTGATACTATGAAGAGAGTATGCAAATTATTACGAATAGAGAAAATCCATAACACTAGTTATCACCCACAAAGTAATGGGGCTTTGGAACGAACGCACCGTACACTAACGGAAATGCTTCGTCATTACGTAAACAGGGAGCAAACCAATTGGGATACCTGGATCCCGTATGCAGTATTTGTTTTCAATACAACACCGCATAGTGCCACAGGATATACGCCGCATGAATTATTCTTTGGTCGAATATGTAATTTACCGGGAATATTACAAAAGAAACCGGAGGAAGTAGTATATAACTATGATGACTATGTAATTGAACTAAGGAAAGGTTACGGGCTATGCATCAGTGTGCGCGAGAAGCGACAGCACAAGTAAAGAGAAAAGTAAAGAAAACTATGACAGAACGCAAAACCGGTAGTCTTTAAGCCAGGGGATAAAGTATTATTGCATGATGAGAGTGTACGAAGGGGTCGTTCAAAGAAGTTGGACAGTCAATGGAGAGGCCCTTATACGGTAGTGGAAACTAACGGGCCCAAACGTAGTAATACAATTAAAGAGAAATAAATTTACAAAAGTACATGCAAATAGGCTAAAAGAATTCTTCTGAATTGCAGGAAAGATGGCAACAGCTTGCATGATAGCAGTGATCGTCTTGATGATAGGTGGTACATCGGCAATGGAACAGCAGGATTTAGAAATAACGAAGTTTCGGTCATCACCAGGTCTGTACTACGATCATAAGGGAACAGTGAGTTTGTATACGTGTCACTTGGAAAGTAGTGAGTTATTTTAATTTAGATGACTTAAAACATAAGTTTGAAGCTACGCAGGATGCAGCGTTGAAAGCAGTAGGACTATTGATCAGCAAAGGCCTTAAAGAAATAAACACAAGTGTTGCAGAATGTAAAACTATGAAACGGGCGGTAGATTATTATATACAGTAGGATAGAACCTCTCAACGCCTAATTGGGCAGCTAGCTAAACATGAGCAGAGTAGACGAAGAGAGGAATCCTAAATTTTGTTGGAGAAATAAGTAAAGTCTTGTTTGGGACGTTAGATGAAGATGATGCATCATATTTCAAATCAAAAATAAATCTATTAGAGCAGGAACAGAAGGAATTATTGAAGTTGTCAAATGAGCAAGTCACTATTGTAAGGGCAACGTTGACTAGTTTCAATCATACTGTCGATTCAATAGAGAGAAATGAACGGGTAATTACATCCGGAATACTCAAATTAAATGAACACATACATCAATATGAAACTAGTACGGATAAGAGAATAAATAGACTCGGTATATGGATAACGTTGAATGAACAGTTAATACAGTTGACAACAATCTTCAGCGAATTAGAGAAGGAATATGATGTAATCATTACTGCCATAGTAAATGCACAAAAAGGCATTCTTCAACCTCATTTGGTTAGTCCAGAACAAGTTGTTAAATACCTAGAGCTAATAAAAGACGAGATTAAGACAAAAGATTGCCAATAAACTGACGGAAGCCGGAGGGTATCAGTTACTGAAGGTGGTCGACCTGGATGTCTTCATCTCGGGAAACATTCTAAGTTATGTGCTGAATATTCCACTAGTGGACAGTGAAACCTATAATATTTATAAGTTATGGCCTCTACCAGTTGAGTTAAGCCACCAGAAACGGTTGTTTACATATATAGCTCCGGAAAAAGAATTCTTGTTAATGGATAACGCCAAAAGGCGATATGTTAAAATAAATGGTGATCAATTGGAGTGTAAAAAGCTGGAGGCTATTCATAGTGTGTGTAAACAAACATTTGTGCTGCTTTCAACTTATGACCATGAAGTTTGCGAAGCTAGAATGCTTCAGCCTATAGTCAAAATCCCCGATGATTGTATTCAAAAATTTATTGTATTGAATGAAAGCGTATGGACACAGATTAGAGGAAATGAATGGTTATTTGTAGCACCAAAGGGAGAAGGGCTCACAGTGTTATGTAATGACAGTAAGCCCACCGATGTAGTAATTAATGGTACAGGGAAACTTAAGTTTCTGAGTAAATGCAAGGGTTACGGTGCACAAGTACTAATTCAATCCGAACATATCATTAGATCGATGGCACTGATTAATGATATAGTCCCAAACTTAAATATGGAGGTAGATTGCTGTCTAATAGACAAGAAAAAGAAAAATATAACCGAAATCCCTCTTTATTTGCCAATCGAACCAGTGGTCCGTCAGTTAGATGACCTTAAAGCCGCGGGACATAAGTTAGACGAGCTAGAGGACGCAATAGCGTACCAGCAAAGGACTGTGTTCAATATGTTTTCATTGGATTCGATACCCATATGGAGTTATTTTGGAGCAGGAATAGTTATGATAATAGTAGTATGCTGCATATGCAGATATTGCAAATGTTGTAAGGATTGTTTTAAATTCTTCCGTAAAACAATGGGTGATGACTGCTGCCCCAGAATATGTGTAAAGAATAAAATTGTAAACCGGTACCCTGACACTGGTATAGTTGGGTATCATCCTGCTGAAATGAACAGTGACGAAAGTGAGCAGATTACTTTTGGTCCTGTGAGGAATAGGTATGTGACTGAAGCAGAAGGTGCGGTGCTTAGTGAGCGAATACTAACACCGGAAAAGAGTGTTAAGTATGAACCAAGTGCACCAGTAATGTTTTACTATAAAGCGAATAAGCGCTAAGATGAACTGATATGGTCACAGTGATTATGTTTGTAAAAAAATATAAGATTGTAATGTAAGAAAGATTGTATTCTGTTACATGAAAAGAATTTGTAAAATTATAAAAATGATGTATTGTAAAAATAGGCTTCACTTTATAAGAGAGTGTAGTACTAAAGAAAAGTATTAGAAGGAAAAGATATTGTAAGAAATAAGAAGTAGTAAACTGAGAGAAAAATTCTCAAATTAAGAAAATAAGGTAATGTAAAAGAAGATTCTTAAGACTAAGAAAAAATAATGTGTTGTAGAAGAAAATACTTGTTATAAAGAAAATGGTGTAATGTAATTGAAATTCTCTCTTTCAGGATATTATAAGTAAAGGAAATATTGGTAAATAATAAAAGACAAGTTAAAAGATAAGTAATGAAATAAAATGTGAACCATTGTAATTTGTGATGAGAAAGTAATAAAAAGGAGACTCACACAGCCGACAGGTAGTGTGAGAATTTTGCATTCTCAGGGAGATTGCAAAATTCTCAAATATGGGGGGAAGGTGTTA
This sequence comes from Vandiemenella viatica, assembly GCA_031002005.1. Taxonomy (NCBI): domain Eukaryota; kingdom Metazoa; phylum Arthropoda; class Insecta; order Orthoptera; family Morabidae; genus Vandiemenella; species Vandiemenella viatica. The sequence continues at coordinate 18,435,035 of JARYHS010012519.1, forward strand.
CGAAGTGTTAAAAGTAACGCCTAAGTACTAGTAATGCCCAAGTGTCAAGATGGTGCAATAGGTAGTAAAGGAAGCCAACAGTGAACGTGTGTGAAGCCAAGGTTGCGTCAGACAGAGAGCCGCGTAGCGCGTGGGTGATGAAATCCGAGCGCAAGCTTCTAGAAGGACGCGCGGGGCAGCGGAGCGCGTCACGGACAGCTATAAAAAAGAGCCCGCCACAGCGGGAGGGGGACTACTTCTCCGGACGCCTTCCGTCTTCGGCAGTCAGCGAGTGAGCCGGCAAGCAGACAGTGCAGCGGAGATGACAACGTGTATTCAACTACTGTAGTCGCCGTTGTTACTGTTAGGCTCTTCAAGTTGTATGGATCTTTAGCAGAGAGAATTGCTACTAGTTGGTCAAGTATTTCAGAGAATAGGTACCTCTCGTAATTTCTGAGTATTCTCAGTGAGAGTTTGTCGGCTTCGTGAGTCACAAGTTTGTTTCTCATAACTTCTTGTGTCTTCATTTTATTTCCCAGAACATTTCCTATCCCTAGTTCCCAAATTGTAAAAATTGTTACCCCGCTTGTTTCCGTGTTTGATTCTTTTCAGCTCTCTGTTGCACAAGTTCTTCGACAGGACGCAACAAATTGATAAAATAGTATATATGGTGTATGGAAGGGGAAGGTGACAAAGTTGTCCACAATTACTAAAATGATATATGTTTTTTTTCTTTCTGTTGAAACTTTTGACAAATGAAGTAATTACACTGTTTACAAAATTTCACTCATATATAGTAACTAACATGGGATAGCATGCACTCAAAAACTGCTGTAAAAAATTATGATACTAACAGGTTTTTAAGTAATTGACTGCTTATGAGTTATGGTAACTGGTTGGTAAGAAAATAACTGGTTGTTAGATGCTGGTAACAAGTTTATACACTGTTCCACATAACAACTATTAAATAACTCGGGATTGTATTTGTAGATTACAGGAAATATTGGTTATACTAATGGGTCGTAACTAACTTCTCGACAATATATAATATTATCAATTATACAGTAATATTGACATTACTAATAAGTGTATGTACTATTCCACATCCCCGAGATTATTCTCACATGGGATCAAAGTGAACATATCTATCTATCTATCAAAGTCTGTAAAGGTTTCTGCCCGCACTGGTATTTTATTGCCATAGCATTTATGGATTCGTGCTGAAACGACAAATGGTCGTTTTCATCCGATAATTAGGTAATTCCGCCGTTCAAATGTCACCTTGTCTGAATTAGAAATCTCGAGGCATCGCGATAAAACATTTTTAATGTTGAAAATAATTGTTTAAACAAACATAAAAACCGCCTTCAAAAAAAGCACTAAAAATTTAATATAACTTTATACCTTGCTTACGAAAAAGTAAATCTAAATGGTCAATATTTTACATTACTGTTTTGATCGCTTGATATTCTGAGCATGTTTTCGTGCGGTAACGAGCGTTAGAGGTCAAAGGTGTCCCTTGTAAGTGTTGCGAGCCGCTGTGTGCACCAATTTTCCTTTCTGTTTACTCATACTGGAGCTACAGACAATGATCAACCTTCCCTCCCAGTCTTTCGGAGTAAAGACAATCCATATTCAGTCAGAGCCAAAAGATAATTCGTTGTAGTCTGCACAATTGCAGAAACGAACTAGGAACGTAAATGCCCAGCTTGACTTATCACCATGTCATCTCTCACACAGATTTCTGACTTTCTTCAAAGTGCATTTTGACGCAGCACTTACAAGGGACACCTCTGACCTGGAACGCTTGGGACCGCACGGAAACATGCTTAGAATAACAAGCGGTCATGAACAAAACAGTAGTGTGTGTCATTTCCATGCAAAACGTTGCATTCTACCTCAGGTAACATACTGATTTTGTAGGGCTACAATGTGCCAAACCACAAGTGAAGATACATGGTTGTTATTTCATCATAAAACTTCACTCTATGATTTACAATCAATTTACTGCACCTACGTATAAGCCTAGGTTGCAATATTCTTGGCGAAAACACTCCAGGCGAATGCAGGGATGCTTGCTTGAAAAGGCTATGGCGGAATTCCTTCCCGATCCTTGTTCCCAGTTCTATGTCGCCTCTGATGACCTCGACGTCGACGATACGTAAAGCCATAAGTATGAAGTCCATTCTTAACGGCGTTGATTAGATTAATCACATCTGTTTGTGATGTGCCAGTCTACCATATTGCTCGGGACATATAACTTCACCGACATTTTAATGAAAGATCAGATGTGCCTAGATGTGGAGATTGTTAGGTGCGATATTTTAAAGGAGTCGGGTTCAGATGTTCCTACATCCATGGTCCGCGTGTCCCGTGGTGGGCGGAGCGTAACGTGGACCAAAGAGTACTGCTGTATCAGCTATATCGTGTTCAGCCATTAATATATGAATTGAAACAATGTTAGCTATGACAATACTATGTGTTGTTACTATCTGAATATCACAAACACTGGTAATATAAAATGCGTTTATAATGATAAAATCACAAATTCTGTGGGTTTACGTAAGAATAAAACTGAACTAAACCAAATTTTAATAGTTTTATAATTATTGTTGCAGACAAAATTGAGGTGAAAATTCTTTTTTAAATCGTAGTTGTTATAATAATAATGAAACCTTCAAAGAATCAAAATTTGGAAATTATTGATATTTATTGATGAACCTACCACCTCAATACTCAACTTCTTATAAACGAACAATAAAACATATATAACCTTATTATTTCAAATCACGAAAGAGTATATTATTTTGGATTATTTCTCAGGTTTCGATCTGTTTCGCGGATCGTTAATTATTTGACCGATCTTTAGAAGAAATTCTCACACGGTGCAGAATGAGCAGTGATACACAGCCGCTTTGATATCACTTTATATACACTGGGATAAACATCCTTTAGTTGTCTCCATGAGATAACAGGATTTTTTTTTTTTTTTTCAGTGGCATTTGGTAACGGAGGCCATACAGCCAGCTCAAGGTAATTTAATTGCTTTCAGTGTATGGACGCCACAGGACGGACAGGACATTCACCCAGACACACAACACTTAACATCCATACCCGTGGCCGGATTCGAACCGGCGGCCTTCGGCACGCGGAGCTAGCACTCTAGCCCCTACGCTACCGAGGCCGGCTTAGCAGGATCTTCAGTCCCGTCAGGAAACACTTCGTTCAGGTAATGTTTTTATTTGGTGGAGTGCTGAAACGCTTATCTTTTCGGTCAAATGTTCCGCAATAACTTCCCTTGGTTCAATAAGGTAGTGAAACGTTTGCTCAGGAGGCAAAGGCATTTACATGCCGCGGTGAAAAAATCGGGGGACTCATCTAATCGTGCTAAATTAGTCCAGTTGCGTGCGGAAGTACGTAAGGCAATGCGCGATGCGTTTAAAGAATTCCAAGCCAGGAATTTATCCGAAGATCTTATTACTAATCCAAAAAAAGTTCTGGTCGTATATCAAAGTAATAAGAGGCTCTCGTAAGGTTATGCCGTCGCTGATTAAAGAAAATGGTGAATTATCAGAAACAAGCGTAGAGAAAGCAGAAATTTTGAATAATATATTTAAAAAGGCTTTCACGATAGAAAACTCAGAGGAGATACCGATATTTAACAATCGTACCGACAAAATTATGAATGATCTCGCTCTTGATGTCGAGGGAATAACTAAACTGCTTATGAATGTAAAAACCAATAAGGCTTCCGGACCAGACGGTATTCCTACAAGATTCTACTCAAGATACGCAAAGGAAATTGCACCGTATTTGATGAAATTGTGTACAGTCTCTCTGGATCAAGGAAAAATACCAGCCGAATGGAAGACCGCTATCGTAACTCCAGTGTTTAAAAATGGGAATGTTAATGATCCTCAGAATTATAGGCCGATCTCGTTAACTTCAATATTTTGTAGGATTTTAGAACATATCATCTATTCAAATGTCATGCGGTTCTTGGATGAAGGTGAGCTTTTAAATCCAAATCAACATGGATTCAGAAAAGGCCGATGCTGCGAAACACAACTTGCACTTTTAATTCACGACTTGTGCCGAATTATAGATGAGCAATCCCAGGTTGATTTGGTTCTATTAGACTTTAAAAAAGCTTTTGACACTGTGCCTCACACTAGGTTACTTAGGAAACTTCGCGGTTACGGCATATCTAGACAAATATGTGACTGGGTTGCGGACTTCCTGAAGGGCAGAACGCAGTGTGTAGTTCTCGACGGTGAACGTTCATCAGTTACTGAAGTGGGGTCTGGAGTTCCCCAGGGAAGCGTGTTAGGGCCTCTGTTGTTTCTCATATACATCAATGATCTATGCGACATAATCGGGGGGATAAAAAGATTATTTGCCGATGATGCTATTATTTATCGCGAAATAAAAACCCAGGACGACTGCGCTTTGTTACAAGACGATATTATGAAAATAATTGCGTGGTGTAAAGATTGGCAGTTGGAATTAAACGCTAAAAAGTGCCAAATCATGCGTGTAAGTAAAAAGGTGACACCATTTACCTATGATTATACAATTAATGGCACTGTCCTTAGAATGGTGGATTCCACTAAATACCTAGGGGTAACAATTAGTAATAATTTGTCGTGGAATGTGCATATCGAGAATGTATTGGGAAAAGCAAATCGTATGCTCCGATTTCTAGGTCGTAATTTAAATCAATGCACTCAGGAAGTTAAATCGATTGTATACAAATCACTAGTACGTCCTCACTTAGAGTATTGTTGTTCTGTGTGGGGTCCCCATCAAAAGGGGTTAATGGAGGCCTTAGAGAAGGTCCAAAGAAGAGCTGCCCGATTCGTGACAGGTATATATAGTAGGAGGGAAAGCGTAAGTGCGATGTTGAAGGAGTTAGGTTGGGAAGACCTGGAACACCGAAGGCGTTGCTCTCGACGGAAGCTAATTGAAAAATTCACGACAGACGTATTTCGGAATGACAGCCAGCAAATATTGCTACCAGCAACATTCATATCTCGAAATGACCGCGAAAATAAGATAAGAGAAATCAGGGCCAGAACCGATTCATTTCTGTACTCATTTTTCCCACGAGCGATTAGGGAATGGAATAGAAAGGATTTACCTGGCGAGTAAACTTAAAATCCGACAGGAGTAGCTTTCGATAAAGCACTCCAGCCATCCTGATCTGGGTTTCCCATGGTTTTCCCGGATTACTCCACGCGAATGCTGGGATGGTTTCTCACAATAGCCCATGGGCGCCTCCTGCCATATCCCTTATAACCCTTCCAAACCATAACCTTTTTCGATAGGTGCAATGCACCCTCCGCCACACACTTTTAGTGAATCGCGGAGTAATAATAATAATAATGCAATGACATATGTATGTTGATCCGAGCGACTCTTCACCATTTGTATTTACGTCTTGATAGTTTTCCCCAGTATTTAACGTATTTCTTCAGGTCAGGTCTGCATTTTTTGGTGACAGCTTTGGGACTTGACCCTTGTGGAGCGTCAATAAACTACGTATCTCCATTTTGGACTCCTGAGAACCCCCTTCCCCTCTCCCACATAACCCGAGGTGGCTTTTGCCTCTAGCCCCCCCCCTCCCCCCACGTAGCACGTAGCTTTTTCCCCTATTGATTCCAGAAGACATTTCGTACCGTTTTCTCTTGTAAGACAATTGTAAATTACATACGGTGATACTTAAATGATGGAAATAAATATTCACATGCTTTTACGTGATCTGTACCTTATTTTAAATGTAAAAAATAACTTTAACTAAAAGCTATGTGGCCTGGCTTGGAACCCCTTGCCTCCATGTAGCCCAGCGTAGCTTTCCAGCAAACCCCTCGCTCCCTAGACCGAGTCACGTAGTTAATGGACGCGTGGCTTAAGAAATTAATCCTGTCTGAACGTCACGAAGTCTGACAGCCATCGAATTTAAACGTGTTTTTGATACTTTTGAAAATGATTATTTTACTGAGTGCAGTGTCAAAAGTTTAAAACTCTTGTCTATTTAATTTAAGAATATAGCCATTTATTAACAATTTTTAACTGTTCGCGATATTAACCGGTTCTTTGAACCATTGTTAGACGTTCTAAAGAGGATGGTGGCGCTCTTTTTCTCACGTCAAGAATTTCCTATTTGTCTGATAAAATATTGCTTTAAGAGAGTCGCAATAATACCACCAGGAATCTACTTTATTTTATATATGCATCAGGGAAACTTTCAGCACACAATGGTGTTAATACGACACAGGCAAAGCATGCTTTATATAAAGAAACGGAGATGCGCAGCTGCATACCATATTAACAAATGTAAATAGTAAGTAACTATTAGCTATAAAATAACTCATGCTCATAATCACGTAATAATAGGATAAAAATATATATAAAAGTGTATATAAAAACTGTAACACAGATTCGTCACTGATGATGCCTCGATGAGAGGTGAAACGCGTACGACGCAATAATAAATAAATTAAACAGTTTGCATTGGCGTTATCTTTGAACTGGTAATTATTGTCATAATCTACTTATAGTTAGTGACTAAGAAATAATTTTTGAGTAATAATCTTACCTTTAAATGGAACAGTACTGCAATAGAGTAGTACTGTAAATGACATTAAACCTTGAAAACTTAGATTTCGAGTCAAAGCTATAACTAACGTTTCAGTGAAACAAAACAATTATTATTAGTTTATTTTATGGCTTTCGCCAAAGGCCAATACAGCCAAAAATCCTTATACAATATATTGGAATGAATTTTAAATTACACCTTTAGTACATTTAACATACAGGGAAATTATCTTGACCGATTTCTTGCTCGGAACTGAGAGATATTGCATCAGAGAAGTTATATCAGTTATATTCAGGCCCTTTGCCGGCCTCGGTAGCGTAGGGGCTAAAGCACTGGCTCCGCGTGCCGAAGGTCGCCGGTTCGAATCCGGCCGCGGGCATGGATGTTAAGTGTTGTGTGTCTGGGTGAATGTCCTGTCCGTCCTGTGATGTCTATACCTAGGAATCATAAACGTACTGAAGAAAAAAAAATCACTGGATGAGATATAATAAACACATTGAGCTGGCTGAATGGCTAAGCTGCCGAAAGCCATTTAAAAAAAAAAAAAATATTCAGACCATCTTCTAGCAGTTGTTTTCTCGCTGATTGATGTTGCTTGCAGCTCAGCATGAAGTGATAAATATCCTCTACAGAATCACACGATGGGCACATCGGCGAATCCACCAACCGCATGACGTATTTTTTGTCACGTCACCTGTCCTAAATCTGATCATTAAAGTAATTTCTTTCTTGTTCAGTTCTAGTTGAGCGTACCATGGCTTGCTTACTATGTTGTTGCAGATGGCTCGATACTAAAGTCCCTTTCCCTGGCAGTCGGCAAACCATCTCTTCTCCCACTCAGTCTTAACAATGTTGGTAACAATGGCCTTGTGAGATATTGTGAGCAGTTCCATGTCTGCCCGCACGCGACAGTGGCGCACGCTTTGCGCCGCGGATCAGACAGCACTCGGATTAATATCCGTCACTAGCGCTGCTGATAATGGTCTGGACCTAATCATCTCTACCTAGACACCTGTCGGTAAAAAACAGGGAACCACTAACCAGATATCCTGGAACACTAGCGACTCGTCCAAACATACATGGAAACAGCGGCTTTAAGACGGCAAACCGATGGTGGTGGTGTAACGGTTAGCGTTCTGGCCTCGCATTCAGGAGGACGGCGTTCGAATCCCCGTCCGGGCATCCAGATTTGGGTTTTCCATGGTTTACCCAAATCACTCCAGGCAAATGCTTCCTTCAAAAGGCTGTGGCCGAATTCCTTCCCATTCGTTGCCCCCCCCCCCCATCCTTTCCCGTCTCTTTAGACCTAGAGTCGTTAAGCAGTTAATTAAAAAAAAAAAGACGACAAATTGAGTGATACGTCATGAAAAGGCTGTACGGTGTGCATGTGGTACAACGGCCTCCGCCATCAACGAGTCTACAGTCATTTGGAGCTGCAGTTCAAACAAATGTGGAGTATCTCCCACAAGATAACACTAGACGCTCCCCTAGGGATAGTTCATAATACGGGATAAACAATTGGTATAAACTTCTTAAGACCGAATTGCTGATACCACTTTCTGAACTGCCCCCTACATAGTACGATAGTGATTATTTCGATCAATAATCTTCACTACTTGGATCGATAACAGAGTGCAGTATTTCCGTAGTCACAACATCCTCATACCTCGTTTTTAAGTCTGTGAGAATGGCATTTAGACTAAATGTTGAATATAGGCCGAAACGTCATCATCCTCAACGTTTATCAGTTACAAGTTGCAGAACTGGGAAGATTCTATGATTCCGTTTTGTTTGAATATATTAATTCTGACAGGAAAACCTAAAATTATGGCCTTAGTTTTAATAAATTCGGACTATCACTTTGTAACCGCAAGTCAAGACAATTAAAATTAGCAAGTACATCTGTTAAATAAGCCGTGTATGGTTTTCATTTCATCTTTACTAAAAGCTTGAAATTACTTTCCTAAATGCCTGGACTGTTGAAAGTGGGTGGACTCCCCCTTTTCATTTCGTTGATTCCCAAATTTCCTTGTTACTCACACGGAAGTCCCTGCAGGGTCAATATCAACCACTTTGGATATCATTGCTCTATTTTTTGATATAAACTTCACCAAATGCAGTTGAAACTGAAATTGATTTTTATTTAAATATTAATCATGGCATGATAATCCGTACATTTGGTGGCAAGCAAGAAGAGAGAAATTTCCGTTTAACAAAGCAAAATAGTTGTCCCCGCCAGGAAGCAGTGTTTATTCGGAGCGGCTTTTCTCTGAAGCTGGAAATGTCTACGAGAAGAAAAGAAGTAAACTACTACCTGACAATGCAGAAAAATTAGTATTTCTGCATCACAATCTTCCACTCCTAAATTTCAATTATGATGATTCCAGTGAATAGGTATTTAATATTTTTGTTTTGTTTTGACATCGTGTTCAGTTGACCATGCACGATTATTTTTTGTAATTGTAAGTTATATACATTACCATGCAATTAATCAATCATTTTATCTTAGGTAATTATCTAACTAAAAAAAATCCTAAGTATTCGGTATTCGGCCGAATACCGGATAGTTGCCGAATATTCGTTGTAAGCCTAATAAAAAGCGATAATAAAAAAAAAACAGTGATGTGTGTCATTTCCATGCAGAACTCCGCACTAGTCTGCCATTAGTTGTACATCTGTTTTCAAGAGACGCAAGGCACTTTCAGTCCAAATATTTCAAAGAAACCTGAAACAACCGGTCCACGAAATATTCATGTGGAGGCAAGCAGAAGTGGAAAAATGAATAAAGAAAACATGAAACGTTATCTATATTCAGTCCTTGGCGAAGATGTAACAAATGAAAAGAGCCTATTGTTGTGTGATACCTGGTCAGGTCATACAGATCGTTCCCTTCTAGATGTAACTTTTCCAAACAAAGATGTTATGCTGAAGTCATTACCACCGATAACAACAAAATATTGCCTTCCCGTTGATGTTTAATTCTTTAAGCAATATAAGGTCAATATCAGAAGGATTACTGATTTTCTAGGACTACTATCTGCCAAACTACAAGTGATGATACATGATCGTTATTTCATCATGAAACTTCACTCTGTGATTTACAATCAATTTGCTGCACCTACGTTTGAGCCTATATTGAAATATGCTTGGCGATAGCCAGGTTATGACATTGACATACCAACATCATCATTTGAAAATGTAATTAGTGTGGCTTTTGATATTGAACTGCGTGAGAGTGAAAGTGATAACGTGGCTTTAGTGAGGTGTCCACATTGTTCTCTTCCACTTTGTTTTAACCACTTCATCGAAATCCCGCATCTGCACTTTAAGAACTAATATAAGCACTATCAGGTATGTGGTACTGCTGTATATGCGTGTTTTGCGCTGTATTAAATACTTTAAGCAGAGAGTTTTTGGCACTGTTGATTGAAAATGTAATGATACATTGACGTCATTGAATTCTGTGTAATTTCGTTCATATGGTGTTGATATCTTGTTACTTTGTTTCTCTCTATTAAAATGTTACTTGAGGTGGAATGCTACGTTTTTGTACGGAAATGACACACACCACTGTCTTGTTTACGATAGCTTCTTACTCCAAGCATGTTTTCGTGCAGTTCCGATCGTTCGAGATCAAAGGTGTCCCTTGTAAGTGTCAGACCGAATCTCGGCTTGTAATGATGCTACGAAATGATAGCAATAATAGCAGGTTAAATACGGTATAAAAATACTAGCGGGTGCAATAGGAGAAGTGAGTGAATTCTGTTACTTAGGAAGTAACATTACAACTGATGACCGAAGCAAGAATGATCTTAAAAGCAAAATTAACAATAATGAATAGAGCCTTCTTAAATAAGAGAAATTTTTTAGATTCAAATATTGTATCAGAAAAAAAAACCGTTCAAAACTCTGTGTTTGGAACACAGCATTTTACGGTAGGGAACCATGGACTTTAGGTATACCAGAAAGAAAGAAAATCGAAGCTGTTGAAATGAGGCGCAATAGAAAGATATTGAAAGTTAAGTCCACAGATAAAGTACGAAATGAACGTGCTTTGGAGAGTTTGCTGTGGAAGAGTCTTACGTAAATAACAGACAGGATGGTGGTTCAAATTTAAGACACAGGTTATTGGTTAACGTATTAGGGAATAGTCGAAGGAAAGAACTGTAGGGGAAGACCAAGATTAGAATATTTGAAGCTGATAACTGAAGACGTATGTGGTAGTGAGTATGTTGGGATGAATAGATTGGCGCAAAACAGGAAGAGATGGAGAATTGCATCAAACCAGTCGAGAGACTGATGACTTGATACTGTATGTTCCTATTATCTGCGCAGAGTCCACTTCGATGACGACGGGTGCCATTCTCTGCCTAGTCTTCATCAGGCAGTGTATAGCGGAGCCTTTGTCCTAAGACATTTACTCCAACTTCAAGTTTAAAGATGTGGTATGGATTCTCGGACGGGTTGACTTCTTGGTTGGCTATTTAGTAGTGTCTTCGTGAGGCAGCGACTGCTGTATCGTAACAACCGAGCTTGTTAATCGAGTTACAAGTTGCATCAGCAACTCGATAATGCTTGTTAACTGCTGACCCCACTGCACATCTGTGTCGGTACGGTGTTCGGCCTCGTGGGGACGAATTCTTCAACTTCTTGACTGGACGAGGTGGGACTTGGTAACTTGACCGGTCTTCTTCGCTAAGCGTGGTAGCCAGGTTGCTGGCCCGACGACAAACTTCCTCGCTGAACGTGGCAGCGGGCTTGCTGGTCCGACGACAAACTCTTCCCGAAACATGCGATGAAGAGCCCTTTCCTACGGCTGGGCCCCCCTGCCTGCCATGAGCCGGCTCAGCCCGACGCTTCTTCTGCTGCAGACGCTTCCTGCTGGGACAGGCGCAATGACATGCTGCGTGGTGCCCACCACAGTTGCAGCAGATGGGATCCTCCGTCGGCCTTGGGCTTGCTGCTGGCAGATGTTCTTCTCCGCACCATACACACCTCTGGTTTAGTGTGCATTGCCTCACATAATGACTGATGCCTTGGCAGTTGAAGCATTGGATAACTTCATCCTTCCTCGGCTTCGTCGAAGCTGCTGATGTGGTCTGGCTGGCAGTAGACGTTGTTTGCTTGCTGTCCGTTTAGATGTTTGATTTGCTGGCAGGTGCCGGAGTTTGTTCGGCAAGAAATGTGGAAAGAAGATGAAAAGTTAAATTTTTCTCTTCTAATTTGGTGACCGTTGTCTTCCAATCAGTCAGGTTGTTGGCCAGGATGAGAATTCCTTCCGTCACTGGCCATGCAAACAGCGGCAAGACCGCGCAGTGCTGTATCAGGCCAAGCACACGGAATCTGTCTTTGGTGTTGACCACCGTGGGCGGGAGTGGGCTGTTCCACGAGAGATTCTGCAACGTCCATCATGTCAGGCGATGCAGGGGTTTCCGGGGCTGCGTCAGCGGCTGGCGTGAACCGCGGGGCAGCTGGCCAGAACCCCGGAGGACTCCGCGCTGCCTCCGCCATCATCCCTTCCAGACCACCCGAAACAGAAACGGCCTCAGCGAGCGGCAGACCACCAGTCGTTCCCACGGCGACAGCCTTTCTCCGTACTCTCGACGTCATCATAGCGTAGAACTTGCAAAAAGCGAATCCGAACCGAGACGAGGAGCGAACAAGCGCTCGCCACCGAACCAGCGCAACTACGGATGTGTGCCCAGTACCACACGTCATATTGGACAGTTGGTAAGAAAAGGTTTCAAAATCCTGCAATTGTTGGAGAGAGTGATGAGGGGATGCACGAGAGAAGTAAAGGAATTGGGTTACAAAACTTTGGTCAGACCATTGCTCAAATATGGTAGTGTAGTATGGGACCCTCATTTTCCGTATCAAATGGAGAGGGTGCAAAAAAGGGCTGCTAGATTTGTTTATGGAAATTATCGCAGAATGCAATCAGTAACAGATATGATAAAAGAGCTGGAATGGGACTCATTGGAAGACAGGAGGAGGGTGAAGAGGGTCATGGGAGTGTACAAGGTGTATATTGGTAATGAGGCATGGAAATAAATTGGTGTAAGAATTGAAAGTAGTGCATGGAAGGGAAAAGATGACCATGAACACAAGCTGGCACTCGATTTCAGGCACAAGGGTGTGGGAAGAGTCTCTTTTTTAGGTAAGGGTGTCAGGGATTGGAATGAGTTACCGAGAGAGATGATGAATAATTTGACAAAAACGTTGAAAGAATTTAAAATTAAAATTTGTAAACGGAAAATGTAGGTGGGTGAAGAAAAGATGGAAGATTGGTGTTTAGGGATATTGCCACCGGAGCATGCGCTCAATTGCAATTTAATTTAATTAAATTAAAGAGATCATAGAATTAAACAGCGCTTGGTTGAATGAATGTTTATATTTCAGGTTACGTTTCAGCTTCCATTGCTTGGCGTCCTTCGGTAAGTGGCCCATCGATTGCCAATTCTGCTAATATAACAGTCACAAGAAATTCGGTTATGATACATTAATAACCGACGGGTATTATAATGGCACCTTCAACAATCATCCAATCAAATATTGAGCTTAATTTCATCGGCTAATGTAAACTAATGATAATTTATTTTCAGCGCAGTACACTGCACAGTAAACATCTGATTTGCTTGAAATTTCATTATTAATCGATTTAGGTTTCAGTGTCGTCTGCATTTAGTCAATAATTATTAACAGAATTTATTGGTTAGGCTTGACTATATCCATCGCAGTTTAATAGCACATTTGGAATTTCGCGTTCACCCGTGTTATACCAATGAATAATTAATTTTTATCCTTTATGGGAGTTGGGAGGTATACTAACTTACCAACCATCCTTAATACATATGTCTATATTTGTTGAAAGAACTTGTTACGGAAGTTTTTTGTAAATTAAAAAAATGCTGTAGGATAACTTATCTCTTGTAACAAAGACGATGGTGGAAAACCGCAACAATAGTACTGTCTATGACTTTCGCTGTCGGTTTATTGCGCTATAAATTTGTCACAGTCGATGTTATCCACATAGACAGAAGAATATGTGTACAACGCAGACTCTACGGCCATCCAATTAAGAACGCCTGCAGCAAGACTAAAAATGCTTTTAAAAACTACCGCTTGATGAGTGAAACTATACGAAATAAAGTATCCGGACAAATGTGTACGAGTCAATACTCAGGAATAAACTTATTAAAATTCCGTCTGAAGGGACTGAACTGTCGGTGTACAGCTCTTTAAATAATTCGCGAGGCACTCCGAAATTTTAATTATTCATTATTACTCTGAACTTTCATCTTTATCCCATATTTCTTTACTTTCCACCACTTCATTCAGTGCTTCATTAGTCTTTCTTTACAGCCGAAAGACGAAACAGTAATGGAATTACGTAAAGTATAAATATCTATATTTCTGTTACGGGTTTTTGATGATTGAAATAGTACAGTATTTTTTTAAATTACATTAATAACGGAACTCAGTGCAGTTGAAATCATATTTTAAGTTTTGCTATACAAAAAAAGTTTTGAAATTAACTTATTATTTAATTTTGGCACCATGGTCATTTCTATTTCCTTGTTGTGGGTGACGGTGAGGTTAATGCAAGGTTTGTTGTCATCACGTGCAGTAAAACGAGGCAGTGATGCGTATGGGCTAAAGGAGCCCACATAAAGAAAACAGCTGTAAACAATTGAAGATGAATTTGAGCATCCAACGGTAGTCCGCAACGTTAATTGCTTCCAACTCGAGTAAAATTAAAATTCTGTGATTTGCTTCTAAAATTACGTTACGAGCATTGAATACTGGTACGCCAAATAAATATTTATGCTTAGTATCAATAAGCAAGGGGTTTCCTCGTTTTAACTGTCGCACGTCAGTGTATTTTTCTTTTTTTTTTTTTTTTTTTTAAAAAAGACAACAACCTGCGAACCAGGTTGATCTGTCATTGGCCAAATTCACAATGGCAACCTTTTCTGTCAGTTAGTTAAGATTTTAGATTTCAGTGGAGGTACAGTCTTTTTTCGAGACAGGGTGAAAATTCAGATAATTTGTATCATCCCTGTATGGCCTCATTCTGTTTTTTTAATTGGTTTGTAAATTGCTAGGTGGACTTTTTTTAACTGTCCAACCAGGTACAACGTTATCTTCTTCCTCTCTTTTTAGCAAGCCACCGTTTTATTTTTTTATTTTATGTCTCGATAACCTTACTGTTTTTCATGCATTAACTTAACTTTTGTTTGATTCAGATCCATTGGCAAGAATTGTCCGCGTATTTTTTCCTGCTGTTTGCATGCCCCATTCTTTTCAAAGTTCCGCTACGTGTGGGAGCTGTGATAGTGTTCTGGATGAAGCGGTGATACCAACTTATGGACTCATATTTACAGATCCGAATCTATCACTGCTTGAAGTGGATATGAGAGCAGCTGGCTACCCTCACTGAGGTGCATCATTGCTTAAACACTTAACAAAATAGATTACAACAACGGAAAAATGTGAGCAATATAGTCCAGAGCTACGCCCAAAAGCGGGACAGTGTTCACTGAGAAAGGTACAGGCGCAGCATTGCATCTTCAAGACTGTAAAATCCTAACCAGCGATTCGATTCTGCAAGGCTTTTCGCCATTTCTACCCGACTTTATTAAACTTAGTTTCATCCTATTGCTTCGGTCGCCTTCGAGGAACACGAATCCTCTCTTCTTCAACCGGTAAACCCGAATATTAATAAGTTTGGTAGGTTCGCAACATACCTTCGGAATTTAGCTGGTTCTTTTGCACAGCCAAAAACAAATATAATGCTCATGACATAGAGCTGCAGAAAATTCCACTCAAGAAGTGCGCTAGTTACAAGCGACACCTTTGACCTCGAACACTCTGAACTGCACGAAAACATGCTTAGAATAACAAGCGATCATAAACAAAACAGTAGTGTGTGTCATTTTCATGCAAAACGTTGCATTCTACCTCAAGTAACATTTTAAAAGACAGAAGCAAACTAACAAGATATCAGTACCATATGAAGGAAATTATACATAATTCAATGACGTCAGTGTATCATTACATTTTCAATCAACAGTGCCAAAAACTCTCTGCTTAAAGTACTTAATATAACGCAAAACACGCATATACAGCAGTACCACAAACCTGATATTGCTTATATTATTCCTCAAAGTGGAGATGCAGGATTTCAATGAAGTGGTTAAAAGAAAATGGAACAAAACAATGTGGACACATCACTGAAGCCACGTTATCACCTTCCAAATCACTTTCGCATTGACGCAGTCCAAAATCAAAAGCCACACTAATTACATTTTCAGATGATGATATTCGCATGTCAATGTCATAACCTGGCTTTCGCCAAGCATATTACAATAAAGGCTTATACGTAGCCACACAGTGAAGTTTCATGGTGAAATAAGGATCATGTGTCTTGTGGTTTGGTACATTGTAGTCTTACAAAATTAGTAATTCTTCTGATATAGAACTTATTTTGCCTAAAGAAGTAATCACCAAGGGGTTGACAATATTTTGTTGTTTTCGGTGGCAATATATTCAGCATAATAGCTTCGTTTGGAAAAGTTATATCTAGAAGGGTACGATCACACAACAATAGGCTCTTTTCATGGCTCTTTAATGGGGCTAGGAGATAAGTGCGGAGTTCTGCTTGGAAATGACACACGCCGCTGTTTTGTTTATGGTCGCTTGTTTTTCTAAATATGTTTTGAAGTGGGTACGAGCGTTCGAGGTCAAAGGTGTCCCTTGTTAGCAGTACTGGCCTCACAAAATTCAACGTAATATTGCCGCAACAAGCCGTGTTTAATGCGACGTGGGCAGCCCACGGTGTTTGTCTTGGTGCGGGGTGGACTGTTGCCAGGCACCGCTGTGTTTAATCGCCTGTGTTTGTGTTGCGATAGTGATGAACACGTTGCCGATGAGCCACCAACAGCAACAGTCGTAGAACTTCTGTTTGGTCAAGTCAGCAGTGTTTAGAACTTATTAGGAGGTAGAAATGGTGATGAAATTTACACAATACTGTATTAGTAGAGTATATTATCATATGAGAATGATGATTCTATATTTGATATGTGGAACATTGGGAATTCAATATAATTCGCCAGCCGAGAGCAGTTTGCACATTAGAAAACTGAATCAGTTACGTTCATACTGTTGCGTTTATTCATGTATTTTCTATGACTAAAAATTACGGATAATTTTTAATAGCATGAAAGGCGACGGACAAAAAATTGGAGAAGAAGTAGCTCATTTAAAAAAATTTCAACTGAGTTTTTATTTACACGCCATGGTTCACCAAAAATTAGTGAATTTTAAATAATACATGATAACGGCAATCTTATTTTCACGTTCGGTTCGTATAGACTGCTTCTTTCTGGTAGCAGTAGACGAAATCCCCAAAATAGATGACCTTGAAAAGTTGATCATTTCTGTGATAACAGCGTTACAGTAGAAGACGCGGACAGAACCTGACAGTATGTATTGACTGAGCTTAAACAAATGGCAAACGCTCCATTCAAATAGTGCATGAGAATCGTTGAAAATAGAGATTTTTAGGCTAACATGACTGGTGCCAACATATGAGTCCACAACTTCATAATACTTGTATTGGCAAATCAAAAAAAAAGTTAAAATTATATATTTTCTTTTAATCTGCTTACTCTCTAACAGCGAGGTCTTTAGAGACGGGAAAGGATGGGGGGGCAAGGAATGCGGCCATGGCCTTTTGAAGAAACCATCCCGGCATTTGCCTGGAGTGATTTGGGAAACCATGGAAAACCCAAATTTGGACGCCCGGACGGGGATTCCAACCGCCGTTCTCCCGAATGCGAGCCCAGAATGCTAGCCGTTACACCACCACCCTCAGTTTAAAATTATAAGTACCATCAACATTTATACTATGCTCAATTTTTTAAAATTCCCTGACAATGTTACCAACTTCGGTGACTCAGAATATATAAATGTGGTATAGGAAACATATTCATGCCATGAATTTGCAGTAGATGTATTAACCCTAAACTTTTTTATTACTTTTAAAGTCACTATTTTCTGATGTTTCAGCTTAGAAAAAAAAAATCATGATCAGTGAGGTTAAAACAACTCATCATGGCAATAGAGGTTATTGAAGTCAATAACCAGTTTATTGTGTCATAAAGACAGGTCCTTTGATTTTCTAGACTTTTGTTACGTTTGAATTTAACTTGACGCCTAATTTGCTCATAGATATCGCATACCAAATTACACCCGGTATATCGGATAGAAATATTTCACATGTGGAAATAAAAAAAGTATTAAGTGACTGTTATTTATACATTGCTAAACCATTGACAGCGATTAAGGATTCCGCTTGTGACAGCTATCAGTGTATCGACTTCTCGCTCCGTTCGACCAGAGGTGAGACTTGCTCGCCTCGCGGGAAGTGGCGGTCCTGCCTGTCTCCCCCTGGACATCTCCAACTTCACTTTCGCCTCCCAGCGCGTCGTACTACACTCTGCCATTCAGAGAAGTCTGCAATCGAGTTAGCAACTTGTTCGGATGTGCCGCACGCAAGAACTTAGTTCCATAACGCGGTAAGAAGAAGTGTGCCACCAACTTTCGTAACAACCAATAGTCAACCCGGAGAAGTGCTGCAGGCGATTCGAGTGCGTAACGCATCGCAGCGCACGATTTGTCTCTCAGGGACGGAACTCAGAATATTTATGCGCGCAGTTAAGATTTAAACAAGGAACACGAATAATACTCCGCAATTTATGGGTTAATCGCTGGGTCGGGTCTACAACTCACATGGTCAAAGCTGAGGTGAGTTCAACATCTACATCAAGATCTATACTCTGAATTCACAAACATTGTGGGTGGCAGAGGGTGCTAAACACCAATCATAATTCAGTGCATTCCAATCCCGAACAGAACGAGGAAAGAAAGAATACATAAAAGCATCAGTATGACATCTTATTTCTCTAATCTTATCCCTCCTGTCATTGCGACCTAAATAGGTTGGCGGAAGAAGTATTTCATTGCACTCGTAAGTTAGAGATTTTCGCATATTCTCCAATAAATTCAAGTGTCTGCCAAACAATCCCAGCCCAATATATGTATCAATTCTGTGACACTTACGTAAGGACTGTAACTAGCAGTCACGAATCGAGCGGCTCTCCTCTGTACTTTCTCTAACGTGTCAATCAATCCCTTGCGAACGGTCCCTCAACTCCACAACAGTATTCCAAATGCGGACGCACTAGTGTTTCTTACGCTACTTCCTTTGTATGAGCTTTACGTCTCAAAATACGGCCTATGCATCGTAATCTAGAATTAACTTTGGATACGACGGAAGTTATGTGAGTCCCATCTCATCTTGCTTTGTACTATTACGGCTAGATACTTCAGGGAATCAACCGTGTCAACAATGAATTGTTAACTTAGTACTCGTGAACAAACGGAGTCTTTTTGTTATTTATTTTTATTGCCTTGCACATTTTGCAGTCAAGTGTAAGCTGCAATTTATGGCACCATTTCGAAATAAAATCCAGATCACCCTGAATTTCTAAGGAATGTTCAGAGCACCTTACTTCCCCGTAGATAAGTGTTTCATCAACAGACAATCGCAACCTACACTTAACGTTGTCACCGATATCCCTCCCATTCGTCGCTATAAGGCAACTAAATATTTTCGACATGTAAACGATCTTACTACAAATTCTGTTTTAATTAACATGTAGAAATTTAATGTACTGCTATGCATTGAATGAAAATTGACAATAAGAAACTATGTGAGGTTAACGTTTCAACCTGAGGCTGCTATGTATCACTGAAGCTCATCATAGGCATAAGAGACGCAGTAAAATGTGTCTGTTATGTGATTGGAGCCCCGGTTGGTGAGTTACGTAAATCTGTGATTGTTGGTCTGTGTGTTAGGTGTATTGCTTTGTTGATGATATTTAAAAATATTGGAAGTTATTAAAATATTTCAGACCTGTTGTTCAGAATAGCATTGCGAGGAATCACCAATTTTGTTCCAAATCCTAATGACGAGTTAGAATAAACAGCTATGTCTTATTCATTCGCATAATGCGTATTGTAGAGGAGCCTGTTCCGCTGTCCAATAAGTTTGATGTGTTGTCTGGATCTGATTCAGTTCCACAATCGTCAATCAGCGAGTTGCCAGCCCCCCCGCCCACTACTCGCTAGGTCAGAGCGACCACAGAAGGAGATTCTGGTGATAGGTAGCTCCAACGTTAGGCGTTTCTTTGAGCCCCTTAGCGACATGGCGAATAGGTCGGGGATGTGTCCATTCATTGTGCATTCCGGGAGGTCTGATCCATGATGTGGAACAGGCCATCCCGGATGCCATTGAGCGGACGAGGTGTAGCCAGCTGCGGATTGTGGCTCATGTCGGCACCAATGATGCTTGCCGCCTTGGGTCGGAGGGTATCCTCTCTTCCTTTCGGCGGCTTGCTCATACAGTGAGCTCTGTGGTTGATGACCGCAAGATATCGGCTGAGTTAACCATATGCAGCATTGTCGATAGAACTGACTGTGGAACTCTGGTTCAGAGCCGAGTCGAGGGTCTGAACCAGAGACTGCGTCGTTTCTGCGATAATCATGGCTGCAGATTCCTAGATCTTCGCCCTCGGGTCGAGTCATGTAGGGTTACCTTGGATAGATCAAGTGTGCACTACACACGTGAATCGGCTACACGGGTGGCAGGGACCGTGTGGAGTGCATTGGGGGATTTTTTAGGCTGAGGGAGGATGACACGAAACTGGGATTACAGTTACTGGCAGCCCAATTCAATTCGGAACCATATGTTAGGAGTAACGTAAATCAATCTCGACCGTTAAAAGTACTGGTTATTAACTGTGGAAGTGTTTGTAATAAGCATCCTGAGCTTGGAAGCGTTATTGATAGCACAGAAGCTGATATTGTATTAGGTACTGAAAGCTGGTTAAAACCGGATATAAGTTCAGCGGAAATTTTTAACAAAAGCATGAATGTTTTCCGTAAGGATAGGTTACATTCAAATGGAGGTGGTGTATTTATAGCTGTTCGTAAACACCTGTAGTGTAACGAAATAAATATTGATACAGTCTGTGAAATCCTATGGATTAGACTAAACGTAGCTAGTACAAAACTTTTAATAGGGTCTTTCTATCGTCCACCAGATGCAGATGTAGCTGTTGCCGAGGCCTTAAGAAATAACGTAAGTAATATAGCTCGTCAATTTCCGGATCATGGAAAAATACTAGGAGGTGACTTCAACTTTCCGTATATTGACTGGAATAATTACGCCCACGTTACTGGTTGCAGGGATAAAATATCCTGTGAGATTATTTTTGACCTTTTCCAGATCTTAATCTTGAGCAGCTCGTCACTGAACCAACGCGGTGCCACAACGATAACGAAAACATTCTAGATATTCTAGTTACAAATAGGTCTGAATTATTCAGGGTCATTTCTACCACCACGGGAATAAGTAATCATAAAGCTGTAATTGCTACAGTAAAATTAACAGTCGCGCGCAAAAAGAAAAAAGAAAGGGTCGTATACAGGTTCGAAAAGGCCCCGAAGGAGAGTTTAAGAACATTTTTGAGGGATAATTACATTACCTTTATAGAAGGAAGAGGCTCGGTTGGAGAGATGTGGCTTCAATTCATAAATATAGTCAGGAAAGATATGGACTTACATATACCGAAAAGGACAATCAGGGATGGGAACGATCCCCCGTGGTATACACGTGAAGTTAAAAGGTTACTTAAAAATCAAAGGAAGGTACATGCACGCTCAAGAAGGACGATGTATAGGAATAATCAGGGGCAGATTACTCGCGCGTTTAAACAGAAGGAAAATCGACGGAGAGATCAGATTGATACCAAGGGCCTTGCGTTTCTGCCGTTTTTGGGTGCACTAAGTTTCAAAATAGATAGACTGCTTTCACAACACGAAGTCAAGACAATTTATAAACAACCCACTAAAATTAGAAATTTGGTCGGCAGTGTTAAAGATGACCTAGGTTTACGAACCCCTGGTGTATATTATATACCATGTGAATGTGGCCGCGGTTACATCGGACAGACGCAGCGATGCATTGTGCAGCGATGTGTTGAGCACGCCAGAAATGTTCGTCTTGGGCAAGAAGAAAAATCTGCGGTGGCCGAACATAGTGTGCAAGAGAGTCACACTTTTGAATTTGAAAAAATAACAATTTTAGCCCGGGCCAAAGATTTTTGGGCCAGCGTTATTACAGAGGCTGTAGAAATAAGATTAACTGATTTATTAGTCAACACGGACACTGGTTATCAACTTAGTGCGGCCTGGAACCCGGCTATTAAAATTCTAAAACAGTTTCGAGACGGTAACGAGCAGAAGAGTGGATGAAGTAATCGAGTTGTGTTGGTTTCCGTGGCAGCGGCTGAATAAACAAACAGTTAATCATTGACATTTGGTTGAGAATGAAGGCAGAGAAGGACGCCTTCGAAACGTCCCACAAATGTAACATCTTAACACGGCTGGAAGCCAGAGAAAAATTTGTTAAGAACGTTTTCTGTCAGATATATTTCGTAAATCTTTAGAAGAAAGAAAAGTACCTTCTGACTGGAAAATAGCGCAGGTGATTCCCGTTTTCAAGAAAGGTGATCGGAGAGATCCTAGGAATTATCGACCCATATCTCTAACATCTGTTTGCAGTAGAATTCCGGAGCATGTCATATGCTCTAACGTTATGGACTTTCTAGATGATAACGAGTTACTTACAGCAAACCAACACGGATTTCGGAAGAACCGATCGTGTGAAACGCAACTGGCTCTATTTTCGCATGATGTAAAGAAAGCTATCGATGCAGGATCACAAGTTGATGCTATTTTCTTGGATTTTCAGAAAGCTTTTGACTCTGTACCACACAACCGACTTTTAGCGAAGATTCGAGCGTATGGTATAACTAATCAGATTTGGGAATGGATACACGATTTTCTAACTGGTCGGTCACAGTATGTCGTTGTTGACGGGGAAGCCTCTTCTAAGCTAGATGTTACTTCGGGCATTCCTCAAGGAAGTGTATTAGGAACACTTCTTTTCTTAATTTTTAAAAACGATCTCTGTGACAAAGTTAATTTCAGGATGCGATTTTTTGCTGATGATGCGCTTATTTATATGGAAGTTACGTGCTCTGACGATTGCTTAGAAATTCAGCGTGATCTGGATGTTATTTCGGAATGGTGCCGTAAATGACAGCTTACACTTAACTGCAAAAAGTGCAAGGCAATGCAAATAGGTAGTAAATAGACCCCGTTTGCTCACGATTACAAAGTTAACAATTCAGTTGTTGACACGGTGGATTCGCTGAAGTATCTAGGCGTAACAGTACAAAGCAACATGAAATGGAACTTGCACATAACTTCCGTCGTAGGCAAAGCTAATTCTAAAATACGATTTATATGTCGTATTTTGAGAAGTTGTAACGCTCAAACAAAGGAAATAGCGTACAAAACACTAGTGCGTCCGTATTTTGAATACTGTTGTGTAATTTGGGATCCGTATTGCCAGGGATTGATTGACACGTTAGAGAAAGTACAGAGGAGAGCCGCTCGATTCGTGAGTGCTAGTTACAGTCCTTACGTAAGTGTCACAGAGCTGATACGTGGGTTAGGCTGGGATTGTTTGGCGGACAGACGACGTCGTTTTGGTTTGAATTTGTTGGAGAATATGCGGACATCTTTAACTTACCAGTGCAACGAAATACTTTTTCCGCGAACCTATTTAGGTAGCAATGACAGGAGGGATAAGATTCGAGAAATAAGATGCCGTACTGATACATTTATGTATTCCTTCTTTCCTCGTTCTGTTCGGGATTGGAATGCATTGAATTAGGATTGGTGCTTAGCACCCTCTGCCACCCACAGTACTTGTGATTTGCAGGGTATGGATGTAGATGTAGAAGTATTTTTAAAAGGTAGAAAAGAAAAAGGAAGCGTAGGAAGTATAGTATCATAGAAGTGGAAGTAAAAATGGGGGTGTCACAAGGTAGAGTACTGGGACCATTTTTATTTATTATTCTAATGAATAATTGTGGTGATTGTTTACTATCAGAAATTAGATTGTTTGCAGATGACATAATGCTATATAAAAGAATCAAAACAGAAGAGGACTGTAAACAGCTGCAGGGTGATCTGGACAGGATATTTAGTTGTGTTGGTAAGCGTGGGATTACCAAAAATTCAAAGAAGAGTCAACTTATTACACACACAGATGAAAAACTATAGGTTGATTATAACTAGGTGGGGAAAGAATTGTTAGCTGAAGACTTGAAATGTAAATATCTTGACATTACATTTGATAACAAGCTTAACTGGGCAGGACATATTGGACAGGTGGTAGGGAAAGGTTTCAAAATTCTGGACTTGTTAGAGGGAGTGATGAGGAGATGTACGAGAGAAGTAAAGGAATTTGGTTACAAACTTTGGTCTGACCATTTCTTGAATATGGTAGTGTAGTTGAGTATCGAATACAGGAGTTGGAGATCATGCAAAAAAAAATCCTGCTAGATTTGTTTCTGGAAATTACCGTAGAACGCAATCAGTTAGAGATATGATAAAAGAGCTTGAATGGGATTCATTGGAAGAGAGGAGGTCATGGGGGTGTACAACAGGTATATTGGTGATGAGGCGTGGAAAGATGTTGGTGTAAGAATTAAAAGTAATAAATGGAACGGAAAAGATGACCATGACAAGCATGATTTCAGGCACATGGGTGTAAGACGGTTCTCTTTCTTAGGTAAAAGTGTCAGGGATTGGAATAAATACAGTCCAAATCATTTCACAGATATCCATGAAAGTTGGCATTTACATGTATTTTTTCATGGAGAAGATTTCCAGACTAAAAAATAAAATACCACCCCCTCTACCGCTTTACACCATTTAATTTTTATACACACCCACTTTTTTATCTGATTTCGATAAAAATTTGCACTTGTATACTTTAAAACAAAGAAAAAAAAGAGAAATACTGTACACATTAGTTTTACAAAAATTCTATCCTGTTCTCCTATCCACCCTCTAGCCCCACCCCTGTTAATTTTCATTGTTGCTTATAGAAACCCACAGTTTTTATCACAATTCGATGGAATACTGCAAACATATACTTTAGAACAAAGGGAAACATATTTTCTACATTCTGTTTACAAAACAGAACCCCTCACTCCCTTTACCCCATTTAATTTTTGTAAATGTTCTTCATACAAAGCTACAGCTTCAATGCGAATTAGATTATAAAATTTTTAGTGTTTTTTGTTTTTTTTCAAACAATTATTTCGTTAGCATTTATAATTTTCTTGTGGTTTGTTTTTTTTTATTGCCAAATGTAACAGGAGGAAGTGCTTTTTATGTGATTTGGAAATCCTTGTTTTGATATTGTAATGAATTAAAAAGTTCAGTGCCATTAGGCACTAAGTGATCCCACGGTATGTGTGAATATTGCCGATGCGTCGTGTCAACGAACAGAAACGTGACGGAACTAAAGCGCCCAGATTTACACGCACCTTGGGGGGTGCTGACAACGTCCTACTAAACTTGGACATTAAGCGGATTTATAACCCCCATAAATAACTGAGACCCGCTTTCTATTTTCGCACGTTTCGGAAAGTTCCCGCCGAAAACTGGCACAGACTAGCAAAAATAAACCTTAGTGACGTTTCCTAGTAAATGAGTGCTTTATGAGAGTAGGGGAAGACGATCCAGCCAATAGAGAAGCCGCCTCAATTTATTGCCGTGTTGGTGTTTTTTCTTGTCTGTTCTGGGCCCAATGTGGCGCTGGTACTTTGGTGCGGATTGCGGTGATTCGCCAAGAGCCGGACGCGACATCGCGTTACGAGAAGTACAGAGTCTTGCTCGGAGGAGAAGAACGGACGACGAGACACTCTGGTTCAGATCTTCATCTAGTACAGCCGAAGTGACCTTCAACGACGCCGGAGCTGGGGACACTGCTATCACGCGGTGCGGTCGAGAAAGCTGGACGACCCCATGTGGCGCTGGTCTTGCCTGGTCGCTGACCTGGGCTGTGAACAATGGTAAAAGCTACGACCCGGACGGAAACTCATGCAGTCGTTCCACCCAGTAATGACCCTGAGATTTTGCAATGACCCTGAGATTTTGCTCTAGCTGTTTGATATTCAATGATACGTAATTGTTAACCTCAGAATAAAAACAAAATTCATGTTTGCCTAATTTCACAATAATAAATTGTACACCCAATTTTCAGTTTTCCTATTCATTACAATAATATTTCATGTGATAAGCTGAAGATTAAGTATGACTTTTGATATTCCAAATTGATAATTTTGTTAATGATAAAACAGTGTGACCCAAATATAAACGTCCCAAAGAAGATGTTACAACATGGCACCCTAAACGTGGAGCTATCGAAATATGAATGATTGCAGGAGTTTCTATGAAGCATTGATATTAAATAAATGATGAAAATTTATTTCAGTGGAAACCAGATGAGCCAGCAGAAAATTTTATTTTATGTTATATGTGATATGTTAATGCTATGCCATGTGAATTATTTTATTTTAGTCCTGCAACGGAGATGGATGCAGTTTGAAAATCATACTATATTATGTATTGTGTTGATAAATGTTCAAATCGACGTTGAAAAATGATTTTGTTTATCAATGGTGGAAATATGATGTGACGATTGTCTTTCATTTGATATGTTGTTATGTTGTTGAAATATGATTTTGGTTTTCTTTCGATTGTGATGTGGTTTTGTCGAATTTTCGTAGTGAATGGCAATGAATCTGTTGAGACGATTTCTCGAGACTGGTGTATAATGGTAAGATTGTTTCGTCGATTCAGCGTTGAAAAATGGCATGTTTGATTTTTGAATGTCTTCTGGGACGGCTATTACTTTTTATCTTTTTCGTATCTTGCTTATTCGTGTTTTATGTGTGCTGACGTGTCGACAGAATATTCATTGTGATTTACCTGTGGTATTGGGAGTAAAATAACGTTTGCTGGAAATCATATGTCACGAGAAGTGTTACTGTACATATGTGTTTTTAAGTTGATGGTTGATTTTAAAATAAAGCAGGCTGACATCTATTTTTGGTTTGATTTCTTTCCATATGATCACTTAGATCTCGCATTATGCTGAATTTTTTTCGAATTGGTTTTATTGAAACAAATTCCAAATACCAATAATACGAGATCTATGTACGCAAAGGTAAATTCTGTGATTGAGTTTTTAATGTCTTGCGGGATATGCGAAGGCTGGTCTCGGTTCATTTTCTTTGATACCGTTGTGTGATCGAAATTTCTATTGATTCTGATGATCCAGAAGCTTGTTCGAGTTGTCTATTTTATTTTCCTTGTGGTATACGCGGAGTTTTCGTGGAGATTGAATTACGGGGATCGTAAAGATAATTTAAAGGAGGTTTGACTAACTTTTATGGCGTAAACGATTCTCTAAATCAGGGGTCTCCAAACTACGGCCCGCGGGCCACATCCGGCCCGCGGACAGATTTTGTCTGGTCCACAGAGAGCTAGCATACTTGAAAACCTTTTAGAGAACATATTTTTTATAGCAAATTAAATTTAGTTTACTGAAGTATTCTAATTTTATGTTGTTTTTGGCCCTCGGAACTTACTGGAGTAATCAGTATGGCCCTAAGGCTGGAAAGTTTGGAGACCCCTGCTCTAAATTAACACTGATTTCAAATGAGATCGCTAAAAGTTAAATTGAATGCTGCTCCGGAGTGTAAAGTTTATTAAAATGGCACAAAGTTTGAATCAAACGGAGTTAGGAAATCTTGACGGAGCGATGGAAGGAAATCACGTGAATTTGATAGATAACTCCGCGATCATGAATTTTGAACAAACTCCTAGTGAAGCGGGTAATATAGTTCGCGCTCCCATCAATGATTCCCGGGACGAGTCAACAAACCCATTGCAAAGCAAGCAGGATGTAACTCTAGCGCCTCCGCTAAATGATTTAGTTATTTCTAGCCAGATTTTGCGGATGTTACAACACATTAGCGACCAGCAAGAAAAATCCAAAGAGCAAATGAACGAAAAACTTGCTGCTATTAGCGAACAGCAGGAAAAATCCAAAGAGCAAATGAACGAAATAAATGAAAAAATTGAAAGAAAATTGGATGCCTTCGGAAAGAAACAGGTTGAAATAATTAAACAATTTAAAGTTGATTTGCGAAAAGAAATGTCGGAAGTTGATGGCTTGAAAAGTGATGGTAATGGTCTGGATGGATAAGTATAACTCTACAAGAAAATCAAAAGACTGAAGAGGATACTTCTAAAGAAATAGGAACCAGAGATATGGATAGAGAATCTAAATCTGATGTGCGCACGATAGAGCCAGGCAGAAAATTGGTTGAAACTGAGAGGAAACAGGAATACCGCGTGTGTGAAGATAACAGTTTTGCATTATCAATTACCGAACTTACAAAAATCAGGATGGTGGAGGAAATCAAGTCCATCAGGCAACAGCTGTGCGCTATCGCACCTATCGCACCCAAACCAGGAAAAGGAAAAATCATAAAAATGAAACCATGGTTATATGGATATGGTGAAAGAGGATATTTGAAATATGTAAAATTTTTGCAAGTGCAAGGAACATTTGGCGTGATGGGAGGAGATTTTAACACTTTGCATATCCGACGGAACTGTTGCGATAGACTCCAGGTAGAACACCGCTGGGGGTCTGGTCTAACGACCCAAAAGGTCTTTCACAGTGAGCTAAAAGAAATTCCCGACATGACTGCAGTGCCAGAACATATGATTCGCCAGAATGTTTGTGTAGACATAGAGACAACAAGTGACCAACAAAACCGAAACAGATCGTTGATCGTCGATGAACATTGATGTATCGAATGATTTTTAGTATCGATGTGCGTGAGAGCACAAATTTTGATTGCGAAAAATTGATTCAAAGTTTACATGGCCGTTTAAAATATAAAAAGATGATGGAGCCAGTTTTGAAAACCCAGATTTATGTAAATTACTGTGCAAGATTTTGGTTTAAGAATGTTGTAATTGTGAAATGTAAATGGAGTATAGATCACGTAGTTTTAAAATTTTGTTCTGCTAATTCAGGAAGTGTATCGGAATCCGTAGAGGTAATTTAAATTGATTAAGTAAAGATATTTTAGTTTAAGAATGACATTTTAGTTTGTTTGTAGAAAACATTCCAAACCTATGACGAGCGGGAACAATAATAATACAACCCTAGAGTGAAAAATGAAACGTTGATTGTTTATTAATATAAAACTTCCATACGCAGCAAAAGCTATTATAAAAATAATAACAATAATCCTCGGAGAAATTGTTAGAAGTGAAAGATCGTATTTGATTACGGTTTCAATTCGAGACGGGTTTGCCAAAATAGTCACGACGATTGTAAAATCATTAATATTCTGTGTCATAGAGTTGTGGATTAAAATTGGTTGGAGTTTGACCTATGAGAAGAATAAATATTAGCAGTGTGTTGATGAGTTAAAATATTAAGAGCAGAAAGAAATGACGTGTTTACGATAGCGCAGAGTAGATAAAGTTCGTTAAATGTAGATCAAGAAATGATCGTCTATAAAGAGTTTGTAAAGAAGAAACAAAAATATTGCGGACCGTGAAACCAAGGAAGGTATCGGCCAATATTATTGTAATGACGAAAGAAATCGTCAGTTTGAGTTTAGAGGGTGACAGATAGTCATCGAACTTAGTAGTCTAAGCTAGAAAGAACATGTACTTAATGAGAGTAGGGATTGTTACAACACGCTAATAATTTCAAGAAGAGGAAATTCGAAACCATGAATAGATGAAAAACTAATGACACGAAGTTATTTAAAGAGAAAAGGCTAAGGATGTAATCGTTTGTTGGTTCGAAATAAAGTGTTGGGTGAACTATGATACGATAAGAAACAAGAAATACTGATGAAATCGCGATGAAAAATAAATTACTGCGTATAGAATCAGAGGATATGGTGCTAAAACAATAAATTTTCGAAAACAGGGAAGAAAAATTAATTAAGAAGTATGAAAATGTTGGTTTCCGCTAGAAATATGTCATTATCTGGAAGTCTATGGTTGTAAGGGCTTATAAAAAGTAGTAATAAAAATTAACAATATGATATAATCGTAGGAAATATTCTCTAATTACCGATGTGAATAAACCTATCAGTGCGGAAGATGTTGAGGATTAATTATAATTCTTAATCTTATTGAAATGAAAGATTTTAAGAGATCGTTTGACAAGTGAAAGCTAAAGTTAATAAGTCAAACTTAGCGAATATAGCCGCGAACCGAGCGGCAGACAGTTGTAACCTTTTGTCCAAACGGCAAAATAGGGAAGGCGACCCTTCGCTTGGCCGAGAACAGGTAGCCCCTTAGAAAGTGAAAGCGTTCGTGGAAACAGGGGGGGTTTGTTTACTCCAGTCAGGTGGCCTGGCAAAGTTGACCAGAGACGCTGTTAATGCCTCTGATGTTATGGAAAACATTCAATAAAATCTGTATTTATATTAAATGATTGAAAAAAGATACCAGTCTGGGAAATGATTTCAACAGTGGTTGTTAAAAAAAAAAGGAGGCTGTAATAAAATTTTGTAATTAATTACAAGCATTAGGATTTAAAATGCTAGTATTTAAAATGCTAGTTAATGTCTTGTATTGATTAGACAAATATAACTATTAGGATACTTTTGTGATGAAAAAGTGAATTAATAAGTAATTATAAGAATAATTGTTAAAAAATTATAGATAATAAATAATTTTGCATATTATAATAATAAAATGATGTAATTTTATTTTAATTGAATATTTTTTTTTTTAAAAAAAAAGGGCAATCTAAGAAAGATTTAAATGATATATGTCACATGCTACTCATAAGATATGTAATATGTAGTTATAAGACATGCTGGATTGTCTCGCGAGTTCACTGAGGAATCAAGTAGGGCACAAGAGTAATTCGTGAAGTACAAAGCTATCACATGTTGTATTAAAATAGAGAACTGAAGATGGGTATATCTTAAGAAGTTTGGTAATGTAACTATTAACAAAGATCACAAACAGTTAGAGAATATTAGAACGAACTAATCTCACTCACAAGGATCATTAACCCAATGACCAGAAATAAGTGAAGTTATAGTGAAAAACTGAATTGAAAATTATCCCATAGAATAATTTTCAATTGTACGTGTGATGGAGTAGTTGTAATGAATTAAAAAGTTCAGTGCCATTAGGCACTAAGTGATCCCACGATATGTGTGAATATTGCCGATGCGTCGTGTCAACGAACAGAAACGTGACGGAACTAAAGCGCCCAGATTTACACGCACCTTGGGGGGTGCTGACAACGTCCTACTCAACTTGGACATTAAGCGGATTTATAACCCCCATAAATAACTGAGACCCGCTTTCTATTTTCGCACGTTTCGGAAAGTTCCCGCCGAAAACTGGCACAGACTAGCAAAAATAAACCTTAGTGACGTTTCCTAGTAAATGAGTGCTTTATGAGAGTAGGGGAAGACGATCCAGCCAATAGAGAAGCCGCCTCAATTTATTGCCGTGTTGGTGTTTTTCTTGTCTGTTCTGGGCCCAATGTGGCGCTGGTCCTTTGGCGCGGATTGCGGTGATTCGCCAAGAGCCGGACGTGACATCGCGTTACGAGAAGTACAGAGTCTTGCTCGGGGAAGAAGAACGGACGACGAGACACTCTGGTTCAGATCTTCGTCTAGTACGGCCGAAGTGACTTTCAACGACGCCGGAGCTGGGGACACTGCTATCACGCGGTGCGGTCGAGAAAGCTGGACGACCCCATGTGGCGCTGGTCTTGCCTGGTCGCTGACCTGGGCTGTGAACAATGGTAAAAGCTACGACCCGGACGGAATCTCATGCAATCGTTCCACCCAGTAATGACCCTGAGATTTTGCTCTAGCTGTTTGATATTCAATGATATATAATTGTTAACCTCAGAATAAAAACAAAATTCATGTTTGCCTAATTTCACAATAATAAATTGTACACCCAATTTTCAGTTTTCCTATTCATTACAATAATATTTCATGTGATAAGCTGAAGATTAAGTATGACTTTTGATTTTCCAAATTGATAATTTTGTTAATGATAAAACAGTGTGACCCAAATATAAACGTCCCCAAGATAGACGTTACAATATTAAAATTAAATACCCCCCCCGTCTGTAAGACGTAAGGAGTACCCAATAAATAGTTACACGGGGCAATTTTTAAATGATAAAGATAATTATAAAATTTTCACCCTCCGCAACCAACTAACCACTACAGTGTATTGAGCTGATTATAGTATATATTCATTTCAACTGTGCACAGGCTTGCGCTAGACGATAATAATTGAGTTGCTTCTATTAGCGAAACAACTAAATCAGCTGATATTTTTGCAATTTTTCAGCGTGTCTGTGTCACGTCGAAGCATTTAACAGGCTGTCAATCACGTCACATAAGCTGCGCAGTTTCGTCGAAGTGATTGGTTTTTATTTTAATTATTTATTTTTTTCCTAATCGTTACTTACAGATACAAATATTCCAAATTTCTAAATTTAACGTTTTGGCTTACGAAGTATGGATTGAGTGGTTCTAAGCAGGATGAAGAGTATGCTGCATGTTAAGTAGTGAATTAAGCTGTCATTACGTGCAGTTCAGCTGAAAACCGTCCTTCAGTTTCTGCACGCACACTAACAGACAGACACACACAAACACACACACACAAAATAATAATTAGACGGCTTTTTTCAGTTGTATCATCATTAGTGCAATCACTGTTTGTGAAATAAATCTCGTGTGGGGACTCAACATTCCTACACTTTTATTACGCATGATCGATATACATTCAATATGTCGCCTTCAGCTATTTCAAGTGGTGTTTTTACTTTCTACTTCCCTATTCAAATTTATGATTGCATGTAGCATTGTTCCGCTATTATGGTCATTTGACAGTGTCACTGTGAATTATTTTACTGTAGCGTATCGCACTGTCATAGCTACATCAGCGGGTGCCCAAACGCGTCCCTACATTTTCATCTTGCCAGGACGACCAGTAATCGAAAACCGATACAACGACAATACAAAATTCAGTTTATTGAATTTCTGAATAAGCCAAACGCGTTATAAGCGATTACGAACGGGTCACACCATTAATATTGAATTGTGGCTGAATTTCAATGGTCGTAAAATGTGATACCTGTCGCACATTGTAATATAAATATATTCCTGAAAATTGTATGAGTCATGCGATCGAGAAGTTTTTGGCTCAATGAAAACAAATAGAAAGAAAATCGTGTTTCTTCAACCCGCCAGGAAAAAGCATGAGAGCACATATCACTTGGTAGAAATCAGAAAGGAGTGTTGCTAATTTCTTTTAATAACGTGAACTTTGCTGTAGACACTGTCGCTATTGCTAATTATTTGATTAGCCTAGCCGTTATTTCTACATAGTCTTATTAGTGGCTCAGCTGCTTGCGAAGTAAGGCGCATAACATGACGTTGGTAAACATGGGATGAAGATAATTTCATAGAAGAGTCAGCTAATTAGATACACAAATAAAAAACAAAAGATTAATTATGAATATAATGTGGGGAAAGAATTGCTTGGTGAAGACTTGAAATGTAAATATCTTTTCATTACATTTGATAACAAGTTTAACTGGGCAGGACATATTGGATAGGTGTTAGGGAAAGGTATCAAAATCCTGCACTTTTTCGAGAGAGTGATGAGGGGATGCACGAGAGAAGTAAAGGTAGCGTAGTATGGGACCCACATTTTGAGTATCAAATACAGGAGTTGGAGAAGGTGCAAAGAAGGGCTGCTAGATTTGTTTCTGGAAAGTATCGCAGAATGCAATCAGTGACAGATACGATAAAGGAGCTGGAATGGGATTCATTGAAAGACAGGAGGAGGATGAGGAGGGTTATGGGAGTGTACAATTCGTATACTGGCGATGAGGGATGGAAAGATATTGCAGTAGGTATGAAAAGTAGTGCATGGAAGGGAAAAGATGACCATGACCACAAGCTGGCACTCGATTTCAGGCACAAGGGTGTGCGAAGAGTTTCTATTTTAGGTAAGGGTGTCGGGGATTGGAATCAGTTACCAAGGGGAATGATGAATAACTTACCGAAAACGTTAAAAGAATTTAAAGATAAAATTTGTAGTGGGCAAATGTAGATGGGTGCAGGATAGGGGGAAGATGGGGTGTAGGGAAATTGCCACCGGAGTGTGTGCTCCATTGCAATTAAATTAAATTAAATTAAATTAAAAACAACGCTTCTAGCGAGCACAAAGTACGTTGGTAAGTGCTCGGGGAGGCTGATTCTTTCAAGCACTCAGCTGTAACAGTGAAAAGCAATATAAAGTGGGTCCAGCGCATAAGATCGGTCGCAGAGAAAGGTAATTCTGTATTTGTATTATTAAGCCCTGTTTTGCAGTATTGCAACGCATCTGTAAAGGACTTTTTTTTTATAGCTTTACGCCTCGTCAAGGTCATTGGATTATTAAGCCCTGTTTTGCAGTATTGCAACGCATCTGTAAAGGACTTTTTTTTTTATAGCTTTACGCCTCGTCAAGGTCATTGGATTATTAAGCCCTGTTTGCAGTATTGCAACGCATCTGTAAAGGACTTTTTTTTTTATAGCTTTACGCCTCGTCAAGGTCATTGGATTATTAAGCCCTGTTTTGCAGTATTGCAACGCATCTGTAAAGGACTTTTTTTTTATATAGCTTTACGCCTCGTCAAGGTCATTGGACTATTAAGCCCTGTTTTGCAGTATTGCAACGCATCTGTAAAGGACTTTTTTTTTATAGCTTTACGCCTCGTCAAGGTCATTGGAGGCGGGATGGGATTGGCGACAAGGAACGGGAAGGGATTCGGACATGACCTTTTGAAGGAAGCATTCACATGGAGTGATTTGGGGCAACCCAAATCTGGATGTCCGGACGGGAATTCGAACCGGCGTCCTTCCGAATGCGAGGACTGAACGTTAACCGTTCACCCATCACGCTCAATGTGTAAAGGAAACAGCGCGTAAAACACTTGAGCTGTTCCATATAAAGCACTGTTATGACGAATGTGATCCGTAAGGCAGAAGATCGATAGACTGATGTATAGTATCGGAAATATGCGGGAAGAATCGCGTTTCCGTTTCAGCCTCTTCGCACAGACGTTTCGTGTGTGTTGCAGATTTGACGTAGTGGAGGGGCCGACATTCGCTAGCATACAGATGACCGACTTTTCACATGAATTTATTGAGTAATATGCGGGCAGCTACTTCCATTTAAGGATTGAGCGAATTCTGAACGACATATCTCGGTTTTGTGATAGGATAGATAAGATTATGGAAATAAGGTGCCACGCTGATGGCAACATGAATCTTCTTCATGCCATTAGAGATTGGAATGCTCAGTAAGTTTAGTTTTTGTGAAAAGACCATCTTCATTCACTGTTTTTTCTAGTATAGTTATAAATCGCACTTATGAATTGCTATTTATGAAATGCGTTCTCATGACTTTGGAGTGTTATTCATTCATAGTAACCCGACCAACCTGTGTAGAAATAACCAACAGATATTCGGAAGTTGGAGAGAATAGTACTATTGCTTGTCATTTATTAGTTGCAAAATAGAACATAAAAATATAATCCAACTTTTAAAATAGTATGGATTATTCGTAACATTGCCGAGCTAGTAATTTCTGAGTAGGTAAGACATTACGCTCCCAGTCTATCGGATGTGTTCCTTTAAGCTTTAATGGTGTTTGACTGCGAAAGGTTTGCAACCGAATCTGCTTGACACTGATTTTCTGTTCTGCTTCAGATAACTATAAAATGAATCTATTTTGCTCAAGCTATAAAATTTTGATTATTAACCAGCAATATATGCGGATATTGGTTAAACTGAAATGCTGCCTGATGAATGACAACCTATATTCCGTTGAAAATGATAAAGCACTGTTAATTTACTATATATTTCTTATTTGCGTTGATTTCATGTATTTTCTTGACGTCACTACTTAATGTGGACTAAAGTAGTTCTATGTGTGTCACGTTCTGTGCATCCTGAACCAGGATTATAATAAATATTACGAGTCACAGCATAAGATATCAGGAGTTCTGTATTTGACTTTAATTTACGTTACTTTAACTGGAACCATACAACTGATGTGGTTAGTTGAAAAATTTAAGTAACTTAATGCAATATAAACTACCAGATTTTCAATTTACTATGTTTTGCTCTTTAGGGAAAATATAATGTAACTGCTTTTTATATCTGTTTAGTGAAATGATTATAACATAAGAGTCAATCCAGACCGAGTTTTTAAGGAATTCAGTCGTGATCGTTTGAGAGAACCATCCCAGCATTCGCCCGGATTCATTTGGGTAAACAGTGGTAAACCTAACTCTGGATTCGATCCCGCGTCCTCCCGAATGCGAGGCTGGAACCTTACCACTCTCCCACCACGCTTTCTACCAGACTGAACAGGAAAGCATTTGCCTAGATGCAAATGTTATGTGACCTGTAATCATGCTCAACGAACCATTTTATTGCAGTATTCTAAAGTAATCGACAATGAATACAACAAGCAAACTGAAAAAAACGAATGGTTTAGTCAGAATATCCACAGCATTCGACCGAGAATGGTGGGTGAACGGTTACATTCTGACCTCGCATTCGGGAGAACGCGGGTTCGAATCCCCGTCCGGGCATCCACATTTGGGTTCCATGGTTTCCCCAAATCACTCCAGGCGAATGCCGGGATGCGTCCTTCAAAAATTCCATGGCTGAATTCCTTTCCATTCCTCGTCCTCAGTCACATCCCGCATCTAATGACCTTAGCCGTCGACAAGGCGTTAAAAAAAAAAAAAAAAAAAAAAAAAAAAAAAAAAAAAAAAAAAAAAAAAAAAAACAAACAAACATAGAAACATGTTCATATAAATCTGTTCAAAGGAGCCTTTGATGGAGGCTGATTTATTCTGTATGAATCAGTTTTCAACAAATATACGCAAAACGATAATTTTGTCCAAGTCTGTTTTTTTTTTATTTTTTATCATTTTTGTGATACGAATGTATATACGAGGTTAGCGAGCATAATGGTTGCTCATTATTGCAAATTCGAGGTGATGCGGATTTTAACCACGGTCCATCTATCGTGAGCTTCTTGTTTACAATCCTCTCTCGCATGTAGTAACCACGTCATCAACGAGCAGATAAGACTTAATGAAATAAAAAAAAAAAAAAAAAAAATAATTAAATAGCTTGAAGCTGTTTTGACGTTGCCGATACTCAATTGTATCAGCATGAAGGGTATGTACCCCGGAGAGTATATATCCACGTAACCCTTGTCTGCTGTTCACAATTCCTTCAAAATAGTAAAATAGTAATTTAGAGAACAGTTTGGAGATATCTCAACACAACATTTTTCTCAAGAGGGAACATATGACAGTCCAGTCAATCATGTGAAGAAAATTTCTGTTTCGATGATAGAACCAGAATCTAATAATTTATGGTGAGTGATTTATTTTTCCTGACATATGATTTGTATTTTGGTTCGAATTTTAGCTAACCACCGAATGAGAGATTAAAGTGTAATTAACCATTCTCCCTCGCCTATAAAGTAATCAACCTCATCTCACAAATAAGACAATTTGACACAATTATTCAAGAATTTTTTCAGCAGCTATTTCGGTAAACATACACAAAATATTGAAAGATTATCGTAAAAATGTTTTTTGTCATCAAAGGAAATGGCAAATTTAATTTTATTTGTAAAAGCTATTAACAAATATTTCCAGTATATTACTTACGAAGGCATGTGTGTCAGGTTTCTGACGGCCTGGCTGCAAGGCGGTGTAATATAAGATTCATTTCAGAGTATCAAGTTTAGACTATGAATAAAATTCAGTTACATTCTGAATGCAGTCCGGGATTGGTACGATGAGCTCTGTGCACAAATAAGATTAGCACATTACACAGAGATTTTTTTCCCTTAAAGACGCGAGCCTCGATATTAAACTGTTGTCTTATATCTTTTGCCGTCCTCGCAGGTACACTGTCTGCTTAGGAAGTGGTTTTCATTTTTAACATTGTACAGTCGGGGACAGAATTCGAGAGACCCCTCGCCTTTCGATTATGCTTCGTTCTAGACACGAATACCGCATGGGACAGCATAACTGGTAGGTGGTACACTAAATTCATGATAAAATAGACCTCTCATACCCAGCACTTTACTCAAGACTAAAAAAATGAGCCCGCGCAGCAAGAAACTCGCAGACGCTCAGAGGGAAAGTTCGGAGTTCTTCAGTAAAAATAATCACGAATATCACCATTTTAGTCATAATAATTATTTAAATAACCAAATTGATTAATATAGAGAGATGGTAACACTTTTTTCGTAATTTCGATAACCGTTGCGTATTTTTTTTTTCCCTCGAATAAACAATTCGCTAGCAAACGCAATTATATGGCGAATACAGAAAAGAATCGCTAAATTACGCACGGAAAACCAATAAGAGAGTTTGAATGGACTTAGTTACACTTTCTAACGCTGCAGCGTTATAGAACTGTGCGTGTGACAAATACACATAAAGTTTAAGGT